>VWZS01007271.1:4680580-4996449 GCA_013397075.1 Rhabdornis inornatus
CGGCTCCGAGGGGCAGTGCCGGGGTGGGGAGCGGGGTCTCTGCCAGGAGGGGCTGCGGACGCGATGCAGGCGGGAGGGAATGGGGCGGATCGCGTCTCCCCTCCTCCCTCCCGAGCGGGCCGTTTGACATTGCCGCCCCTCCGGAGCGGGAGGAGCTACCGGGGGGGCGGGGCTCCCAGGGGAAGGCGAAGGGGCGGGACCGATCCTCTCCGGTAGCGCCCTCCTGACAGGAACTCCAGTGACGGCCTGTCACGGAGCGACAGGTATTTAAAAGGGGCGGGTCATCCCCGAGCAGCCAATCGGAGCGGCACAGCCCCGCGCGCAGTGGCACGTCGCAGCCGGTGTCAGCCGTTGGGGCAGTTGACTGGCAGCGGTTTGGTCCAATCGAAGAGCGGCATGCGAGTCACGTGGGCGCCCGGGCGCTGCGATGTGTGTGGGCCGGCAGGTGGTACCGCTCCCGGCGTGCTCTGGGGCGGTGCGGAGTGGAGCATGCCGGGAGCTGTAGTCCGCCATGCGGGGGCGCGGCGAGCTCATGAGCTTGTGACCGGTAACTCCATTTGTTGGAAATGTTTATTTGTCCCCGTGGAAACTGCGCTGGCTGGGACTGAGGGATTTGGGAGGGCTTCGCCCTCATCCAGTTTAGAGGGGTAGCTGGGGCAAGGTCAGGGAGAGCCCTGCGTGTGCCACTTTCCTTAGCTGGGAGCACTTTTACAGAAACCATCAGTGCATCAGTTAGGTTGGAAGAGACCTTTGAGGTCATCAAGTCCAATTTACGGCCGAACACCACCATTTCAACTCGACCATGGCACTAAGAGCCAGATCCAGTCTTTCCTTTAACACCTCCAAGGATGATGACTCTGCCACCTCCGTACAGTGACCAGCGAATGGACACCTTGGCTTTTTGGGGGGCACTGGGGGGATGGGATTGTTTGAGGTTTTATTAATTGTCTTTCAGGAGTTTTCCCATTGAAATGCTATTTGGGAGCCTTGTAACTTCCTCAAATATTTTGCAAAACCGGTGGCTATAAGGAGAAGGTGAAGAAAACTGAAGGCTTCTGAGGTTGCACAGTCAATGGTGTTTGAGGTCATGCTGGCCTTTTTTCTACCCTGAGATGGCAGGGGACAGCCTGCTTTTAGAAAAGGTACGATGCTAAACACAGACAGAATAAAAGAGTACATGGCTCTTTGCAGTGTTCACACGGATAGCGTGTTTTGTGGCTTTTATGTAGGACTTCAGTTTTGAAATTAAATAGCTTGGTGTTTGTCGTTTGAGGTGCATTCTCTTTGATGCACAAATGTGGCTCTTCAAAGGTCCTGAAGACTTGCAGTTCAATTTCACTAGTATGGATGGGGACTATATTGCATCTTAGTTGGCTAATACAATTCTAATTAGTCCTTGCTGTTGTCTCTGGTTATATTTTGTTTGGCCAAGGAAGAAAACAGTATGTTTCTTTTTATACACAGTGGAAACCTTTCTATTACAGAATCATACAATGGTTTGGGTTGGAAGGGACCTTACTTCCAACCTCCCTTCTATGAACAGAATCATCTTCCACTACACCAGGTTACTCAAAGCCTCGTCCAACCTGGCCTTGAACACTTCCAGGGATGGGACATCCGCAGCTTCTCTGGGCAACCTATTCCAGTGGCTCACCACCCTCACATTGAACAATTTCTTCCTAACATCCACTCTAGACCTACTTCCTCTCAGTTTAAAGCAATTCCCCCTTGTCCTGTCACTACCTGCCCTTGTAAAAAGTCTGTCTCCAGCTTTTTTCTAGGTACAGGAAGGTGCTCTGAGGTCTCCCTGGAGACTCCTCTCCTCCAGGCTGAAAACCCCCAACTCTCTCAGCCTGTCTCTGTAGGAGAGGTGTTCCAGCTCTCTGATTATTTCTGTGGGCCTCCTCTGGACTCATTCCAAGAGGTCCAGCACTGCTGTGCTGGAGACCTCAGAGCTGGATGCAGCCCTCCATTTAAGTTGTTCCTTCAGTGGAAAGCTCTGTTCAAGAATCCTTAGAGAATGTAAATATTTTTCCTCCATCCCTGCATTAGCCAAGGGGTATGACTTGGTCACTGTATTTGAAAGCAGAGTAACTATATTGTCAGGTGTGTGTATATATGTTTTGATCTGAGCACTTTGATACCCTGATGCTTGTAAAGGACTCCGTTTCACACAGCCACAGAATGAGGCTTAGGAAAACTTCTGGAAGATTTTGAGGTTCAGTTTTGCTGAATCTGGCTTTTAAAAGGCTAAATTTTTGTTAGGTAAGGTTTTTTTGTTTGTGTTGGTTGTGGTTAGTTTGTTGCTACTTTTTTAAACACTGTATTCTTTCTTATTCTTGTTTAAATAGACAAATAATATGTTCAAGAGAGACTGCGTTAGGTATTTGCCCCTTTTCAAGTGTTGTCAGTGAGGCTTTTTTAATGAGCTGACCAACTGGCATTTCAAGTGAAGGATTTTTTTTAATTGGCTCATGAATGCAGAGCAAATGTGAGCAGAAATTTGCAACTATCAAGTATTTTCTAAAAGGTACTGGCTGATTTTACGTCAGGCTCAGTCCTGGTCTACTTTTCTGAATTTATATTCTCTCAGTTGGCATTCTGTTTTTGGTAACAGCAGTTCAGGCTTAACGATGCAGCAGAGGAGCTGTTTCAAATGGCAGTGTTGTACGCTGAGAGAATACCTTTGTGTTTTCTTTCCTTCCTGATTATTTTTCTAGATGTTAAGGAGCCAAAAAGGACCGATGATTCATATTAGCTGGGAAAAAAGATGTGTATATCAGAGCTTTTTTTAATGTATAATTTACTACCAGTGTTAACTTTCCTTGATTTGGAATCTGATTTATTTAAAAATTATTGCAGATCATGGTGTGGATAAGGTTATATGGTGTTTACTTTAAATTTCAGTGCTATAACTTTTACTTGCAACAAGGAGGTTATATCATTCTGACTGTACTGTCAGAGTTAGATCAGACAATTTTTTGAGCATAGACAAGCCCAGACAATGTGATTTATTTGAATGCTGACTAATGGTAAAGTGTTTCTTTGTCATTGGTAACAAATGATATTGTTGCCTATTCATTTTTAAACTGTTCAAAAGGTGGTACTCTTGAATATCTCAGAGCTTGGGCAATGAAATTTAGTGGCAGCAAAAGCACAGTTCTAGTAAAAGCTTTTATTAACATTTCTGTAAATATATTGTTTGAATTGAAATAAGGCTTAATAGTCTTATGACAAAATCGATCAAACAAATACACACAGAGGGAAGTTAAGAGACTCCTATAGGTAGATGGAAGGATTGAGTGGGTTTGGTACTATACTGCCATGACAGTGGAGTCGTGGAAGTGGAAAGTACATTTCTGTAGAGGAGATGCAAAATATGTGTGCTGGAAACTGCATACAACCCACACTAATAGCTTGATAAGGAAGGACATTTGCCATTTCTCTCTTTTTATTTTATCTTATTTTATATTTACTTCCTTCATTACGTGCCCCCCCTCCTCCCCCAATTCTCTTGTGTTCTTTGATTTGTTTCAAGGTAATTTGGTTTGATTTGTTCCACTGTGTGTCGTGGTGCATTCTTTGAACACAAAACCCCACAAAAATGTCCGCATTAGTGACCGAGGAGTTGACTTTGCATAGTAATTATGAACCATTTTGTGTACAGAAAATTATTTTCTTATTCTAAGCGTGTAAAATAATGGCCAAATGCCTTAAGGAAAGAAACAAGTCTTTCATATCCAAGCTTCCTTAATAATGGAATTATCCAGGGGATAATGCCAAATGCAAAATTCATATTATGGTTGCGCAAACTAGAAAATCTTGAAAGCTGTGGGGCTGCATATAAGAAAATGTCAAATGAGAGCTCTTCATTCCTCAGCAGAGCTGCCATGTGTCAGTACTGCTGAAAGAAAGGCAGCAAGATTCCTGCAGAAAAAACTGCACCTGGACACATCCAATAAATCAATTATTAATCAGAAGTACAGGCTCATGGTTCATATTTCTCACCAAACTTCATTAGCAACTGTTCAGCAGTGTTTAATAACAGCAGTAGACACCTTAGTTTAGAAAGCCATTTGAAGAGCAGTTCAGGTTTGAAGTGAATAAACAAGTTTCTTAAACAGTCTTTCCAACTTTGTGCTCCTGCAGCTGATCACGTTGTTAAGCTTGGTATTAGGATATGTTGAGGATGGCTTTAGAAATTAATGATACAATACCTTCTGAAATGAAGAATATTAAAATAGCACGGTTAAGCATAATTTGATGTGGTGGAGGATACTTGATTTCAGCTATGTGCTCAGATGGTCATTGTTTAAAAATGTTCAAATGAGAGAAAACATAACCCTATTGCCTGAAATTATCTTTGGGAACCTGAAGTTTAATACACTTTTGAAAATCACTATTAGTCTCCATATAGACAAAAATGGCATGAGTTTACTCTGATTGCAAAATGGGTTTAATTCAGCAGCTGTGACCCTGTGTGGATATGTGTAAATCACTTAAGCAGTGATACAAGATGGTCTGTAAAGAGTTTTGCACCTGTGTAACTATAATGATGTTTATAATTGATTTGAGTAGAAATTGCACAACTGGTGTGTTTAGACAAGGCCTTCATCTGGCATTTAATTCAATAACAGGAGGAACTCAAACCTTACAGCTTTTTATTGCTGATTCTTCCTCTCCCTTTCCAATAGTTTAAACGTGTTGATGTTGCTCCTCTGCTTCTTCTGTCTTAATTATCCTGCTTAATTTGCCTTTCCCATGGCCTGTACAGTGGTAAAAATCACTCCAGTCTGCATGCACAGACCTACTTTTTACTTTTCCTAGCCAAGCCATGACATAACCATATACCACCATAACCTTTTGCATCAACCTGACTTCTTGTGAAGAAATGAGTCCTTTCCATCTGCTGGGCTGGTGCCAGCCCTGCTAAGTCTTCATCCCTTGTTAAAAAAACTGAGGGAGAGGCACACACTGGGCCCTTCTTTAAATAAATAAATAAATAAATAAAGCCATACTCAATGTTCTACATGTGTATTTTCTAACCCACATACATAAGTGCTGTGCAACATTTAAAAGCTGTGGACCTCTGAAGTACCTATCTTGAAACATGTTTTGTCACTTGTAGTGTTTGCAAGCACCTTAACCAGAATTTGGTTGTTCTTGGAAAATGCTACACTCGAGTGTTTTTGCAAAACTTTCATTTTATTCCTTCCGGTAAGAGGGAAAGTACAGCCTTGGGGATGATCAACAAAAAATTTTTTAAAAGCCCATTTTCTTCAGGGACATGACTAAATGGCCCATCTGAAGCGTGATGTTTAACATGTGAATGCTAGGTACCTAGATGTTGTAGATAGTGGGTCTTACTGAAATGTTTTATTGGAACAGCAAAACTGCTCAGGGAACCAGCTGGAGGGTAAAGCCAACCTCTGAGGAGTGGAATGAAAGCTATATTCAGTTTAAGTGTATGAGATCTCTCACTGCTTAGTCACAATTAAGGTGAATTTTGTTGAAGAGAGAGGGGAGAGCAGAGTACAGGGAAAAGGCATTCTGCTGTTTGCTGTAACACCAGCTGCTGTTACAGCATCAGGGTAAGATGTGTGGAAACAGCAAAGAACATAGGGGCAGAGAGGAAAAAAAATGTAAGTTGTTTAAAGCATATTGAAATCAATGGGAGACTTTTCCTGGTAGCATGTTCATCATCCTTGAGTTGAGGTTTTCTTCATTGCCTCCTTCACCAGAACATTCCACGTAGTTTCAGGTAGCAACTGAATGCAGGGGAAGGGGAAGAAGATTTTATTTGCACATTGTCTGTAAACTGTTCCCATAATTCATTAAAGCTTAGCTCTTCTGACTTTAGTTTGGCTGATAAATTTGAGCCTTCTCAAAATTCTTCTGCAGTATTGAAGAATAGTTCAGTGCATTAACTAATTCAGTAGGTAGAAAATAGAGAAAATTGTGTCGTAAAATATCCGCAAAGAATTCCCCTTGCCTGGAAATTTCACTGTAAGTATTGTGCAGTATCTTTCCATAATTGAGTTTGTAGTCTGAATGTGCACAGCCTTGAGGAAAGAGAATTTTACAAAAGATTGTTTCTAGTGCTTTTCTCTTGGTAGCAATTCAGACTAATTGCCTCTTCGCTGTTTTCTAGACTACTTGTAGGTATTTTTCTGGTCAACTGCTGCATTAATAACTGCATTAGAATTGCAAAAGAATTTAAGTCACATTCTTGTGGAAAAAACTGTGCCAAAATGCACTATGCAATACAAAACAGGAGTTTATGGGTGCTTTGGGATAGTGTAATTTCGAACTATCCTTGCATGTAGAACTGAAGTGAGGACTCTATCATTGTCACAAAGAGAACTCAGCAATAACTACTTTGACTTTATATGACTTGAATTTCTTTTGCTTCTACATTGGCATCAAATGGTTTGAAGCTTCAGAAAAACTGATGTATTGAGGTAAAGTTACTTCGAGGTTTTTACTGCCTTCTGTCCACATATGAACTGAGACACTATGTTCTGTGATATATAATATGCAGTCTTCAGTTCAGGTCTTCAGGGTCCCAGCAATCTCTTTTTGCAAATGATTCTAGTGCCAGAGTCCCAGATTTATTGTTATCCAGTTGAATTTCTGGGTTGTTGTCTTTTTTTTTTTCCCTCTTTTTTGTTTGGTTTGGTTTGATTTGTTTTTTTTTTTCTTCCTTATCATGTGTTGTGAGACAATGAATCTTAATGTTTAAAATCCTACCCTGGGGAAACTGACCCCACAGTAATTATTCTAATCCTTACTGCTAAACTATCTTCTTATGCCTTCCTCTCTTAAATATTTGTTCCACTTCATACATAATCTTAAACGTTGTAATCTCTATTGATATTCTATGCCATTTCCTGATACATCCTCCCAGTTTATTACTGGTACATGCTCCCAGACAAAAAAAATCATAGTATTTCAAATTATTTTCTTTAGAATGAATTTCTATTTCTAAAGGAAAACAACCACATACATTTGATGCAAAATTAAAGATCTTTTCTTATTTGACTATAGCAAAAGTACTGATGCAAAAACCAGAGGACAGACTCTTCTGCCAAAGCAGCCAAGTCACTGTTCAAGGCAGGGCGCATTGGGCAGATTATTCAACCATTTCATTCTCCTTCTTTGACATGACAATCAGGAAGTAACACAACCTTAACATAACAAGCCATGTCATGACTTGTAAAAGCCTGTTTGTTGTCTTCTGGTGTGAATTCTGTCCTCTAACATTTTTTCCTAGTTTTTGCTTTTGTGCTCTCTGTACTTCTGCATTTGAGACACTTGGGAGGGAGGAGATGTTGCATGAAATTGTCTTAAACACGAAGATACAAAATTGTCTTACAGATGCTGATTTAATAACTCTGCTGCCCTGAGACACGCATACAGCCTCCCTGGCCTCTTCCTTCTCTCAACTTGTTTGATATTGTGCTTTATTTTTACATGGAACCAGTGTTGTGTGAGATCATCCAAAATTGCCAAGACAGGTGTAATAATCCTAAACTCAATATTTCTCCTTTCTGAGTAGAATGGATGCATTATTGCTTTGGCTTCTTTGTGCCATGGATTTTGTGCCAAATTATTGACCTTCAGAATTGTAAGTGTGAGAGACTGGACAAATCTTCCAGCTGTTCCCTATACATAATATATGCCTCAAGTGTGGAGCTGTATGTACAGTATTCAAGATTCAACCTGAGATCCTTTCCAGTCCCATACCTATTGTGTCACACAGGCACTGTTAAGGGGGAGTAGAGGTAGAAGGGTGGACACACTAGGACAGCACCAGCATCCAAACTATACAGCAGCTTCCATGCTTGATCTCATCCTCTGTCATCTAATAGGAGTATCTAACAAAATGAGATCAAGAGCTTATCAACTGTAATTTGACAGAGATGTATTTTGTGAATGTAGTTTCAGTCTTTCAAGTGCATGGTATAATGTTTCATGGGCTGCAGGGATATGTGTCATGGAGCACTTCTTCCCCTTCCTCCTCCTTCTGCTTGGAACTTGGTGTTCTCTCTGTTGTTTCTCACTCTTTTCTAACTCTTCCTCCTCCTCTCTCTAGCTGATGTCTTCTTGTATTTCTTGGATATATTTCAACTTGGATGTCGGGCTCAGCCTTAACCTGCAGTGGATCCACTGTAAATCTTCCTGGAACCGTAAGTGTCTGGCACAGGGCAGTCCCTGTTCTCTTCCCACAGGTTTCCAAGTCCACATAGGCAAGCTGGATAGGGAATGTCACCAAGCTATCTGCATCATGATATCTTTTTACTGCTTAAATGTTTTTTTCTTTACTCAAATGTCTTTTTGTTACATACTGTCCTGTTTATACAATGTCATGTATTGAATATGGTGTTTGGAGACTGTATGTATTTATGGAGTCATACAATTTTTGAGAAGATCCTATTTCTTAATATGGAGAATAAATTCAGGAATTTCTAAGGTAATGGGCCTCTTTTTTAGAGAAAATACCCCCCTTATCCTACAAGGTTCTTTAATTTGCTGAATTTGTTCTACTTACATCTCCTTCATGTGACTTCCACCTGAAGCAGAGACGCACTTCATGATTTTTATTGCAGGCAGATGGTAAGATTTGTGTGGAGATCCTGGACAATTTTTATCAGACCGTTTAATTACTAGCATTTGAATTATTAGTATGGAATTATGCTAATATTTTGTTATTTCTCCAGCAGTTGCCCTTCTTCTGGAGAGAAACATGACTTATATTTGTGACTTTCTTGTTTTCTTAATTAACTCATTGTGGTAGGTAACAACAAGGGGAAGACAGTGTTCAAATGCTCTTTCAAAAGCAGTAGAGTAATTCTGCTGGGCTTAGAAAAAATGCAGTGTCATTTCACTGCAGGCCCACCACCCTACTGTGACCTGTAGCTTAATGTGCATTGTCCTAACCTGGACTGTCAAGTGTAAGTTGTAAATGGTTTTTTCTAATGTGGTAGGAGAAAATTTTTATGGATACAGCCAGCACTGGTTCTCACAGCTAGAGACGAGAAAAGATGTGAATATTAAGTACAAAGACTGACCATCTTTTACTTAATTCTCTGTTTTAGTTGAGAATGATATATGCCTCTGAAGATCAGCCAGGTCCTCCAGAGTGTTATAAGCCCTGTCTGTCAGCTTATATATAATACAATTATAATACAATATACATATACAATACATTTTTGTTTTGGAGTCCTATAGAGACTCCTAAAAACTCAGAAATGCAAGGTCAAACCCTGAATGCTTTTAGGCAGACAAACGTGACTAATAAATTTGTGATCGTAAAAAGTTTTCTCTCTCTGTTAGTTATTAGAACAATCTAAAGAATGACAGATCCCCAGTAGGATGAAAAAATGAAATATCAATATTTTAGTTTCTCTGCCTCCATATGGTATTATTATCCTTTTACTCATACACCCAACATTATGGCACCTAGTTTCTTGAAAAGGGAGCAGAAGCAATCAGCTTCCTAAGCACTAGTGCAAGGTAGGTCTGTAAGAAATGCATATGCTAAAGGATGAGAGATATAATCATGGCTTGTTCCACCCATCCATGCTTGAGAAATGAATACCTCTCAATGCAGGTTTTTGATTTGGTAATTAGACATTCTTATGCTTGATCTTAAGTTCATTTTGGAAGTAGTACTCTTGCAATTTCTAACCCTCCTGTTTTATTAACTCTTGGGAAGCCACACTTTTGTGTATTGGGAGATTAAGTGTAATCAGATTCCATCTCACTAAAGCACTGCTGTGTAAACCACTGCACCTTCTGTTTAACTGAGAAACTGAACATGGAGAGGTTTTATGTTAACAAGGAAAGGATGAATATTTAAATTGGCCAGAATGGTATTATGGCTTTTCTGAGCCAGTTAGTTCATAGTTACTGGCATTGCCTCTTTGCCTGTGCTTATGTTGTCCTTATTTTCAGGCATCTGCAAGGATTGGGAAATGCTCTGGAGTTATGAATAATACACTGGTAGCAGAGTTGGGATGGTAAGTGTTCAAAACAAGCTCATCAGTGTATGTATGTCATGAGCAAACAAATGCTGTGTTTCTACCCACATTTCTAGTCAACTCTGAATTTTTGGAAAAATACAGTTTCTGAGGCCTAACTTACCTGTGGCAGAGCCTTTTCCCACTGGAGGAATAGGGACCAGTTCTTTTGGTAACAACTCTGTTTACAGAGTTGTTTTCAGTGTGATTCAGTGAACCCTTGTAATGACTGCCTCCAAGTAGTTTTCCAAGCACCCACTTCCAATGACCTTCAATTGACTGGAGAAACTGCTCCTCATTGGAAAACAAAAATTGAAAAGAACTGAAGTTTTTCTGTTGCAATGATTATGCTCTTGGTCTACTGTGAGCAAGGAGCTACCTAAGTCATGTCTGCTGATGAACAGAATTTACACATAAAGTAAGAGAACTGTGAGGATGTGGTAGTGTATTTTGCCTTTTAGACTCTGTTTTAAAAGTCTGCCCTGAAACCTAATAAAATCTATGTTTTATAGGGCTCTGAAGAGCAGTAGTGCAGATTGGCAGATGTTTCAATCTGATGGGAGCTGAAATTCTATTCTTAAACCATTAATACTAAATAGACCTAAATTTTTTGCACTTCAGCTGTGTTGCAAGAGAATTGATTGTGATAGCTGAGACAGAAAAGAAAAAAAAACCCTATGATGGTAGTTGTGGAAGATTTTACTTCAGTTTTAGAGAAATGTAAGAAACATTTTTAAACCAAAACTTTTATCCTATGCTTGTGGTGGAGGGAAATGAAAAATGCCAGTGCCTTAAGGAGCACATGTGAAATCATCATCAGCAGGAGCATTCTTGGTGCTTAGTTACTTGGTTAATCTAAGAACTTGCCTACAGTAACAGTTAAGCATGTCTTGCTGTGAGTTTTCAAATTCTTTTGAAGATAGAGTTGCTTGGATTCTGATTGAACTGAATCCATGACAAAAGAACTGGGACTATGAGATGAGAAAAATTGGTAGACTTTTCCTACAAGAGTTTCTATCTAGGTGTGGTGAATTGTTGCCAGAGCACACTTATGGTGATGTATCTGTTGGACTTGTGTCTTTTATGTCACGTCCTTCCTAGAAGCCAGGAAGATGCTGCTGCTACTTGACTGTTAGTCAGGATCAGAATGATAGCCTCTTGCAGAAGCATTTTGGCTTAGTTATTGGATCAAGAAACCATCTTTCTTGCCAGTGTTCTTGGCAGTTTTCTAGGTATATTTTTCAAATATCTTTTTTTCCCTCTGGGATAGTTAACAGATGAGCTCTGAAAAAAAAGTTGCTGTGCTTCCTCTAGAGATTAGGATGTCTTTGACATTTGTGTTTTGGTTATTTATCAGGGTATAATCAAGAGACAGATATGAGGATTCTCTCTAGAAATGGATGAGGTGAAGATACCTGCAGATTTTGGGTGATAGGGAAAAGTTGCTGGTGAGTTGGGAATATTTTTATAAGATCTATTTTTATAAAATCTATTTTTGCATGTTTTATTTGAAGACAGTAGTTTTAAAGTTGTTAAAATGTGTAATTCTTAAGTTCAGCACTTAAGCTTGTATTTCTCGTTAAGCACATGAATAACCCGAATAAAGTGCACAGACCTAATCTTATGCTGAAGTATTTTAGCTGAATCGTGTCCCTAGAAAATTTGATACATGCAAAGAAAAACATATCTAAATATATGAGCATTGTTCCCAGGTTTGGTAGAAATATTTCTGCTTTCTATATGTACTTCTTTGTGTAAGTTTCCCTTGAATGCAGTTTGAATATAATTCTGCTGTTCAGCAAACCAGATGCAAGAAACATGCCATAAATATATTGCCCTTCTCTCCCTCCTTCCCTCCCTCCCCCAAAGTTGCATTTGGCAAGTGTATCACGCTATATATTGATGTTACTATTTTATAAAGAATTTATAGTATTTTGGACAGTAATAACATGCCTTTGTGCACTTTTCCATAAGCACAGAGAAAGTGCAAGACCACTTACTCTCCTACTCCAATCCAATATAATATTGATCATTATGCTCAAGAAACTCTATTATCACCCTGGAGACAGGATTAAACCACTCTTGTCTGTAAGAGTTATTCGTTTAGGAAGAATCAGCCCACAGGAGTAGATCTCAAATTTTTAGTGTTGGTGACTGGGGTGTATAAGCTCTCAAGAAGCTGCATGGGATATATATCCTGAGGGAGGTGAATTTGTGAGGTTACTCAAGGGTCACCAAACTGTAATAAAGAGTAGCTGATAGGCATAGGCAGTGCAGAGTTATTACTCTTTCTGTCCAAGAGGAAACCCTGTATGGTTCCAGGATATGCCCCTTCTATTATTCCCTGTGGAGAGGAGGGAGCCATAGCTGGGTCTGCATAGCCCAGCTCTCTGCTGCAGGAGTTGGGTAGCTGGGGTCATGCAGAGCAGTGTCTGCTAACATTTCCATGGGAGGATTTGAAACTGAGCTCCCAGGAGTCTTTCAGGCTGCACTCCCTTTGGGGACACGGATCAATAACGGAGACTCTGTTTTCCTTAGGGTTGTAGGTAGTGAGAATTGCATGGCAGAGCAGCTCTCTTGTAAATGGTTGTATGTGGAACTCCAGGTGACAATGTTAAATTTAGCTATTTTGGTCAATATCCCAAGTGAGGCTGGAAAGACTCAAGGCCACTGTGTCATTTCAGGAATTCTCACTAATGTGATCAATCACTGATGTGATTGCTCTAACTTGACCAGTAGATTTACAAGTACAATTTGACTTAAATACCTGCTGTGTACCCTTTGTTTACTTACTTGTGTACCCTTTGTTTACTTGTTTACCCTTTTTTTGCTTGTCTACCTTTGCCATTTCACTTTGCTCTGGGCAAACACAGCAAGTCCTGTTGGACCACGATCAAATTTAAATGTGTCAGAGTCATATTTTAGAAGCATAATTATAATACAGTACTTGTGAAATGGTGCTTAAATATAAATAATTAATTTTGTTTTGTTGTGATTTTAGAATCGTTCGTGGTCTTATCAGACTTTTCAACCTTAGTATCTCCTGGAATAAGGAAGGACAGAGTTTTCAAAAGATGCTGGTTTTCTTTTTATTGGTTAAAAAAAAATTATTGGTCACATCTTCATTTACTATATGAGTCATGGAATCTAGACATGGGAAAGACTTATTACTTTATGTCGTCCATTGCCTTCCACAGCAAAATGGTTTTCTGTCATAAACCTTTCCAGAGCTTTGGGCAATTTAGTTTTAAATATCTCTGCAAATAAACAGCATTTTCACTGCTTTTCTAGGTAAGTTATTCTCTAGGTAAGTTACCTTTCTTTTTTTCCCAAGCAATTTCATTATATTTTACTTTACTTTTAGCATACGTATGTAGATAGCTAGATGGATATAGATATCTTTTAAAAGACAGAAATTGTTATCTGAGATTTTCTGGGTTAGATAGAGGGAAAAAAAAAGTTTTTTCTAGTCCAATGCTGTAGATACCCAATGCCTCAGCAAATATTAAGGTTTTACAATTATGTTTTCATATCTATTTTGTTGTAGTAAGCATCCCCTGAAGAGTGAGAGAGAAAATACTGTTGAAAAAAATTCTTTCAAATACATACTGACTTAAAAAAAGGTCTCCTATTACCATGACTACTTATCACAGCCATTTTGCATACTGCTAATTGCAATGTCAGGTAAGCAAAATGAGATTTGTAAATTATATCTCTGTATTTTAAATTCATGACTAACTCTTTGCTACTGTCCTTAATAATTCTTGTTGTCAGGCACTGCAGATCTTTGTAGGCATTCCATCTGAACTAACACTGTTTTTTGTTGAAACAAATTGCACCCGTCTTCTTCTTTTAATCTCTCTAAAAGATTAAAGATCAAGTAAAGAAAAACATTATAGAGGCACAAAAAGCTAGCATTCACTTTCATTTTGTTTCACATTTAATCAAACTGTAACTGCTTCTGCTATAAGTGTTTTTGTAGGACATCTATTTATCCAGAAATGTAATGATTTATCACCTCTTTGGGACAACTTATGTGATAACAATGACTTAGTGTGTTAGACTGTACAACAAGGGGATGATTAAAAGGAATTTCAGAGCAGAAAACAGGTCAGTTTAAGAATATAAGCCTAAAAATATAGCTTGCTAAAACAGTTCATATCAAAATAAAGATAGCATCCTCTAATTAAAATTTATATATATATCTTCAATATTTGAAGTTTTAAAATAATGTTTTTGTGAATAACTATGATCCAAATAGATAAAGGTCTTCTAATATTTTTATTTCTGGTAATAGAATAATTTCTGGTTAAAATTTGGCAGGCTTACATTCCTCAATAAGTGGTATCTTAATGAAATCACAATTAACTACATAGCTGTAGATCACTTCATGATCAAAAAAAGGATTTGAAACTCCTATTGCCTTCATCCCTTAATTTCATACAAAAAACTTCTCGTGTTTTCCCTCAAAAATGATGAAGTTCCTAAGAGGCGGATCTGCTGCCCTCTCTTCCCGAAAATATTGGAACTTATGTGCATGCTAAAATGTTTGAAGTACTTAATGAATTTTAAAGAAGTTGTATTTGGCTTTTGTATACTTTCTTATCCAAGGATTTTAGCTTTATCCATAGGATACCTGTAGAGATATTTTGCTCAAAATAAAACCAAAAATGAGGTAGAAATGAATCCATAAGGAAGTAGTGCTCTCATCTGAGGAGTCCTTTGCTACCTTTGGTTGGCAGAATTGCTGAACAAAGTAAGCAAATGAGCAAGGTTGTTGCCCAGGAAGCTAAAGATAGAAATCTTCAGAATTTCTGCATTCCTGTGAGGAGCCTTTGGACTGGGGTCAGTTTCTTGTGAGAAATCTTCACACCAAAGCTTCAGATAGAACTGAGGAAACATAATGTTTTTAATTGATTAGGAATTTACTGGATAACCAGCAGTGGTGAGACCTCTAACCACCATGAGTAAATGTGATTAGATGCTAAAAAATTACTAAATTTTCATTAATCAGACTTTATGTCCAAATGCAATTTCCAGAAGGTATAATCTTATTTCCTTTACAAATTTATCTCTGTCTCTTTACTGCTCTTATCCTGAAAAATTTTTGATTTTCAAAGCTGATGAATATCTGCAGTCATCTCTCATATCATACATCTACACTCCAGTCTAGCAATGTAGCTATAGTTCCTCAGGATCCACCTGAGCTGGCTTTAAGACTGCTCCTGTGGGTACTCAGCACAGTGTAGCCAGATAGGGACCTGGAGTTTCGTTTATGTTGTTTTTAGGCTTTAACAGTCTGTACTGAGACCCGTCCTGCCTCGGGATGGACTTTTGTCGGTCACTAAATAGGTTAGTTAAGTCAGCTTGGATATGTACATCCAAGCTACTCTGTCTAGTGTTGAACCTGCATATTCTTTATTCCACTGGAAGTTGCATAGGGTAAAGAAAGGTCAATGTGTTCAGACTCCTGTGGAGGGAATAAAGGGATTTGCAACATCTAAGTGGCCTGCAGTAGCTTCAAACTGAAAAAAATACAATGCAAGGGTTAGATCATTGCCTTGAGTGTTTATAATATTTGATTTCTCTCCCCAGTAGATGTATAAATGACCAAACTCTGACAAGAGTAATGGATTTGAACAAATCAACCTTAACAGAGAATATTACAGTCTAGAGTATGCAGCCAAATCCCCATGTCATTTAGCATAAAAGCAGTCAAGCAAACCAGTACCAATTTCTTGTATCACTCCCACCCTCCTTAGATTACTTGTCTGAGATTTATTTTATGTAAATAATACTATAAAATGGAAATTATAGTGTTAAATGTAAATTATAGTATTAAAATATATATTTTTTATTAACAGTGATAGAAATATATTTATTTAAAACAGGATGTAACGATATTGCAGTGTGTTGACCTTTGTTCAATACGTATTTTACTCTTTTCTTCTTAGTAGTAGTAATGATAATAATACTTAGCACTTATAGTACCCCATATATTGAAAAGACCTTTTCTGCTAACAGCTCAGTATCTTGTGTAGACTAGTTAGATATTGTATCTCCATTTTAGAAATAATCTGAGACAGAAGATCTTTAACAACTAGCCTTTGAAAAGTGTTCCTAATTGTCTCTCACTGAATTCTCGTATGTATAACTCTAATTTCCAAAGGTTCCTGGCCTCTTCTGTTACCTTCAACAGGGGAATAAACTATTACTCTAAAAAGAGGAACCAAGGAGGATAATTGACAGTGTGTCTGCAATTGAGTAAGATGCTGCTTCTTCTTATGTGCGCTCTTTCCTTCAGTCTCCATGGGTTCCATACCATACCCAGCATATGCTCCACCCCTCTTGCAGCCACAGACCTGCTGCTGCAGAGCTCAGCAGGCAAACATCAGTCTCTGGAGACCCAGTTACATGGCTTTTCCTTCTCACTTTCTGTCCATCAATCATCTCAGTATTCCTGCACATTATGTGCTGATTTATCCATGCATTCCGTGTAGTTGTAGTCCCTTCCTACCATTCTTCTGTTCTTACATTCCTATGCTTGCTTGCAAGTGGCTGAAGAATCTTAGTGGTATAATTGCCGTGGGTTTACCCATCCAAAAGAATGTTAAAATTAAGAACAGTGTTCCAACATATGTTACACCCCACACTTGCTACCACCATCTTTTGTATGCAGGAGTTCACATTTGGTTTTCTTTCCTTCCCTTCTACACTTATATTTCCTATACACACACATCTGTTTTCTGTTCTCCAACCAATAATAAAATTTAGCTACTTAAATAAAACTATTGGTATATTTGAGGGTCTGTAGATGTAACATTCAGAATGAAAATATCATGTATTTTATCTGTCTACGGTAAATCTTGTAAAAGAACCTTCCATGAGAGTATTTCTAGTCCGGGAAAAGAGCAGAAGACAGCATGAAAGGCTGTTCTGTGGGACTTCTTGGTCTCTCTACCTGTATTATTTTACAGTGTAGGGCTGATGACTTTGATATGTTATATATAATATGCATTAAAAGTTTCTTGTATTTTTAGGATTTTTGCACATTCTGCTTATGTATCAATGTATTATGTAGGATAGCATATGAGGGTTTTTATCACTGAGGTTTCATCAAAACTGGACAGAAAATAAAATTGGATAATCCTCTTTTTTCATTTGGAGGGATTTCTTTTTTTAAGTAGTTCACCTTTTCCAGTGTTGGTTTAAGCAAAAAAAATCTGATCTGAAATGGGCTTTTGAACAAAGGTCTAATTTAAATATAGATAGAAGAGGGCAACGTTTTTTCCTTTACTGCATTTTGTGCCTTCCAGCAAAGTCTGCCAGTACATGTTGATGATTATTTACAAATAAGTTTCTGTTTCTCTACCCCCAAAATATTTTCCATCTTGAGAATATAGTCCTCCAGTAACAATTTTATGGTTAAACAATTGTAAAACAATTTTTTACTAAAAGCTTTTAATGCTGACTTTCATAAAGGAAAACTTTTATCTTTTAAATTTTGAAGTGTGATGTGTAGTCAAAAAAGGGACTTTTTTGGACTTGGGACTTGGAAGGGACTCAAGTTTAGCTGCACAAGCTGTTTTTTGAGAGGATGGAAACTGAAAAGAAATTGCTTTAATTTTTACAGCAAGAAAACCTTTGCTTTTGATAAACGATAGAGAAATGTCTTGTCAGGAGACTCAATACTCCTGACTAGCGTGAGAAAGCATTGCAGTTATTATTAAGTGGCCAGGTCTTTCCCTATTGGATTGTGTTCAATGCAGTGGAGATATTACAAATGCTTGGACATCAATTAAAAATAAATGTTTCTTAAATCTTACAAGACTAAACACCTCTTTTTAGCAGAACTGTGCCCCTGGGAAGCAAGGCAAGCACAAAGGGCAGAGAGGTTTTGCTTGTTTTCCTATGTCATACTTGGGTCTTTAAACCAGCGAAGAAATGAGATCTCTGAGCACATCCAATAGTTTGACACTGCTGAAAGGAGGATTTCAGGTGTTTTCAGGTTCTGTTATTGCTGCTTCCTTTTCCACTTTCCCTTACTTCTGCCCCAAGGTAAAACTTCTTTTTTTATATCCACTGTTACTTGTTCAACCACTCATGAGTGGATTCAGCTTGTTAAGTAAGCAGAAAACAGGGTGTTTTTTTGCTGAACTAAGCAGGCTTTTGCAATTTTACTTGTTATGTTTGTCATGGAAAAGTGAGTACAAACACATAGCAAACAAACAATCACAGTCCTGATAAACATACTATTTCAGAAATCAGAAGGATTACTTGTGTGCTTAAGCCATTAGGAGTTCAAAACCCAAGAATGAAACAATTTATCTTTTCTGATGGAAAATAAAATCAGGATACTTTTATACCAGAACCACAGAATTTCTGCAGTTGCTATCACCCCAGAGTAACTGAGAAACGAAGTTATTTTTTTTCATTTAAAGGTCTGCATGGATGCTAGAATTTCACAAACACTGACTAAGTCAAGGTAAAATTGGCTTCCTCTTCAGTTTTAAAATTGGCAAACTTTCCTCCCCTTAACCTCTCTGATTTTAGCCCCTTGTGTTTTCCAGAAAGCTCAGAGATAAATTGTATTCTTTACCTTGTCTGGAAATGCAACCGCTTTCCACTTTTGTTGGTTTGTTCAGTGCTCTGAAATAAGCAAGTTATGTTTCCTTTCTATTGAAAATGATGTGATGGACAAAACATCAGGAATCATTAATGAAAATGCTGAGGTCTTCATTCCACAAGAGAAAAAATTAAAGGTGCCCAATTAAGATCTTCTATAAGCTTTTTTGGTTTTCTCCTCCTTGAAGAGCTCTGGATGTTTTTTTCAGACCATAATTAATAAAAGCAATGCTAAGTCTTTAGCTTTTGGTGCAAAGTATCTTTTTCTTTTATTTTTTTAAGTGAGGAGAAAGTACCAGATGAATCTTGATTATCGAAACTTGCTTTCTACTGGATTAACATGTAGTACTTTATTTCTGCGTGTACCCTAAGACTTCAATAAAGTGGGTTCTGAAAATAGTTACCCTTCCAAAAGGCCAAAATTAGACATAGCATCCTTGTAAGTGCATGTGTTCAAGAGCAGTGTATTTTAAGACCTGCATTTTAATCTAAACATGTTTGCTATCATCTACAAAGGTTAGGCCTTCACAGATTGTTCTCTGCACAAGGAAAATCAGTGAGGTTTTTTTTTTTTTTGAGGCATAATATGGGTGCTTTTACCTTTACTAACTGACAGTGGTGAAGACAAAAGAAATTGAACCAATGGTTCAGCATATTTTAGCCTGGTTCCAGCCTTTTTTTTCCCAGTATAGATATAATCTCTGAACTGCAATAACTACAACTCACCTACAGTGTAAAGATGCTCATTACAGCACATGTCACAAGAGGGACTCGAAAACCTATCTCTTTGTAAGGAAATACTATTTATGATGCCCGGTATTAAAATTTAAATGCATTTTCTTATATTACTCCTCTTGAGGAAAAGGAAACTTTGTATGAGAGAATGAAGTTTTATGTACATCCTGAATATGACTATCTGTAACAGCAATTGTTTTAGGGACAGAAAATTTACAGAAGGAGTTCTAGATGCACAATAGAAGGATGACATTGATTAATTAGCTGAATTTACAACAAAAGAATTATTGCACAATTTGACTCAAATATCAGTAATATAATGGAACTAGGTAGTTCCTTCCACTCTGGAAATAGGATATTGAACAAAAAGCAGAAAGGTCAGTAATACCATTTGTCCCATTGGCTTTTTGATACAATATAAGAAATAGATTGGTTATGAGTTGTCAACCACGGATTGCATAGATTACAGAAACAGAAAAAAAAATGGAGTTATGAGGGATTTTTTTTGTTCATTTTGCCTCCAACATTTGAACTTGGAACGAAAATAAAAAAAGGGTACTCCCTTGACACACCAGTAGTTTACAGCTCTTTAATTATAAATCTTAACTTAGGCCTAAATGCCTTCCAAAATGTTTAGAGTTTCCTAAAATCTAAAATCTTGTTTTAGGACTTGCAGAGCAAGCAGTTTTCAATCTGAGAAGTATAGAAGAAGCCTCAGTTGGGCATTGTCACAAGAAGACTTATTTGAGAGCCTGTTACTAAATCTTGTCCTTCAGTATGCAGATCCAGAGTCATTGTGATTGCTGTTGCCTTTGCAGATGAACAAGCTGTGTTGCAACTGTTTTTAGGAATGTTTTGTTGCCATTAATTTAGCAGCCACTTTTCTTTTTATGGGCTTTCCTCATTTCAGAACTTGAGACTTATCTACACGGAGCAATTCATGAAAATTAATGTGAGTCAACTAAAGATGTGACTTAGAAATAGATCAGTTAAACGTCATTAAAACCCCTAAGGACCTTCTTATCCAGAATTAAAGTGGTCCTAATTTAATTTAATTTACTTCATCAGTGAAGTTAGATCATTCAAATGTAGTTTCTAAAGGAGAACATCCACATTAGGATTTAATGTAGTTTTACAGCTTCTCTTTAAAGTAACATTTTTAGTTAATTCACTTTCCTGATTGTCCTCGTATAAATAAATCCCTAATCCCACAAGTGTTTTTAGTTCTGGCTAATCCTTGACACTACTTAATAAGGGCCTGCATAATCCAGATAGTGTCTATACCAATTGTTGTGTTGGAAAACATCCAATTTCTAATCTCTGCTGCATCTGGTAAGACTCTTCTCTGACTATTCAGCTTTACCAGCAAACTGTAGGGCAGTTGTAAGGCAGGCTAAACCACAGCAAGAGGGTTTTGTTCCCCAAAATCAATTTGCTGATACTAATACAATGAGACTTCCATCTATTAACCAAGCTAAAAAGCTTTTAAGATGATCTGCAGGGGATATCTTTAGCATCTTCATCCAGACTTTCCCTGAGGGATGAACCATTTTCAGTTAAATGTCATGCTTGAGAGGATGCTTGAACCTTGCTGTAACGTTGCAATTGTTGGACAAAGCTGGAGAGGTCTGTGTAGGGGGCAATTTAAATTCCATACTGGATCTCATAGGTGTCAGTCAGCAAGGGCTGCATAGAGGATGTATAGGATCAGTATATTTTCAGCAGGTGGCTCAGGCATTTAGGTAATTTTATGTATTTTGCGTGGATTATGGCATTCTATATTTCTCCAAAAGGGCTTAATGCTGATATGAAATTAGACCATTTGAGCTATGTTTTTAAACCAAATCTGAATGCTTTTCCTTTGCTTTACAGTGGACCTTTGCTTTACAGTGGACCTTTGAAGTAAAGACACAGATGAGTAAAAATATGGATAGTGATGACACTGTTGAAGTAGGGTAATGTTTATGGTATGTAGAGATGTAAATTTCTACCTTGTGACAAAACTGCATAATCGATCCTGTTGCGCATGTGGGATGGTTTGAGCTGGGGTAGAGTTAATTGTCTTCACAGTGGCTCTTGTGGGGCTCTGCTTTGGATTCCTGATGAAAACAGAGTTGATAATAGAGAAACGTTTTTGTTATTGCTGAGAAAGGCTCATATAGAGTCAAGGTCTTTTCTGCCTCTCGTACTGCCCCACCAGTGAGAGGGCTGGATGTGCAGAAGGAGTTGGGGAGGCACAGCTGGAACAGCTGCTCCCCACTGACCAAAGGCATTTTTCATACCCTATGGAGTCACGCTCAGCATACAGAGAAGAGAAGGAGGAGGGAAGTGGGGGACATTTGGGGGAATGGTGTTTGTCTTCCCAAGTTACCATTAGATGTGATGGAGCCCTGCTCTCCTGGGGATGCTGTAACACCTGCCTGTCCGTGGGAGGCAGTTAATGAATTGATTGTTTTGCTTTCCTTGCATGTATGTGTGCCTTTTTCTTTGCCTTATTGATCTATCTTTATCTCAACTCAAAAATTTTCTCACTTTCACTCTTCTGATTTTCTCCCCCATCCCACCAGGGGGGAACGAACATGTGACTAAGTTGCTGAATGAGGTTACCCCACAACAGCATGCATTCCTGGTCATTTGGTTTGAGTAGCTGAAAGTAATGAAGTGGGTGGACAGATGCAACTGTCATTTCTATAAAATCGGCCACAGAAATGGTGCTTTTAACTATGCTGGCTTAATGAGCTGCCAAATTCAGAAGAGGCTTTTGAGCTGAATTGCTTTTGGATTCTACCAACTGCATTGATCAGTTCTCCATTAGCTACAGGGGGAGTGAGAACATCTAGCACAATGTAGAACCTGATTTTCACATGTCTTAATCTAGAGGTAAGTCCTAACTTTTTACTAAGCACCTGATGGGGCTTTTTGATCTTTGAATCTGTGTACAAACACTAACGGGATGGCACAGCAAATTCCAAATTAGAGCTCTTAGTCTTGGATGGAAACCACCCTGGCCACAGGACAAAACAATCCCACTCACATGATTAGGTTAGACTTCTCTGAGGATTTTTTGTAGACTAGGTTTGCTCTTGCTGTCCTTATGCCAATTGCCTGTGGATGGTATGTATCACTCCAGTTTTAGGGATCACTGAAATAGGAGTACAGACATTTGCTCTTATGGGGAAAAAAACCCACGAAAACCCTACTGAAAACCAACATCTCAATAATCTTTTGAAAGTCTTCTGCTAATTACACTTGTATTTAAGGTCTTCAAAAGAAGGCAGTTTCAGTGGCTAGGTACCAACTAATTCTGAGTTTATAATAGTGCAGTAGTATCATCATTTCTTCCTTGGGAACCAAGTTTTCCAAAAAAGGTTTCCTACCTATGTATTTAAAAAGGCCCTCAAACCTAGCATCTGAGCTCTGATAAATCATAGCCTAAGGTGGTCTGGTTGGAAAATGGGAAGCCACTGAATAAGGAAAATGCTGAAATTTCACTCTCCATAGGGATTACCAGTTTCATTAGCCTCGGTGAAATACCCATTTCACTAAATTTAGAGCTGCAGCAGAGCTCAATACAGATAATGCATTTAATGTATGCTCTGGGCAGTGAAGTTGAAACTATTTTCAAGTAATTTTCTTCAGTGTTGGATGCAGCCATCCTGTAAGTCTCCTGATAACTTAGAATTTTTCTTTCTCAAAACAGCAAGTGATGCTGTTCCAAAGCACCTAACATTTTCTATGACAAAGATGTATCATCGTTTCCCATAGAGTTATGTTTTATCACCACCTGGTAAAATAATGTCACAGTATGATAGCACATGCAATTTAAAGATATGTTTTTTTCCCCAGTTCTGTAGTCATGTCAAACACTGTTGAATAGCGTAGAGGCTTTTCTTTTTTCCTTTTTTTCTCATGCATGAATCTTAACTCTACCAAATTAAAGACAGTTCAGGTTTGGTGGGGAGACAAAAACTCCCAGTGTATTCTCCTTAGAAAAATGAAGATGAAGAGATGGTGTATCTACACAAGGCAATAGAAGTGTCCAAATAAGAAAAGAAGTGATGATATGGAAGACAAAGAATAATTCTATGGCAAATATGTTTTTTTTTTTCATAATATTATTAAATGTGGAAATATACCACTGGATTTTACTGTATTATGGGCAGACACCAGACATTTATCTCATTTTTCATAGCATCAGCTGTTCAGTTTTCTGCCCTGAAGCCTTTAAAAATTACCTTTGACAATGCACAAATAAACTCAATTATGTAGTAAATATGAACTTTTCAATAGTTAAGGTGATGTGACTTCATGGCCCATGACTATGGCTCTTGGTGACAACAGCGATGAAACAATACTAAAACTAAACAGTAGTTTACTTGGATGTTTATGTTGATTCTGGAGAGATTATTTTTAGCAATAAGCTTTATATTGCTTCCAGATTAAGTCTGCAATTTTCTAGGACAAAAATTTTTGTCTCATAGTAGCTTTTTGGCTGTACATTTTAATCAAATCGTCTGTATGCTTGTTTACCAATATTTAAGAATTTGGAGATTTTAAACAATTATTTGATTCAGAGGACTGTGGGCTATTAGAAAGAAGATGTATGTCCCATCTGTGTTGGATGGCCACTTTATGTGTTCTTTATTTCAAAATTGAATAAGTGCATATACTTGCACAGGCTTAAGACATAGTGAAATCTGGCCTGGTAGAGTTAAATATGTGCTGATAGAATTAATACAAGGTGATAGAATTAATGTCTTGTGAAAAGATAACTGTTTTCAAAGTTACGTGCTATGTTCTACATGGCTGAGAAGCAACTAAACCCTTCAAGCCTCTTGCACACTATTTCTCTAAAGGGCATGTATCTGACAGGGATTTTTAACAGACTTGCAGTTTTCAGCAGGGACTTGAGTTCTTTCGGACTGGAACAACAGCAAATTGCAGTCTTTCTCACATTACTAAACAGGCAGAAGTATTGCATAGAATAGAGCTCTACTATAGGAAGGATGAACTGATCTACAGTATTTTGCTTTATTTCTAGTGTGCAATTTATTTTGAAAGATTCAAGGGTGGCTGGAAATAGAAATATCAGAACTAAACAGTTTTGTCATTGTTGTTTGTTTAAATAGAGGCATTATCTGAAAATTGTACTGCTAGGGTACTTACCAGTTTTTTCAGCTTTTCCACTTTTTTCCTCCTTGGTGTGAAGGAAGTGGTAGCTAAGAAGTTAATTGTATTAAAAGGATTCCCATGAAACATATCATAGCAGCAGTAAGGAAATCTGTGGTCAAACTTCGAATCAGATGATACAGATAAACATTCATGAATAGTTCTGTCTCAAACCCTATAATTTATGGTTCACAGGAATTCTGAACCAAATAAGCAACAACTGGGGCACTGTTCCATATTTAAAATCCTGCCTAAATCCAGAAGGATGAATTTTAAGTGTGAAGTCTGACTCTAGGGATGGTGAAGAGCTATCTAAAAGCGAGTAGGTTTTTTGGGGTGGTAGATGCAATCACTGTTTCCATGAGGCCTAAACACTGGGGAGTGCAGAGGCTTGCTACTGAGAATTATTTGGCTTTTTTCAAACTTGATTTAGCGGCTGAAAAAGTGTTTTCCAGATAATTGCTGAAATTGAGCCAATGCAGTGTCTACTGTGACCTCCCTATGGTAGATTATAGACTCTACTAGCAAAGGCATTGCTTAAAGGATTTTTGGAAGAAGAACTCTGTATTCTGCTCTAGTGAATTGCACAGTTTTTCTTGCATTCCTTGACCTCTGTAGAAGAATAATGACATAAGGGAAAGAAATACACTTCTGTGTATAAACAGGTGGATCACAACTGTCTTCCTCTGGCTGGGAGCCTAATAGAGCTTTTTCTCGTTGAGCAGTTGTGGGAAAAGAAACTCCAGTCTGCAGGGTTGGGAATTACCTGTTGCCTACTAAGTTTCCTAATAGCTTCAGTTAGGTGCTTTATTTTGTCCCCTAGGTTGTGGCAGAATGTTACTCATTGTGCAACAGGCACACATTCCCCACTAGAACTAACTATGGAATGCAGTGCAGGGTTGTCATATCTGTGGTCTTCTTCCACAGGTGGCTGACAGGTCAGCTAAATGTTAATGAACTATCTTTGCCTCTGAGCCTAGGCCCTCTCAGCTGCACAAACTTTCCACATGCTGTTCTATCAGACTATACTTCCTTCAAGGTTTTACAGATCCTTATTTTCCTCTCAGTTCTTCCTTTCAGTCAGTCTGCTTGCCTTTACCATTCTCTCTATTAGTCTGGTATGGAACCTACTCCAGGTGTGAGCTTGGAAGGATGAGGGCAAGGAAATGAATCTTCTTGTTGGGAAGAGAAACACTTTGGGCATGCTTTTTCCTGTCATGGTTCCTCAGAGGCATCCACACTTTGCAAAAAGCTTTGGTGTTGAATTCCCTTGCTGAAAGGGACTATAAAATGCAGCTTTCACAAAGTGCTGTGAGATGCAGGTGAGATGAAGAGCCAAGCGATATTAGTATTAGAAGACATAGTTAACCACCCTTCTTCAAAAACAGCATTTGTCATTCTTCTGTGTAATGGACTTGTTTGTGTCTCTTGAGAAAGAGGCAGTAAGCTAATAATCTACCATATTTCTTAGGAAGCCAGTTTAATTAATTGTTTTCAGTATCTCTCTGAGTGGAGTTGACTACAAATTAGTATATTTCCTCCTTGAAATGGATGTATTTTCTATTATTATTCTGTCACACCAGAGCCTGTCTGCTACTTGCTGTGATACTGCTAATGTTGTGGCACCTTCATTCCACTGCTCTCTGGAAGCAGTTACCTCTTGTCTACAGTGTTAAGCTGAATAAAAGAGAAATCCTTTAATATGGTGTCTAAAGATAATGATCACCAGAATACTTTTTCTTCAAAGGCTTTTTTTTTTTTGCTAGCTTTGCCATCATTTTTTATTTAATCCCACTTTTATTTATTAATAAAAAGCATTAGTTTACAGAAATAAGTAAAGACAGCTGAAGATGATAATTGTTGCAAGGATATAGTGGTGACATAAAAGTATTTTTTCCAGAAAAATAATGAAACAGAAATGAGATTGATGAGGGTTTGCAAGTAAGCTTGCTCCCTCTTGAAATGCTATATCCTTTCCTTTGCCAAGAGTGCTGACTGTGTTGGTTGATTCTGAAGGGAAGATGTGATTAAAATGGGCAAGAGCTCATTTGTGATTACCTTCCCAACTCCAAAGAAGAAAACAGAAGAAAGGAAAAGAATACGGGCCAGGACTACAGACGCTAATTTGAAATAATCTCACCTGTTTAATATGCGGAAGAAATATTTTGTAGATGTTGTAACCTACTGGTTATATGTTGCCTTTTTTCTTGTTGTTTGTATTTGTTTGCTTTTAATTACAACAAACTCAAATACCCCAAAACCTTGGACAGTAACAGACCTGTGTCACAAAACTGTCTCTTTTCCAAGCAGTTTTGAATGCAAGGTCTTGAGTATTTAATAGGATCCTCATAATAATGCCTTGTAATTCTTTGTTAAACTCATCCTTAATCATGGAAGGAGTTGAGTTGGAGGGGACCCGGAAGGATCAAGTCCTACTCCTGGCCCGATACAGCACCGTCCCCAAGAGTCACACCATGACACACACATCGTGAGCCTGAGAGCACTCTCCAAACTCTTCTTGAACTCTGTCAGGCTTGGTGCTGTGACCTCTTCCCTGAGGAGCCTGATCCAGTGTCCAACCACCCTCTGGGTGAGGAACCTTTTCCTAACATTCAACCAAAACCTCCCCTGACACAACTTCAGGCCATGAAGAAAAGCAACAAGCTAAGAAAGGATAAATGTGTGGGTAACAGTTATCAGAGCAAGTAGAGTGATATTTGGCCATGTGACCTTCTTATTATATACTTTATGTAACTTAGCAGGTATATACAAAGATATTACAGCTGTTAATAGCTTCTGGCTGTACCTATACTTTTCATGTGAGCTGCATGGCTCCAGAATGCTTTGAAACCTTGAAATTGCATGTTTCTGTTACAAGTACTTTTCCTTGAACTGGAGCTTGAGCTCATACAAAGCCCCTGCAGTAGGACTCAGTGGGCCTCAATAGATGAGTTCATTTTGCTGACCTCCATGATAAGATGCATTCTGAGGACAGATCAGTCACAGTATCTTGCAGCACATCCCTGAAGAAAGCTTATGTGCTCTCAAAAATAAACAGGGTTTCTCTGCTAGATGCACTAGGTGGGGTGCTTTAGAGATGACCCTTGAGTAGGATTTTGCAGGGAAGTACTGTAAAGAAGTGACAAATTCAGCTTGAGTCTGAGCTTTAGGCTATTTCTACACAGTTGTTGAGATTTTATCAGTTAGCTGACAACTTATTCTCTCACCAAGCTATAAGTAAAACAGTAATTTTGAAGTTCATAGTTTCTTAAACCTTCTGATTCCTTGCATCATATTTTTTTTAGCATTCCATTTTATCTCTTCTGTTCAGTAATGTCCTCTTCTGTAATGTTATTGTTCTGTGCTTTGCTTGTCCTCTTTGCTCTAGCTGTGCCCAACAAATCCCTTGCCATGACAGTTCACATTAATGTTAGAAACTGACTTCCAGAAACCTGAGGTTTTAAAACCCACTATTTATTACAGAAGTTCCAGCCTAGTTTATAATTTAGAAATCAATTTCCCAATAGTGTCATTCCAGAAGAAAAAAACCGTCTATCCATAGAGCTGATGGATGCCAAAATCAGTAAGATTTGTCTGTCCAATTGAATATATATGGATGTTGATAATATTTACTTGATATGGCCTGCTTAAAACTGCTCATACCCCTTCACTCTCATGACAAAAGAAAGCCACTGTGATCATTATCAGAGATGATGGAGTCCCTGTTTCTGTTGCAAAACATTTATTTATTTTTGAAGAGCAAGTGTTCCTTTTAAAATAAAAATCTTTGTGAACAGAACACATTTTAGGATTATGTTAAACAAACAACCCTGAGTTCTCTGTGAGTTAATTTTTTTTCCTCCAGTAATGTTTGCTCATTCAAGCTGTGTGTCTTTGCCTTCCATTCATTGCCCAGTGAAGGGCTAAGTGTAGTCAGTGTGTGCCATGCCTACGCAGTGTAGAACATGTGTGTTCCTGTCTGAAAAACATGTCTGTTCTGTACAGGGCTCTGCCCAGTTCAAACGAGGTGTACTGCAAGCTATGCAGCTGCTGAGTATGGTGCATGGTAGATTATTCTTTAAAAATATATATTTTGAACTGTATTCCAAAGCTTTGTGTTTTTATTATATTTCTAATCGACTCTTGCTATCTTAAAGCCCAAATCTCTTAAATTTCCCTTTTACTATTTAGATAATTTGGCTGCTTGCTATTAGGTCTCTATAATTGAAAGACTTGACATGTATATGTTTGCTGGATTTGCACAAATGAAAGGAATTCTATGTTTAAAAACCATTCAGCAGTGATAAAATTGGATAGATCCACAATAAGTTATGATATGTATAGATTTCATGTTTCAGACTTCATGCTGATGCTCTTTTGTTGCTAAGATGTTTGTACATATGTAGCTATCATTTTAGCATACACCTTGGTCAGGAAAGCTAATCTGGCAGAAAAAATGGAAATATTTGCATCAATAATTATATTTATAAAAATTTTACCATTTCACATTTGTTTATGTCAGAGAGTTGTAAAAAGTTTCTCTTTCCTGAGAGAGAGAAACACTGCAGGGAAATACTCCTAATATTTCTTGACTCACTCTCTAAAAGCAGTTTTATAGAAATAGGTAGTCTGGTCATGTATCTCCAGTAAATTAAAATCCCAGAAAAATGCTGGAAAATATAAAGTGGAAGTATGCCGTGTGCAGTGCACACTTCAGTGTGTCCTTAGTTATCATGTCTTTATGACCTGAGGTAATCCGAGAGAATTTCAGATCAGGGTATATGAAATGAGATGAATAAATGTCTGCTCTTGGAAGCTGTTATTCATCAATCAATTAACTCAGAAAATTTTTTAAAATTCTCATCTTCCTGCTTCAGCTATATTGAATTAAAGTGTGACACCCAGGCAGCTAAGTTTTCTCCTTGATACAGTGTTTGAACATCTGTATGCTTTCTGAGGTGAGCAGATGTAGCCACTTCTGCAGTGTGAGGTAAGGAAACATGCTATGTCTCTTCTCCTGGAAAAAATACAATATGGCCTTACATAGATACTCATTTTTATGTAAGATTGAACATATCTGGGTGAATGAAAAACAGCTGGATTTTCTTAAAGGCGATATAGTCTTCATTTTATAATTCATGCTGTATTATACATTTATAGCTGTTTGTTTAACTTTTAAATGTGAAATGAATCTTTATTTGCTGGTTTACAGTGAAGAACACAATTCTTTAAGCACGAGGTCTAAAATGCCATCTTATTTCAGACTGGCCTGAATTATTAGGGGACATTTCTAGATTAATAGCTAAACAGCCCTGCACAGTAGAGAACACATTTTAATGGTCATGTGTTAATGCTCTATCAAAATATTGTGATATATTTTGCTATGTTTAGCTGCTTGAGTCAAACACTAGAGGAAGAGCTTAGAGTTTATTTTTAGTAGGTCATATGTTTTAGAATATCTCTATATGCATTTCAATTTAGAAATAGTAATGTATAAATATTTAACCTAAAGTAATTTTAAATGTGCCTTTTATCCTTTTCTTGGCAATACTATCATAGTCTATGATCAAAGACTAAATTTCAGTATGCTAAAGGTTCTTCTATCAGCATAATATACTGCTTTATCAGGCACAGTCTTTTTGGATGTCCCCTATGGTTGACACAGTTCAAGTGAGATAAGATCTACAAAGACAGTGATGGATTCAAGTAAAGCTCATCAGGTCTCAAAACTGCTTATTTCATCTGTGTATTTTTGTATTATAATGTGCAACGTGAGCACAAAGTTTCAAAAATTTAGTTTCCTAGGAAGTAAATGAAGTTGTGAGAGCTAATGCTTAAAATTGGCTTGTTTGAAAGGAATTCTGTTTAACATAGTTTTAGTCTTGCTTAAGTGAGTACCTAAATATAAGGTATTTTCCAGCCAAGCTGGGAAAGACAGATTTATTGCACCAACAGCTGCCACCACTACTGATAAGTGCTCAGCATCTGACTTCTCTAGCTGCTGTTAAATCACATACAATTTCTTAGGCGGGGAAAGTAAATAAAGATAACTGAATGCAGTAATCTGTGTGAAGCCAGGGGAAGGAACATGGGTTGCAGGGAGATCTGAAAGACCACACATAAGCTAATCTGCATGCATGTGGCTTTGCTGTTAATTGCAGCCTTAGCATCTTTGTAAATAGCTTGTTAAAGAGCCAGGTTGGTGTTATAAACATGGAGTCTTCTGGTACTATTGTCCAGTATCTGGTGCAGAAATATGCCAGCAGCAATAATTGCAGAGAAGCACACCTTCCCCTTCAAATATTATTAAATGGAAAACAAAACTAGGAATAAACAGGTTGTCTGGAGAGACTTTTAGAAATGTATTGGTGGATTTCCAGAAAAAATAGCCTACACAAACAAGGAAGCTGTTAAAAAAGTAATTGAACGTGTACACAAAGGAGTAAAGAAGAGAAAATGACAGTAAAGGTTTTCTTTGTTATCTTTCTGGGAAAAGATGGAAGAGAAGCAAATAAGATGCTGTTGTGTCTGAAACACTGGGAAGACTGATAAAAGTGCTTATCGAGTAATGTGACCCCACAGAAGGAGATTATGGACAGGAGGCTGTTGTGCATCTTGTTATTTTCTGCTTAAAGACAAGTGGAAGAGGAAATTATTATAACGAGCTTGTAGCCCCAGAAACTCTGGAAACATTAAAGATTCCTTGTTAATGACGGATTTGTATGTGGCAGACAAGTTTCTTACTGGAAAGACTGTCAGGAAATATATATCCTGTGCAACAGCCACGTTGCATTCTCCTGGGAAGGTATCAAAGTTATAGTGGCTACTAGGAAAAAAGCCCAAACCAATCTACTGGGTCACAATAAAGAAAATGAGGAATTAGGATATATTGAGGCTGATACGTGGTTTAGGGCAGACATAAGAAGGCAGCATGGAAAAACAAGTCTGTGGACAGGTATAAGGACTAGAAATTCTTCTTATCCCAAAGCTGAGACTAACATCATAGTGGTCAGCAGCAGTATGGGTAATGAAAGAAGCCTATTGAAGTGATCACCACATGTAAGCGATCCCCGAACTAATATATGTATGTATATATGTATTCATGTCAAATAATGTTTGAAGATATGTTATTGGACTGGCAACCAATTACATTCCAGCTGCCTTGTAATTCCAGCTGATAGCTGAGCCTAGAAAGTGGTTAGATTTAGGAAGATGTCTACAAAATGATCAAAGACAGTAAAACCTTTCTGAAGTCAGTGAAGTGAGTACATATTGTCTGTAAAAACCCATCCTCCTCCAGTGATAAATTATTTGTTAGAATTTCCAGTGGTCCAAGTGGGACTGTACCTCCCACTGTTAAACAGCAATGAAGTACTTGATGGAAAAGAGAAATGAAAATTGTCTAGCAGCATGCAAATATATTTCAAGGAAAAGGACACATGCAGTGCATGGTTATTTCAGAAGTATATTCCCATGTTTACTATATGAGACAATGAAATGTTTTTAAACTCCCCATAGAAAAGAATTGGCAAACGTACCAACTACCACACTGTGTACAGTAGTTATTTACAGCAGACTACGGTGGTAATGTAGTTCCACAAGAAATGAGGGAGGTAGCATTCAGATAATATCAGAACCTGTACTTAAGTAACACTAAAAATAAGTCACTAGCCTTATCCAGGGACTGTGGATATAGGATCTGTTTTAGGATAAAAATACCATTTTAGGTGAACTCAAGTATATGTTTTAGTATAATAAGGCAAGGCAACTACCTTTACTGTTAGTATTGGGCTGACCACAAGTAGCTTTAAGTATCTGTCTGTCTTCAATGGAATTCTAATGTCAATTGAAACATGCACAAGAAAATGTCCTGAGAGCAGTAGTGATGACATTCTTGAAGGTAAATGAGGCATCAACGAACAAGCAACATATATTATGAAGGTGCGACAAATTATGAGTGAATACTGTGAAAAGTATATTAATGAAAACATGGTCAAGGAGAAGGTAAGATGAACTGAGCTCTGTAGATTTCTAGGAAATAATTTTCAGGCCTTGAGGTGCTATTAGGAATATGTAAGACTGATGTATATGAGGGGGGCAATGAGGATGAATAACTGTCTCCTAGATGCTGCATGCTCTTACAAATAGCCTTTGATACAGGTTTTGATATGTAGCAGTCCAATGTAAGAAGAGTCATGTGTCCAAGAACAAACATTTGAAGAATAAATGTACTATAGCCAAAGTATTTGCCTGAAGTACTTGTTCTGCTGAAAGGCAATGATTCTGTGGTTACTAAAGGTATTAGCTTGCAGAAGTTGTTACATCAAGAGACACAAAAAAATGGCTTTGAGAAAGAGTTGTGGACCAAGCTTTTTGCAAACAAATGTTTCCACCAGCTCACCTCTATGTACCAGCACTGTGAGCATCCCATCAGAAAAATTGCATTCCAAGTTGAGTGTTGTGAAGACTGCAGAACTATGTGGTGTGGAGCAAGAGTCACTGTTAGTAGCTGACACTGAACTGGCTTTCCTGAACACAATGCACACATCTCTCTGAGATGGATTCCAGCAATGGACTATACTATTGTATTTGCTTCTTTTGTTGAGATGTATATGTGCTCTCTCTCTCAACATAACTCTATACTCTAAGCAGGGACTAAGGAATAAAAGAGTTTATACTCTGGCATTGACCAGATTGTGAGGACCATGTAATGCATGAAGCTCTTTCTTACACGAGACGATGGGTGAGCTGTGTGGTGGGGACATTTTGTTTATAGAGAATTGAGTCATGATCTTAGGAGTTGGCATGAAATGGACAGCAGTTCATATATGAAATGAGAGACATCACTAAATCTGGTCAGAGAGCTGCCTGCTTGGCAGACATAAATATCTAATTGAGAGCATGTATATTACTGGATGATGAATTCAAAGACAGTATATGATACAGTCTGTACTCAGTTCTGGCAGAAGGTAAGAATAGGTTTTACTTCTGGTAACAGTCACCCATAAGACATGACAAATATTTCTATGAAGTGCCTGATGAAGGACATGCAGTCAAGAGCTCTGCCTAGGGAGCCCCAGGGGTGTTTTGCAAAGTATGTGTTTGGCCTGGGATTACTGTATTCACACAATAGTCCACACTGTGCTGCAGCTGGATTTAACTAAATTGGCATCAACAGGACTTGGAGCACAAGGGCACCTTCTCATGGGTAGCACAAAATGATGGCACAGCACAGCTGGTGTGCTGTACAGACAGGCAGGAGACTGTTGATTTAATGCAAAACAGAAAGGATGGCAGACAGGAAAAGATCCTAACAGATAAGCAAGAGAGTCCATGGGAGCAGATAAGGAAATGCAAAGCTGAACACAGAACATATCACAGAGTGAAATGGATGAGTGAAGGTCTTCTTGTTGTGCCCAGATGGTCAGGTTTGGATTCATGCAAAACAATGGCAAAAGGCAGCAATACAAGATGTGGTGGGATCCTAAATATTTGAGTAATAAATAAAATTGAAGACAACCCAGGATTTTTGAGCAAATTTTGGGTTGTCTTCAATTTTTTTTTTTTTTTTTTTTTTTTTAGGAAAAAGCTGTGTTGACATAGGAGAGACAGAATAATAAGAGCAAAATGGAAAGAACACCATGGTGTGGAATGCTGAGAGCTCCTGTTTGGAAGCTGGGACTCCAACAGCAGCTGATAAAGTAAGAAAAGATCAGTGGACAGTAGAAAAAAAAATTAGACCTGCTAGTTCAGCCAGAGAAATCCTAAATGATCAGCAGCTATATTCAGAGAAAAGACTATACTCATACTGTGGCCTTTCTGTTGAAAACACCTACATACACAAGGGAAAAAAGGAAAATATCCCGAAATAAATCGAATATATTATGGACATCTTACATGAAACAATAGTAACCTTCCATTTGGACTATTCATTCAGTTTGGTCACTTAATTTCATTTAGGCCATAAATGAAATAGGAGATAGAGAATAGTAATGAGAAGGATCAGAGGCATGGATAGAGTTCCATACATGCAGAGATTAAAAAGATTAGGGTATTTACGTAACAACAGAGATGAATAAGAGGTGAAATGAAAGAGGTGTATAAATTATTAATGGTTTAGAGAGGGTCAAGGAAGTGCACTGATTTAACTCTCTCAGAACTCATGAACAAAGGGTTCACAATAAAATCATAGCCTTTCAGTTTTAAACTGATAGAAGAAAATCCTTTTTACACAAATGTGGCATAACTCCCTCAAGATCTGAGGCAGTGAACTTCATGGCATTACTAAAAGGGTCTGACATTTTTTGCTAACTTGGTTAATCATCCAATAACATTTGATCTGAATATTTAAGAATCCTTAACATATTGATCCTTACAAAATGCTTCTAATGGAGAAAAGTGTCATCATGCCACTAATCAAGTGAACAGAATTGGCACTGGGGCAACATTAGATGATTTGCCTTGGACCACGGACAGAATCTCATGTAGAACAAAACTGAATTTTAGATTGGTACTTTGATATGTGGACAATCTTTGTTTTTTTGGCCATTATTTATTTATGTTGGTGATGCACAGTTGTTCTGATACAGTTGGGTGCATAGCTTCTCATGAAAGCACTTGGGTCATGTGTCATGGTGCTTTCCATGGTCACGTGTCCAGCACCTAATGGACTGATGAGAGCATTTGCACTTAAGTTTGACTAGTCCTCGTGGAACTGGGCTTACTGAACATGCCCAAATCAATGAGGTTGGGTATACTTGCAAGAAGTGGTGCTTCCCTGAAGCAATGGAAATTGTGCTAATTCTCTATGCAGTGTATGTTTGTCCATATCTATCAAGGAAAGCTTTGGCTGTTTTTCAATGCCACCTCCAGAATCATTGATCTATTGCAGTCTCTGCTGTTTGCTTTCACAGAAGCCTGTCACTGGCATTTTCTCATTTTTCTCTGACTACCATGTGCTGGGCTGATGGAAAAGAAGACTGGGCATAGAGCTATTCAGGTGGCTGGCAGCTCCCTCCTCACTTGTGCTTCAAGGAAAATAAGAGAAGATAGATTTGTTCAGTTGTTTTGACAAGTCGTATATAGTCCATTTTTCTAGATGAGTATTGCCAGTTAACAGTGGTGTTTAGTGCATGACAACAGTAATGTAGCTTGTATTAGAAATATTCAAAGAATGGTTATTATCTGGGATCTAAGTTTTCAGATTGTAATCTAACTTCTACCTACCAGAGGTGAGGAAGGCAGTATGGTATCAAACAGCTCCTTACTGAGGAAGAAAGTTTAAACTGTTGCATGAATTGCTTGCCCGTGGCTACTGTGGTGGACAGGATAACAAATTCAACAAACTGCTACTTTGCTTGAATGCAAAAAATCTGAAATATAAACCAGTAAAAATGCAGCAGTGAGCTATTTGGAAGTTACTGGTTCTTCCTTTGAGTGTAAAATGGTACAATGCGCCCTTTACAGTGGCATGAAAGACAAACCATGCAAACAGAGTTGTTATTTTGTTAATATATATTCTATGTCTGTAATCTTGGTTCTGCATTAACATGTAAATATAAATGCAAAGCTTTTCGGAAAAAGCCTGTTAGGAGATCTGTGCTCTACTGAGACAAACCCCCCCCCAAAACCCCCCCAAACCTGGAAAAAAGCAGCAAAGCAAAACCACACAACACTATTTTTGCTTCTAGTTCAGAACTGTCACGTTGCTTCCAATAGAGACAGACTAACAAAGGCTGCCAATTCAGCCCAAGGCAAAGGGATTGGCCAAGACCTGCAGCTTCAGGTTCTGAACTTTTCTATTACACCAACCATAATCTTGTTTCCTAGTAGTCTCTTTTCCTAGTAGCCTCTCCCCACTTGAGCTTCCTTTTATTTAATGGCAGTACAGAGTTTCAACGGCTACCAATGCCAAATAATGACACACACAGTTCTCCATGTCCACAGAAAATACCTCAAAAATGCATCCTGATTTTGCCTTCATTCTTGTCACAGGCTGGGGATCTGAATATCTGAAATTGCATCACATGCAGTGGGAGTGTGTGCTGTACTTGTACATTTATCCACAGATAAATAGTGGTGCAAGAGAAGGAGGATATTCTATTTTGCTAGTAAATCTGTGCCTCATAGCCAAGATAGGTCATTGTCTTCAGTTATTTCTCACTAGTAATTTCCTAAATTTATGGCAAAAACATTTGCAATTAAGTCCTCAAGTAAATAGTGTTTTTAGACCAAGCTCTTCTTTCCATTACTCCTGTCCTGAGATCATTCCAATTTTAATCTTCAGTGACTTAATTTTGTTTTGTATTGACAATGCTTCTTTGTTCGAGTCATCATGCCACTTATTTATATGCCATGATTGTGAAAGAAAATTTAAAAACAACTCACCCCAGAACTGATCCTTGAGTAAGTACCATTAAGCGCCTTCCACTGTCAAAGTGCCCCTTTCAAACTGTCAGCTACCCAACACTCTATTTCCATTTTCCTTTCCATCTAACAGTTCCTCTTTTACCTCTTTCTTCTCTAGCATTATTTATTAACTTCCCACATAGCCCTGTATCAGCTGTTTTACTGCAGACTGGACAGAGGACGTCTGAGGATTTTCTTTTAAAGCCAGTTCTCTTTAAAAAAAGAGTGCTGTCAAGTTTAGTCTGGACTTACCTGCCCTTGAATTAAATTTGTATTTATTTCTGTCTATCAGCATTATCTGTTTGAAAGCACTGTGTTCTGCTAAGGTCCAAATAGTGCAGTAACTGGATCACTTTTTCTGTTTCACTGCTTCATAAACACAAGCTCAATAAATGCTGCTACCTGTTCATATGACAACTTGAGATATCTATTAAAAGTATTTTCATGTGAATGCATATGGTAAGGCTTTCAGAATACCATCTTGGAAATTGGGTAGATGCTATAGAAAGCCCCCTGAGTTTTATTTCAACCTCCTCTGTGGCCAGTACCATTCCACACTTGGATTCCCAATATTCAGCTTTGTCTCCAGTTCAAAATCAGTAGCCTGAGGAAATATTAATTTAGTTTTGGATCTGTACATCTTGTTTTTCACCCTATGTCACAAATCAGGGAAGCTGCTAATCTTGAGGACTTTCAAGGCTAATCCAAAGGATCCACCCTACTGGTGCATTCTCTCATCATATGGTAATTTTGAGAGCATTTCAGCCAGTTTCTTTGTGATTGAACACTTGGAAGAAAATCTTTTCCCCAGGAAAAACCTCCTGTAATTCAAGCCAACACTTTAGCTTTTTGTCAAAGCCTCTTTGGTGCTCAGTGCATATACATATATACATATATAAATAAAATTAATTCATCAATTCCCATGAGCCTCAGCCAGAGGCCTCCTGATTTTTTTTTTTAATAACTTGTTGGAATCTAATGATGGGGAGGTTTTTCAAAGACCTGCCTAACCTACTTTTTTAAAATCCATGTATCCATATCTGCTGTCTTGAGCAAGGCTTTAGCTGCTAGCACACCTAAGCACTTTTGCTAATTCTTGTCTTGGCCTCTTCCACTGAGCTCTGAGTCAAACTTTCCTTCATGTTGTTTTCTGTTGTATTCTACTGCTGAAGTGTTATCTGTGGTGTCTCATGTTTTTTCTTAATGTTTAATTTCAGTCCTTAAGTTCTTTGTGGTCTGAAATTGATGTGTGGATAAGAGCAGCTTCCTGTATTGCTAAAAGGACTGAGCTGGGGGACTGGCTTGTCATGGCAGGATTTTAGCTCATGAGGCTCAAACTTTGCCTTTACAAGCCCTGTTCTAGTTGCATGAGTTCAATACTCCTATGAACATAAGCAGCTCAAAGAAAGATAAACCATCAGAATCCTTATTGGCTTGGCTGCCTTTGCATTGGCCCTGTAGCACGGCTAGTACCTTGAATGTTGCACCCTTCTTTCACCAGAATTGATGCATAAACTTTTTCCTAACACCTGCAATATACATACACATCTCTTGTTCACCTTAGCAGAAGAAACTAGATTGTTTTATTTGCCTTGGTGGCTGGGAATTCATATCTCTCAAAGAAACATCATTCTTCACTGTGATTTAGCACTTCCATGTGGTGCTGTGCTGAGTGACACAAGACCTCTATTGGTGCACTGGCATGCATAGTGACATGGTGACTAAAATAATAATAATGTTGGGGGAAAAACTGCAATGTTACAGAATGTGAAGTGTTAAGTGCAAGGGGTACCTCATGCATCTGGGAAATCCCACAGCATAAAAAGACAGATAAGATTACCAAAATAACTGAATTTCTTTTGTACTCAGAGGGACTGACAGTTGTGAAAAAGATTAGATCTTAGATGGTCAAACAGACATTCATAGCAGGTGTAAAAGCCTCATATTTGCCAACAGGAAGTCATGATATGAAGGCATTTTGCAGGAACAAACATTTCTTTTGGATGTGACTGATTACTACAGGATTTGAAGTGAGTGTGGGGTAGTATCATGTGTGAGTATAAATTCAGCATCTCATGCAGGATTAGCAATCAGATCTTTTGGATTTTGCCTTAGAAGAGCAATGACCACTGATCGTGAGCAGAGGTAAATGCCTGAACTACATTTCAAAGGTTTGTCTCAAAAGAAATCTTAACTCTATGATGACTGCTCACTTGATAAATTTCCTTTTTCATTCAGAAAACAGATCCAGGGTTAACTGAGAGCATCTACATATTTTCTTTTTGGTTCAGATGATGTTCTTTTTTGTTTAGAGGTAGAGGGGGAAAAGAAAGAAATGTAGCTTTCGGCTGAAGTTTACAGTGTAAAAGTTATTCTCATTTTGGGACCAATTGTTTATTGATGTGACTCATTAAGAGGACTCCTTTCACAAGTTGGGATTACTCACTCAAGTAAATGAACTAAAATGAAGGCATTATCTTTTAAGATTAAATGATAAAATCTATGAATTAGACACTTATAACCATTAACAATTTTTAATTACAGTACAGCTACCACCCATAGCAGTAGTATATGGTAATACCTACTCATTCTTTTGCCTGCTCTTTCACTGTGACATATCATTATAGAAGGGTTATTTAAGTCCTATTTTTAGATTCAGAATTATGCAGACAGAGAACAACTAAAACCAGAGATGCTGTATTAACAGCTCACATGTTATTTCAGGTAGTTTGAGCTAAAAATATCCACAGTAAAAAATAATTATGTCTTGTGCTCAGAGGGGCAGTTTATGAGGCCCAGAGGGACTCAGGGTCAAATGCTGTGTGGTGTGCAGCCAGAGAACAGTCTCTGGACTCATTAAATGACCTTATAGTCTTAACCATTCCAAATAGGTGCCAAAAAAGGATTTGGAGGCCTATGGTGGACTTTTAACAATGAGAAAATTATGACAGATTCAGTATGTACTGTCCAGGTCTGCAAGACTTGTTTTCCATGCAACCTACCCAAAAAACTGAGAGATATGGTTTGGAACCATAGTTGACCAAATTAAGCACTGCTCCTAACTCTCCATCTACAAACTGTGTAATGTATACTGTGGATAATTGATTGCTGCTCAATATAGATTCCTAGGCAGGCTCCTAAATCCTCTGTGCACCATTATCATATTCCCTAAAGTGTCTGTCTTTCTGTCTGTCTTGGGTAACTGTTTTATTAAGAATATATTGCAGTCTTTCTGTGGAAGGACCCTAATGAAAAATAGTGTTGGGAAAAAATATCTTTATAAAGATGCTTAAGTATTTGGGTAATGATTCTCTGATGAAACATTCTTTTGCAAAAAAAGGGGTCATTTAGTAAAACTAGAACTTTCTGCAGAAATACACTAATTTTCATGAAGTGTCTGCTGGGTGAAAGCTTTCCAGGTGCAGAGACAAAGACTCAGCTCTCCCATCATCAGTTGATGGCACTTATCTGAGATATGAAAGACTGAGAGTTCAGGGGCATAAGTTGGTTTAATTATCAGCTCTATACAGCTGTAAGCTATAGTAAAAGCTCTATTACCTTAATTGTTAGGATGTTGATTGGGAGGTGCTTTTCCTTGCATGCTTCTCTTTCAGAATTCCGGCTTCTGAATATTGTGTAAATTAATGATGTTGTAAGTTGTGCAGAAAAAATACCCACTTCCATGACATCTGAAGTAAAACACCTGATTTGTTCTTGTTTCTGAATACCACCTATTTTAGCTCTGATACAGAAGTTGTTTCCCGTTTTCCATTTTCTCATGTGATTTCTCTCTAGTAGATTGTGTGGGCTTTGAGTCTCAGATGATCCAAATTATTTTTCATTTGTGATGAAATGAGAATATTCTTGCCTTGGCATTATCAAAAAGCTCATAAAAAGGAATGCATTGAGATATCCTTTTAAGGTTTTTCTCAAAAGATGAGAAAGGTCTTGCTGTCATAAGATGGAAAGCAGTTGGAATTTTTATAATAAACTGCACTTTTCTGTGTAAAATGTAAAAAATCCCTGCCACTGCCTTGTATAAATCAAAGTTGTAACATTTATTAATATCTTCTGAATATACATGGTCATTTTTTCTGTGGAGGTGTCTTGATATGATTTGCCTTGACACTGTTCTGCTAAGGAATAGATAAGAGAACTAAGAAAATACAGGATGATGGAGAATCTGTACAACATTTAGAACACGTAAAGAAAAACATTTGGTGTGTTGAACTTCTAAAAATGCACTTTGAATTACTGTTTATTTTTTGAGACACAAATTCACCTCTTAAAATTAAAAAAATAAAATTAACTTCCCCTCCCATAGTTCCTGATACAGCCTTAACCAAACCTCTCCATTTGCAAATTTCTACATTGACAGCATTTATAGCTCTATTTCCTAGTTCCTTATTATTTGGCCATCAAAATATGTGCCTAGATCTGTTAAGATCCCTATAATTCTGACTGCAATGCACTTCAGGATCTGTCTTTTTGGTTAGGTGAATGGCTAAAAATTATAGGAAAGGAATGTATGTGGGTGTGTTAATCATCTACATGTGTTGCTGAAATGAAGAATTGATATAAAGATTAACAGACTGACGTTAGTGCAAATGAAAATTTGGTATACCTTTTCAAAATACAGACCTTTTTGGCTTTGATGTATCAGATCTGTCAAAACTTTACATTATCTTTAAAACAAATCAAAACATTTTCCACTGAATCATTCTAAATTACTTAGCTCCTTTGCAATACAAAGTAGCTACCAGAGCATGTGATCTATAAGGCTAGAAAGAACTGTGTGTTCATCACTGATGGTAGGTAAAACCATTCAAGCAATAGCATCCGAATTGTCCTGGGATAGTCAGTGTGCAGGCTGTGCCAAGCGTCTCTTATTTTTCCCACTGTGTTTTGGACTGGTAATTGGGAAAAAATTGCACTATCACGTGGATCTAGTGTTCTTCTTGTTGCTTAGAAATACATGACATTTTGAAAATAACAGAATTGTGAATTTAAAGCTACTTCCACACAAATGTCACCTGAACAAACAGTGCTTCTTCAACAACAGATTGGATTCACACAAGTGCCATTAGGTTTAGGAGTCACATTCAAATGAAATTAAAATTCTTTGATTGTTAAATAAACCTCTAAATTCAGTGTAATTGTAACAAAGAAGTTAATAACTAACATTAGATGTGTCTCATCCCTTATAATATTTTAAAGATAAAAACAGTGACTAATACAGTATCAAGCAAGAGTTTCACTGCTCTTTTTTTTCTTTTCTTTTTTTTTTTTTTAAATTTCTCCTTTTTTTCTATTGAAATATCTCAGCATAATGCCAGTGGATTACTCTCTTTATGGTTCCTCTTTAAGGAACCAACAATTGTGTTGCAGTATTGCCCTGTGTGTACATTATCCCATTATTAGAGATGTGGGATAGGCTCTGATTACTTCTCACCTTGGTATGTAATGCTGTAGAATGGATCCAGTCCTGCACTGACAAAAAATGAATGCATGTAAACATTCACCTTCTTCCTCTCACTTCATTATCAGCCACATTTTTAAACTAGAATTTAATTTTATCCAGGTGATTCTGCTCTGCATTTCTTCAAACATGAAGTCTTTCTACACAGCCGTGTTCACACTTGCCTGCAGCAACAAAAGCAGATAAGAAAATGAAAAAAAAAAATTTTTTTCAGAACTTTACCTTTTCCTTTGTTCCATAATGTAAGTGATATGTGTTCCATTACCAAGGTACTGTACTGACAGATTTATAACTTCTTTTGTTTGTCAGTGTAAGGCACAAGGATATTTTCTGTCTGTTTTCTGGATAGACAGTACTCCTGAATAGAATGCAATCCAGCAAGCAGGCATCTGACTTTGGAGCAATTTTCAGTTTTGTTTTGAAAACAGTGGCCAAGCACAGTGGCCCTGAGCTAAATAGTTAACCTTTGTGTGCCTTTTTTTATCTCTGAAATGAAAATGAAACTGTTCCCTTATTTCCAGATAAATTATGATGCTTACATGTACATCAATATTTGTACAGGTTTCTGAGATCTTTAGAAAGAAGTTGCCAGTGTTATTATTATTTTATTACTCTACCTTTTGAATTATGTAACTGTACTACTTTTTACCCTTTGAAAGATGGATTTTACTTTGAGATTTCATAATTGTCTCCTATGACATTGCTGCTTTGAGAATTAACTTCTTAAAACCAGAAGGGATTTAACACTTATTCTAAAGGAAGATATTTAGAAGTTTTTGGATGTTCATATAAAGAAGTGAGTCATTTGTAAACATACCTCAATTTGAATATGAAGTTTGTCTGAAAGAAAGAAACCACACTGGGATAAAATATGTAATGAATATACAGTTTTAAGTTACTCTTAATGACTTCTCATTTTGGATTTCCATTCATTTCTAGTTACTTCTGTGTCACCAAAACTTAAACCTTTTTTTTTTTTTCTCCAAAGGACCCCTTGGTTCATTCATTAAACAAATGGTCCTGCTCTGGGGTTTAATCAAAGCTGAGTAGCAATGAAGGCTTTTGTCTCTGAATAGTCTTTTATTGTGTCAACATTCCTTCTTTTGTTCTATTAGTGATTTTAGCTTTTCATGTCCTGTTCTTGTGTTCCTTTTTTTCAAGGGCTGTGGGGTACAGGACATTCCAATTACCAGCCCATAGTTCTCTGTTCTTTCAGAGATCTCATAGGCACATCCTCAAGGATACCTCAAAGAAGTCAATTTATAAAGAGAAAAGGTTAACAAAGTAGAAATGAAAGCATGATCTTGGTTGCTTCTGTATTTTTCTTTCTCTCTCTTCCCAGTATTAAAGGCTGATTCCTGGTCTAGTGTGTAAGAACTAATGAATAACTTATTTCAGGGGCAATGAACTAGCTGATAAATGCCAAATGTATAACCTATTCTCTATTACAACAGTTAACCACAGCATACTGGGAATATTGATGTGTAAATAAACAATGAAAGAACATGAGAGGAAATCACGACTCTGGTACACTTAAGAGTGGTAGATACTGTATACCTTGACTTCCCAGAGATGGTCACAGAGGAGCTGAAGTGTGGGCTACATGAGCAGGCAATGAGGAAGATTGAAAACTGAGTGAACAGCTGAGCCCTGAGGGTTGTGATCTGTGGCACAAAATCTAGTTCGAGGCCAGTAACAAGCAATGTGTCCCAATGATTGATACTGGATCCAATACCCTCCCTTGAAGTGTTTATATTTTTCTCTTGACCTGCTGGTAACACTCTAATTCAGCCCAAGGAAATGTTACTATTTTTTTTTTTTTCTCCTGCAAGAGCACACTGCTGCCTTATGTTGAACGTGGGGATGAACAACCCCTTGCACCAATAAATACTGGGGGCCACTCGGCTGGAAAGCAGCTTGGAAGAAAAAGGCCTGTGAGTCCCGATGGTATCCAAATTGAACATGAGCCAGCTATGTGCCCTTGCAGCAAAAAAAGCTACTTTATTGTTGGGATGCATTAGGCAGGTCAAGGGAGGTGATCCTTCCTCTCTACTCAGCACTGGTGAGGCCACACCCGAGAGTTCTGTGTCCAGTTCTGGTCTCCCCATGACAAGAGAGACATGGACATACTGGAGACAATCCAAAGAAGTGCCATGAAAACTATTAAGAAACTGGAGCATCTCTCCTATGAGTAAAGGCTGAGAGAGCTGGGCTTTTCAGCTCAGAGAAGAGAAAGCTGAGGGGGATCTCACCAATGTGTGCAAATAATTGTAGGGAGAGGGCAAAGAGGATAGGCCCAGGCTCTTTCCAGTGGTACCCAGTGACAGGAACAGAGCTGATGGGCACAAACTGAAATACATCAGTTTCCCTCTGAACATCAGAAACCACTTTTCCCCAGTGAGGGTGACTGAGCACTGGCACAGGTTGCCCAGGGATGTTATGGAGTCTCACACATTATAGATATTCCAAAGCTGTCTGGATATGGTCCTGAGCAACAAACTCTAGGTGGCCCTGCTTGTGTTCAGGGCTTGGACAAGATATCTCCAGAGGTCCCTTCCAATGTCAAGTCTGATCATCTTTAAGTAAGTATTTTAAATGAAAATTAACATGCTGATTCAAAATACATTGAAAAATGTAATATCTATGATCTAGGGCAAATTCTCAACATAGTATAGGAGATTTTTAGGATTTTCATTAGTGTGCATGAGAAAATGCTATTATATCTTGAAATGTCATAGAGTAAGTTTACCTCTAAATATGCTGTGACAAATATAATAAAAAAGATTTCCAGACAGATGGATGTCAGAATTAGATATATTCTTGTGTGGAAAATGAGACTGTCTCCATGTAGACATTTTTGTAAAGAAAATGATAATAAAAATGTGAAAATAATTGAAAACTGAAATACAAATTCAATATACATTACTGCTATTATTGAAACTTCATGCCCTTTAACTCAAAAGAAGCTTTATAAAATATTATGCTGAACTGTGGCAAGACTGAAGTTATTAAAAAGGACCATAGTAAAAATACTTCTGCATTAGGAATTGAATATTTTTTGTGGGAAGTATGGACTGAGAATCTGTAGTGATAATAATAGAGTGGACATGTAAACGTACATTTGGACACCCCTGATATCTGAGCACAGTTATGCAGAATAGTTAATTCAAGCAGCACTGTTCTTATTACTAAAGTAGAACACTTAAAAAATTCTAACTCTGCAGATAACAGAATTTATTCCAAAAGTACTCTTTGATGTATAATTAGGTAGATACAATTTTTTTCCCCTGTTAAGGCTCTTAAGATATGTTATCTTGAGCTTCAGCTGACTTTATAATGATTCATTGTAGGAAAAGAAATTATGTAGTGTAGAAATATTTTTACTGTGGTAAAAAGGTCTAAAACTAGTCTCTTTTGCTATCCACAATTTTCAGTGAAATCCTCCTGTGAAAGGGAAGTAAGAATTATAGGAATACATTGCTGACATACTCAGGAGAAGTCAGAAGCCCTGGAAACAAATCTTGCATCTCTTTCCTAGAGGAACAGTAGAAGCATAATTTTTCTTCATAAAGGATATTCACATCTGTTTGGAATATCACTTTAGAGGATTCTTTCTGTTCTTGTGGGCTTTTTTTTTTCACTGATCCTGCCTGTGCTAGAGCAATTTGTCTGCTAGCAAACTGCATCTAGTAAACCAGCTTGCTTCCCATGAGCCACTCTTGCACCAGTGCACCATCATTGTCCAGGCCTGGTTCCATGAGGTGTTGGAAGTTAGAAATGAAACTGAAAAATGAAAATCTGATCTAGTTTCCTATTTTACCTTCTGATTTTCTAGTAGGATTGCATGATTCTTCTCTGTAATGAGTGCACATCTGCGCACCTCCTAGAAATTTCCATAGAATCATGGAATTGTTAAGGTTGGAAAAGGACATTTCAGATCATCATGTCCAGCTGTTTAGCTCTTCTTGCCTTGCTTACCTCTGTTGAGTTTGTCCACTGGGTGAGGGTGTGCTAAGCAAGCCCCTGCTCCTTTCCCACCCATGTCACCTCTTGGTATGGCCTTTATACCTCCTGGTCCCATGTCAGGGCACCAGCTACCTGACTGTGCTGCCCACCCCATAATTCCTTGAGGAAGAGCATGTGCAATGGAATTTAAGGTTAGAATACATAGACTATTCCTACTGCTGTGTGTTTATGCTAGAAAGAGGAGAAGGTGAGAGAAAGTCAGCCTGAACTTGTGTGTGGAGGTTTGGATTGCTCCCAGAGTGCAGGCTTGGACCGTGGGATTGAGTTGATCATCATGTAAATTTTGAAAGTTTTGTTGATCTTTTAGATACCCTGACATCTGGTAGAACTAGGACTTCATTTGTTACCTGTTGTGAAGCCACTTTCAGGTGAAGAGAACGGACTGGATACACTTGCAGCACACGTGTTTCAGAGGGCGCATGCTGCTCTGCTCTGTGCCAGCTGGAATTTCCAAAATGTTAGATGGTTTGTGTTGAAGTACATGGAAATTGTGCACAAGTCAGGGAAGGTCAAAGACAGAAATAAATGTGGCCAAGGTCCTCTTTTGCCAGAATGGGATGGTGTTTCTGAGTCAAGCGGATACAGTAAAAATTGTTATTGAACTGTCTGCCCTAAAAATGGGGCAAGATCCATGGAGCAGTTCCAGTCCTAAATAAATAGTTTTGCCTGCATATCTTTGACAAAAAGAGGCTGTACTTTGATTTCAAACTCTTCAAAGCATTTCTCTTTGCCTACCAGCACAGTTTCCTCCTTCAAATAGCACTACTTCATCACAGTCAGGAGTGGATCATCCTCACAGTAGTGGTGAAGCCATGTGGTGAGAGATAGATGGTGTTACTGATTTCAACAGAAGGTGCCAGGCTCTGAAAAATCTGAAAAATCTAATAATTATGTCTAGTTTGATATACTACTATAGGCTTAGGAAAGTAACTTTATAGGCCAGTGTTGCAAAAAAAGATTATTTATTCCTTTGTTTCCTAATTCTGTTACATTTGAAGAAAGTTAGTTAAAAATAATCCCTTGAGAAATCAGACACAGCTATTAAAAACAGAGACACACAAGCAACCTAGCTTTGGTTTGCTCTTTTGTACAGCTTGTTCATTTTGATTGTATCTTGGTATAAATCCTTGTCATTAAGTGCTCATGTACCTTACAGGCAGCATTTGATGTTTCCTTCTGAATGAATTGGATCCATTCCAGTAGCAGATACTGTAATACTTATAATTTACTTTGACAGTGGATTATGTGGAACTGAATGTCCTAAGGCATGCAAGTAAATCACATCAGCCTCAGGTTCTCAGCCATTGTGACTTTTGCTCCTTTGATACTGGTGCTATAGATTCCTTTGCTTGTTTGGTTTGACTTGTTTGTCTTCTCTTACCCCTCCTTTCCTTTACACTCCTACTCACTCACTGACTAATTTCTACCTGGAGTTTTTAAATTCAGTGTCACCTCGAGGAAAGTCAGAAATGACTGATGCAGGAAAAAAGTAACGGAGAGGTCCCCTTGCTGTGTTTGCAGGCAGTGCAGTCATAGTGTAGATGAGAAGTAGAGAGTGAAACTGTAAGGAAACATGGTCCTTTGTTGCTATTTTCCATCTCACTACTGAAAGAGTTAATTAGTTAGTTGAAGGAATCACATGGGACTCTTTATCTGGACATCTGTGCTTTTGCCTCTTTTTAAATTCAGCATCAGGGCTTCTCCTTTCCTTGAGTCCCATGGGAGGTTCACTTTTTTCACACCTGACAAGTATGCCCCTGCTGTGTCTCTTCATGCTCTCATTCAAGAATAAGAAGATGGCATGATTGCATCCACTCATTAAATCTCTTCCAACTTCTTCAGAAATCCTTTGATTCATCTTTTTTTTTTTTTTTGACAGCCATGATCATATTGATCCATTTTCACCAGCATACTCCTCTTCATGGCCATACCTGTGTTGTCATGCTGGGCACAATTGCATCAATTGCAAACTGGATTGAAAAAGGGTAGAGGATGCCTTCAAAGGTTTTCAAGTATGTTAATATACTCCCTAATCCAGACTCCAGTTGTGTCAGTGATGCAGGAAAGCTCAAATGGAAGGAAGGGCACTATTAGTTATGGGTCAAACGACAGAGGAAGAGCAGACTGTGAAGTACAGCCTATATTTACCTGGAGCCAATTGCTGGTCTCAGTTGTGCTGGAGCTACAGCACAGATACATGTTTTTATAGGTGTCTTGGTTTCAAACATCTGCATAGGCATTGAGGAACCTTTTGATGTGTGTAAAAACCTGTTCTTTATTCCTGCCTGATCAGATGCTGTGGTTGTATCAGCCCTCTGATCATTTTTGGACTGATAGTCCTGGAACTCCTCCCATCTGTCTTTCAGGAAGTAGTCTGATGGCCAGTCACCCTGAATAGCATCTGCACCAGCAGAGGGGGAATAAGCATCTTTTCAGATTTTATCACTACACTGTGACATACCTGCCACTCCTACTGTCAGAGCCCTCAAGTGCCCTGAGCTGTGAGGGACATCCTCACACCAGCCTTGCCACACCACACGAACACAAGGAATTGCAGTGTGGGGGAAGTGCCCTGGCAGAGACTGCCACACAAAACTGTGCTGTTTTATTTGCCCAGGATTAATTTGCAGCCGTGGCAGAGGCCACAGAGACCAGAGTTTAGCTAATAATGACTGAAGCAAAACCCCCAGTGTCTACTTTGGTAGACAGGCAATCAACAAACACAAGTTAGGGGAGGCTCAGTGCAGAGGTGACCAGATGAAACATAATAATAGATTATGATGAAACTTAAGCAGATGGGATGATCTCATGGTGTCCTTTGATTTAAAACTTTACAAAGCCATGAAATATCTCAGTACTGTTCCCTACTGGGCTAAGTATCTGCCTTTTGCTTTTCACTTAACACAGTGAAGATAGGAGAAGCATACAGGCTCCATGGTGGAGCAGATTTTTTTGGAATAAATTAAATTCTATTAAGCTAATGGATGGAAACTGTAGATACAGTGTGAATTTTTAAGTATAGTGTGACTTCTCTCAATTTTCCCTGCATATTTTCCAAGGGTAGTACGAATTGCTGAGAATAACTAACAGTGCATCAGCAATAGCTTCAATAGGAGCTAAACCAGAAATGTTGAAGGCTCAGCCTTTATCACAGCACTGAGAAGGTTGCTTTATTTTAGAACCTATGCCAGCACTTGAATCACAACAGCTCAGAATGACCTTTCTCCATAACCAGCAGTTTACGACACCTATACCCACAAGGATGAGCTGAGAAACTTTTTAATGAAAATGAAAGATATTTGGAAGTTTGCCACCAGGAGAGGAGAGGAGAGGAGAATAACTTGTGGGCTGACTTGGGGGGAATACCTCCACATTAAATTTCTTAGCCCTTCAAAACATTTTTTCTACCTATGAAGTAATTACTGAATATTAGCAATACATATAAAATTATTTCTTTCAATTTTTTTGTACTTTTATAATGTCCCCTTTTGACTATTGAAAAATGTCAAGAATAAAATAAACCTTGGTCTTCCTCATACCTTACTGTATACTTACTTACCATACTGTAAGATTTAGAAGACACAACTAAAATGGAAAATTTAAAAAATGCAGAAGGGGCTTTTTGTTGAAGTGAGAGGAATTTCTGTTTTCTTTTAGTTTTCCTTTGGACTTTTAGCCTCAGTCTTGTGAACTGCTCTGAATAAGCCATGTCCCATGTTGATGCTGAGTCTAACTGATCTCAGCTAGCCTCAACAGGGAGCAGTTTCCTGGATCAAGGCCTTGTTTATTCCTGTGTGTGCCAAGATGTTTTGCTCCATCATTTCAGTCCGAGTGATTCCCTAACCACTGGGATTCCTGTAATGGATGAAACTCAGGCTATTACTTGCTTTATTTAGAAATCAAATTGGACAATAAAATCTTTTCTGTATATTTTGGCACTTCCAACCAAAGCAATAAACCTGGTGAATCTCTTTTGAGATGTTCCTGCGTCAAAACACGTAGAGAAATTCTCTTTTATACAGTTTGATCTTAAAAGAGGCTGACAGCAAACCCTTTGATACTGATTTGCAGAATCATGAACAATTTACTGGTTTTGTTACTTTAAGTTGGTTTTTTCCTAGTCTTTTAAATATGCTTCTTTTAGTTTGTACTGGTTTTAAAGGAGCATTATAATTCAGTCTAATTAGCTACAGTCCTTGAGTCTGTGGAGCAAAAGGTTGTATATTTTCCATTTGGATTGCTGAAGCTGTAGAAATACTTCATTTCTTCCAAGGATAATAACAATTTCTGAGTTACCTCTGAGTACTTCCTCAGGTGGGACTAAATTTCAGCCATGAGTAAATCAGATATTTATAGTAGTCTTGCATATGGAAATATTTTCATTTTTGGGTCATTTGCAGGTGCGAAAAACTATTGGAGTTAAAAACTTGGCTACAAATGGAAGTATTCATTTTGGCCTGTCCAATGAGAATGTTAGAAAGTATTTAACCCTACAGGTTATTTTAAAATAGAAAAAGTTTATACCAGAGTTGTGGTATTTTGATCCAGGATTTTGATTTAAGAATACGTTGGTTTAATTTAAACACATTCCTGATCAGTTTAAGGCAAATTAAAATAATCCTGCTTTAAGTGCAGTGGATTGAACTGAGTTACATGCAGTAATTTAAAATGCACACTTAACCAAACTGGTGCTACATTTTATAGACATCTCTGTAGGTTTCCATTTAGCTAAAGAAAATTGGCACCAGTACCAGTTAGTTTATGCCAGCACAGATGCCTGAAAAATGTAGCAACTGGAACAAAATGCAGTTTATTCCATTTTACCTTGGTCATTTAGCTATTTTTCTTGTGCAAGGCCAGACCAATTTTACTCCATTCTCCCGTTTCTCGTCCAGTGATGCACCTTGAAAAGATATTGTGCATCAGCTGATGTACAGTGACTGTGCACCTGTCCAAGGAGGATGATAAATTACGTGAATCAGCTTAGATTTCATGGAGAGATGGCCAGGCTACCTTTGGTTACCTCACTATTTGCTATGATCTAAGAAAATGGACATGGACTGTGGCCATGGGTCAGCTGATACTCGGTAGCCTGTTCTCTTACTGCAATTTGTCTGTGTAGCAGTTTCTAGGGGTTTCCAGACACCTTTTGTGTACCTGAGTAAATGCCTTTAAAATGTTAGCCTAAATTAAATGGAATCTATTTTCTTCTGTTGACATGCATATACCCAAATTAAGTTACACTGCTTTAGTATTTTATTAATCTAGAATACTTCTAAATACTTGCTTTACATCACTGTAAGTTATGTGCTTGCACAAACCTCTAGGAGTTTGGAGTGATGTAACTTATTTGATAGTTACTATAAAACTTGTGTTTTGCCAGTTTTTAAAATCTAAATGAGCAAATAAATAAGTAATTTGATCCAGATATTGTCATAGCTGGCTATAGTAACACTTGTGTGTCACCACCGTGTAAAACCCTACAGTACACAGAATTAATAACTGTAGATGTAAAGAGTTTGGAAATTCTGGTTCATGTTTGTGCTGTAGCCCTGCACACAAGGTAACTACTAATAATTAAATCAGGTAATTAATCATTGTTGGAGGAAAACCAACATTGCCATTAAACTGCAGAGCTCACGATATACTTGTCTGCTTTTTTCACAGCTGAGGGTAGTAACTTACATTGTTGCTAAAAATGGATCTCAATACACATCCTTTTGCACCTAGGTTCTCATCTTGTTTTCTTTCCCTTGGCATGACAAATATAAAACTCATGTAAAACCTTCTGTTTTGCTCTGCTTTTATTTTCAGCCTGAATACCATGAATGTGCATAAATCATGTGGTTTCCCTAGCAAGTGACTATGATGAGCTTGGAACTGTGTGAGCAGCAGTGATAAACAGTTGTTGACTTCTTTGAGGCTTTTTTTTGGTGTCAGGATTGAGATTGACCCCATAGTATGGCTCCAAGGTTTTGTTCCAAAGGAAAAAAAAAAAAAAGCTTGGACAGCGCTGCATTTTTAATGGCTGAGTCATCTGCCTCTGTCCCAACACCAGAATCTCATTTTAGGACTCCTCTGAAATTCGAGTTTGTTTCCACTAGTAGGCCTACAGTCTGTGTTAGTATAATTTATATTATTGTAGTAGCTGATAACAGTGATTTTTGGATGTAATTGTTTTTGAGATTGCATGGTGCCTTTGATTGAAGGATTTCAGAGTATCTAGGGACAACATATTTAATTGACCATTACCTCAGCGTTACCAGCAGCTCTGCCTGAAGTAGATTATGGTCTGTGCACCTAGAGTGGGCTGTGAGAAAGCTGACCTTCTGAAAACATTACTTGTTTACAGTTTTTCTCTCCAGCCCACATATTTGCATTTCTAATTGAGTGGTATATCACTTTAGCTCATAAGAAAAAATACCTCAGGTTTATAATTGTTATGGCACACATGGAAGTGATTGCTCTGTCTGTACAACAAAAAGATCAATCTGAAGAGATTTTCTTGCATTCTCATAAAGAAAAATTGTACAACTAACATTTGAAATTTATAGAATAACTGCAAATTTTGCTACAAAACAAATAAATTTGTAACATGAAGTATAATGAGGTGTTGTTCAACACCAAGAAGGAGTTGTCAATGCACCATAGAAAAAAAGATTCTGTGCACTCCTAAGTTGCAAAACACTCTTACTCATGACATCCCAAGGTATATAAATGTGATTAATTTTTAAGGTTCTGTTTATTACAGAATCATCTATTAGCATTTAATGAGAGTACTGTCAAGACTACATAGGAAATAGTTTATATTTAAAGGGATGTTGCAATTTTAAACATTCTAAAATTAATAATTCATCTTGCTATTATGTCTTGATCCTATAACTTGTCCTATGCATACAGCTTTTTTGTCTGAAGGGAATCCCACTCACTTCAGAACAACTCATTGGGGGCAGTTGGATTTGTTTGTCTGGGATGCCATCTGAAACCAGGCCAAGAAACACAGTTTTAGCACTTCAGGCTGCTTATTGATCTGGTGACTGTGCTGGCTGTAAGAAGGGAAAAAATAAGTGCTTTTTTTCTGTAGGCTTTAAGTGTCTCTCTCCCTTGCTGACTGCACCTCTGAAAAGCCAGGTCTTTATCATTGTCCAAGAACAACTGTCTCCTTTTTCTCCTGAAAAGCTCGTGACTAGACTTAATGAGGATTTAAGAGAACTGATTTCTGTTTTTAGCTCTAATAGTAGCTTGTCAATTCTTGATGAAGCTTTTTGCCTCAATTTCCTAATCTGTAAAATGGGCATAATGATACCGGCATCTTTCTTGTGGTGCTTTGAGGTGTACTGATTAAAAATGCTACTATGACCTTTCCTGTAGCTACTATCCCCTCATAAAAGGCCTGATTCTGTTAGATGTTACCTGAATGGTAATGAGACCTCTTAATGCTTAGTAATGCTTAATATTTAATGTTCACTCTGTGCTCAGTATGTTGTAGAAGTAGGTCCAAATAACAGTGCTTTTTTTTTTGCTTTTTTGTTTCACATCAGGTTTTTTTTATTTTGCCCTCTTACAAGACTATGTTATATTTTCTTTTTAATGTTTTGGAAGTCTTCAGCTACACTAACAGGAGGGTATTAGTTTTGCAGCCTGTTCAAAAGAATTAGGGGTGCAGCTAAGCTGGTGCCAGCATTATTAAATTACATATGCTTTCTCGTTGTTTGGGGCTAAAATATCCTTGAGTCCCGTGCATAACAGCACTGCAGCAATGCTCACTAATACTAATGAGTGTGGATCTGATGTATGACAGAATGCTTTTCTGCCAAGAAGCCACTCATACCTCCTGCAGCTGCTGTTTTTACTGTTCAGCCTGGAAGGAGTTTTATAGACCTGTTCTTCCTACTCCTCAGAAAAAGCCAAAAAAACAAACCAACAGTATTTCAGGAGAGAGAAGAGGCTGAAATTAATTCCAAATAAAAATGTTGACATATTAACAGGATCCTTTTGATAGCTTCTTGAAGTGAAGAAATACTCAGACATGAATATATGTGATTTGTCTCTCTGACACCTCCTATGCTCCATCTTCCAGATATACTTAACATGTTAGTTAAGTACACTTATTTGGTAGCTTGCTAACATTACAGATCATCTAAGGAAGCTTCTTAGTAAGTTTGTGTTCCATTTAAGCAAATTACAAACTGTCCTCTAGTCAGTTAACAAAGCTTCTCAGATAGCTGAAGCAATTTAATAGTTCTAGTTTGGAGAAGGTAGAGTGAAATTTCTCCTGTCCTACGGTAAAGGTAAAAGTTTATTCCTAGGTAATGTTGTTTTGTTGATTGCATGTGAAAATAATGCTCTTGTATTTTTTCTGAAGTTGTGGGACAAGATGACCACAGTAAGGAATCCAGTGTTCCATCTACTCCTTATATTTGCAGAGATAAAGAAAATATAAGACTGAAAAAGGCAGAAATCTGATTAGTTAAAAGTGATTATAATTTGTTTTGCTGTAGGTCAACAGCTGCCTAGAGGATAAGATCAAAACCTGTTCTACTTTGCTTTCTTTGGTCTTGTGCTGAAATGGTTTTATTTTTACTACTTGGCCCTTTTCCCAGGGATTCTTGGGGATTTAGCTCAAATGAATCGGAATGCTGTTTTTCCCCAAGCGAAGAGTGAATTGTTCTAGGTGTAAAAATTACCCTTGCTTTATTAATGATTTCTTTACATGACACTGTAGAGCCTAGAGGCATCAAATCAAGACTCAAGTAATCCTGTTTAGAACTTGGCTATTTGATGAAGCTGCAGCCCTTTTTGTAGAAGTGCCTAATTTTATGCGCCAACAAAGTGAGATATTTCAGGAGGTTTCCAGAATTATTTCTTTAGGCAACAAATTAATGGCAAGAGTCATGAGAGTCAGCAGCAAGGAATGGAGGCAATCGGTGCAAATATTGAGCAATCTGAAAGGAGGTAATAACAAGGTATAACTCAGAAAATAATACATAGAGGGTGCAAATATTTTCTATGTAACTCATACACAAAGATCTAATTCTCTAATCTTAAGAAACTGATTTGTTAGTGGGGAGGGAAAAGAAATTTTGATATTCAGATTGCAGGTTTCCTGAGTTGTGGTGTGATCAATTTTTCAGAATTTTATTCTCGGGTCTCATATGTGGCCACCTCTGAGCATGCACAAAATCTTCCTTAATTGCTTTTGACTTGCTCTTTGGTTTATGTCTTACAAGCTGATCTATTAGGTGGTAACTGATGAGAAGAGGAAGAAAGGGTTATTTTAATTTAAAGTAATCTCTTTGTGACAGCAGGGTTTGGCTGAGTGGGTATATTTATTACTAGGACCAACAGGTCAGGTGGCTAAGAGTGTTTCACTACTGTTGTATTCAAAATACACACAGCCTGAAATCCTGACTTCATGATTGATTATATAGCTGGGGGCTTGGATGTTTGGTGAGTTGACCTCACTACCCAATCTGGACAGCTCAGCTTCAGACAAGGTTCAGTTTACAAGGTGTTTTAAAATTAGCTGGGACCCACATTGTGACTACACCGAGATTTGTGAAGGAAATTGACAAATGAAGAGCCCAGGGATAAATATTGACTTCTTGTTTCAAGAAGGAGTATCTGTGTTCTCTAGCCTGAAAGCCCTTGACAATATCTTGTGAAGTTATCTGTTTCACGGATCATTACGTTAGAGAGGCTCCTTATGCCTTAATTTCATGTTTATATTACTGTGTTGATGAATTATTGTATATTACAATGCCCTTTGTAAGGAAACATTAGCACAAAATGATTTTTTTAGATTGCAAGCCCATAGGTAGAGATGCTTCTGTAATTGCATGCGACACACATCCTGCTCCTGTAAATTCCAATTAGCAAAAGCAGGGAGGAGCAGTAGTTTGATGGCCAGAAAGCACATGGGCAGCACCACACAGGGGTACCACAGGTGGCTGACACTGAGATTGGAAGCAGCCTCGTGCTGTTGGGATAGCACAGGGCCTGTGCTCTGCTGAGATAGCCGATTGATAACCTGCTGCAGGAGCTCTCCTTCGGCAGAGTCTGTTGATTCTCTGGTACAAAAAGACAGGAGCAATAGTGTGACAGTGTGGGGAACATGCCCCTCTCAGGACAAGAATTTTTCTTTGTTTTATGAATGCCATTTATGACTGTGACCTTCAATGTAAAGAAAAAATATCTATTTTATGGTAGTGGTGAATGCATCTAGGAAGCAGTAAGAGGCCAATCAAGGTCTCAGCAGATGTTTCCACTGTAGTAGAATAGAACGGTTGCTACTAGCAGAATCACTGGTTTTTATGTGATCCCTGCTCAGCTGCTGACAAAGAAGGAGAGATGGGGCAGACATGGGAAAATTTCAACTGATGATGAAGAAAAATGATAGTGCTCCAATGCTGTAAAGGAGACATATCTCCTTTAAGAAAAGAAATGTGAAAGAAAAGAAGGTAAGTCCCTTCCTTCTGCAAAGGAAGGGATCAATACTCCAAAGGAAGATATTTTTCAAATATTTGTGTGGGTTTCTTTGCAAATGTTGCAATGCTCTGGCAGTAGCTAAAATTGAAGAAAGTGTTTGTAGGAAATTCCATTGAAAGTTTTATCTATCTATCTATCTATCTATCTATCTATCTATCTATCTATCTATCTATTTCTAACATGAACTGGAACAGCTACAGCTAGGTCTAAATTCTGGGAAAATGTGCCTATAAGCAGACTTGAGTTGGGCTTTAACACTAGTTCGTGTTCCTGGGCTCTAGGACTGAAATATCCCTTTCAGAGGGCTTTAGACAGGACTTCTATATCCAGAAATTTTCTGGAGAGACCCAGAGTAAAGACAGCATTTGGAATCTTGCCAGATTCAGCTGGCTCGGAAATGTGTGGGATGCAACTATTGGGTCCAATTACTGCAGATTGATGATTCCCTGTGAAAAGGACTCAGCCACATTAAGATAAATAGTAAATTGACTTTCCTTTACATTTTTTCAAAATCTTTAATGGGAAAAATTATATATATGTATGCAAATATTTTCTGAATCAGTAAAGAGATGACGCCATAAATAAAAAAGATGGTACATTCTTGCATTTATTTTTCCAGAGGCAAAAATATGTTTCCTCTCCTCTGACATTTTTCTGCATTTCTCAGCTTTTAACAATTTCAGAATGGAAAGACAAGGGAATCCTAAAGTGATGTTAGAGATGATCTATTCAGACTTCTCACCATTTGCCTGTCATCCATCTGTCCTCGTCCCAAGAGCATGCTGTTTCTTATTGATGGAAATGGGTATGTCTCCTGCAAGCACTTCAATTAAGACAACATGTTTTCTTTTTATTTGCATTTTTCTCTTTAAGAAGTCAGCACTGTAAATTAAATTTTAACACATAGTAAAAGTTAGCATTAAAGGAGGATTATTTTGGTTGATATGTTTGTGAAGTATATTTTTTAAAATGGAAATATCCTTAAATAGATTTTAACCATTTTCTAAAGTTTCTATCTTTTTTTAACTTACTCACTGGTGTGTGAAATAAAATGGCCTGTGCTCCTTCAGTGATCTACAGGTAATGCCTTTGAGTCCTAAAGGAGAACTGTGCATTTTGCATTCATTTATTTGGGAAAACTGAGAGGTTTCTACCTTCATGAAAGACCTATTTATTCTCCTAGACAGCTCAAAATCTCTGCTAAACTAGATCTTTTTAAAGGCTTAGAGCCCTGAAGGTGGTGTCTCTGCTCAAAAGAATAGTATCTCTGCCCTTTCTATGATTCTTTTCTGACTATACTACATTTTACCAGCTAGTGAGTTCTCTCTGATAAACATGGTCATAAGTAATATTTTGTATTTTTTAACTGGTAGCTGTTGGCAAACATGTTCCATTATCTGTTCTTAACTTCTTGGTGATTGTCAAGCTAGCTTGGATTCTGATCTTTTACTACCTTGTGGAGTGACTTGGTTTTATTGGCTTTGTAGAGGAAAAAAAAAGCTGTAAAATCTATGTTGAAAAAACAGTTGAAAGGAAAAAAGAAGACATTCAGTTTTCTAAGCAAGCACATGTTTTGCGTTTTTAACAGTATGATTCTGTCAAACTTCTTGTAGCAGAAGACCTTTAAGTGTACTTAGTACAACTCCACATATATCACTTAGGCAGGCAATGTGTGAATTCTTATTCATAACTGAAATGTCTGTCATTAGACACTAATTTGTATTATAACGTCAATAGTAGAACAAATTGGTTCCTGGGCTCCTATTGTATTTTCAAGGCTTGTTTTTGTTTTTGTCTAGTACTGATGACACATCCATGTAGGAAAAAGGAATTTTATTAATACTTCTTCAGCAGGAAGGAATTTTGGCACCTACATCAATGCTGATAGTAGAGAGCATCTGCACTGTTTGTTATGATCATGCAGAGAAAGAGTTGACTTCAATTCTACAGCAGTTATGTCTATAATTTCCCTCGATTGCAGTCTACTTTCATTTAATTTGTGCTCAAGGGCCCTTCACATAGAATGATTTCTGCTGGGTGAAAGATCTTGCTACAGCTGAGAGGTCACAATATAATACACTCTATTGATTGTAATGAATACTTGGTATTTGCTGTATGCAGGATGCATGGAAGAACCCATTTTTAATCCAGAAATAAAAGTAAAATGTAGATTGATTGTGTGTACAGCTTGCAATTGAATTCATGGAGCTTTGGTTTCAGTTTTGAGTGGTCTGTCACGAGCTTAACTATATGAACTCTTTAGTTTTTAAGTTTACCTTTGTATGACAGCCATTTTGTGGTGTTATCATTGCCAGATGTACATGTAAACAAAGACCTGCAGAGGAAATGGTTGTTTGACCATTAGTCCTTTCCCAAATTCCAGAAAATAGATAATTTAATGCAACTTGAAAAACAGGATTATAGTTCTCAGAAAAAGGTATTTGCTAATTCTAACATGAACACAATCTTTCCTAGCAGACAATGAATAAAAATAAATCAGTTCTGTTTGGGAAAGAGGTCAGTCTACAGGTGCCTTCTCAAAAGACAGAGGAGGAAGAGGACAAGGCTATTCATTCCTCTTCTTTCTTTCTTTGCTCCCAGGACTTATTGGACCATCTGTGTGTTTCCTGTCTGCACAGGTCACAAGCTCTCAAATTGTTCCCAGGTAAAAAAATCACGTCTTCTGCTTTAAATTCCCTTCTCTATGCATTTGTGAAGGAAGGAGAAGAAGCATTTGTTGGGTGCTGAGTGTTGGGGAAAGCTGCAGGCAGTCAAAAGTATTCTTAGTGGCGAAGTGTTCCTTACATTGAGCAATATGGCTGGAGACAACACTTCCAGGTTTTTTTGTAGGACCTGGCAGCACTTGGTGAAGGAGAAACGACTGTGTTGTGAGATCTAGAGAGCAGGCACTTACATGTAAAAGATTCCTGGCCATGGAACTGCATATACTGCTTGACATGACTTACCTGACCATCTCAGAAACAGGGTATTTTTCTCCATTTGCATTCAGTCTTCTTACCTAAAACCCATTTGTGCATTCAGGAATTAATACACTAAAGAAAACACAATTGTGTATATTTTTAAAATTAAAATACAATAAAGTCCTACTTAAAAAGGAGAAGGACTACAATAAAAGCTCAAAACTCATATCCAGCCAACCTATACAATCTATGCGACAAATCTATAATGATATAAATTATGCCAGATTGTTTACTTCAGAGTCATGGTACATCTGCACACTATGGTGGAATTTGTCTTGGAGGATTTACCATACCAAATTAGGCTTGATATTAATCAACTCTACAAATTTGTCTCAGAATGTGGCCAGCACCAGATGTTTCAGAGGAAAGGTGGGGGAAACCACCTGCTTCATACAGAAGTGGAGCTAATGTGTTCTTTTCACCAAGTGACCTTCTGAGTAGTGGTTAGATACAGGTCTAAATCTGAAAGCAGAAAATGTATTATTATTGTTCTTACTATTATTATCATCATCATCACAAAATCTGTGGAAACTAGATATTTATGCTGTTTTTATACATGCAAGTTTGCTTATAGATTTGAACAAAACTCTTTTATTTAAAGCTGTCTCATTATCAATAAGTCTTTCATCTGTGGCAAGAAAATCAACTTGTATCTCCAGAGAAACCAAATTTATGACGTCAACCCCTCAGCAAACAGCAGTAGGAGAGGAAGTGACAAGTTTTGGAGCTCTTTTTAATGGGTTTCTCATATGTAGGAAGAAAGTTTGCATGTATTAATTTAATGTTTTACAATAGCTGTAACACATAATGACACCCTTTCTAGAGTTTCTGGACCTTCTGCAGCAGTCCTGCTTATTTTCATGCTCATCAGAATTAATATGAATTCAGTTAGACAATTGAGTTTCAAAGTGCATTTCCTATGATTATGGTTTGGGTCAGGATGGATGGAACTCAGGTATCCATGAAATTCTATGCAATAATTAGAAGTGTATGAAGAAATTTGGATATTTGTTGTCTATGTGAAAGAGTGATTCTTAATGCATAGAAAATAACAAAAAGTTACAGAAATGGCATTGTGTTTGCTTCCAATTTAGCTGCTTACTTGAGCAGGAGTTGTCAAGAGTAGGAGTAGGGCATTAGCTGTTCTGGTGTGGGCTGCATGATCTCAGAGCTCAAGGTCAGGCTGTCCCAGAGGAACAGTTGTGCTGCAGCCTCTTTGGACTGACTGAGATGAATGACTGTTATGAGGTGGAGAGCATTTTCCAGATTGTTTGAAGTTTGTGGCTGAAGGACAGTTGTGAGCTTTTCTCTTTCAGTGTTTTAGTAAGTTGCTGGGTAAATGCTCTTGGCTAAATTAGTTCTGCTATTTCTGTCAGTTATAATTCTTTTTTCATTACAGCTGTCTAGCTGTGCTTCACCTAACGAAGTTACATCCCTAAAAATTACATAGGAGCACACAGAATGTCGAACTGTGGTCTTCCAACATCAACATATTTACACAAGTAATACCAGCTCAATAGCCCAAGACACCTAATATTTTTCTCTTACGAAGCAGAAAAAGAAAATTCGTCTTAGCATTTAATAAGTAAAAATAACCATCATATGACGTGTACAGTGTTTAAATTAAAAAAAAAAAAAGGAAAAACAAGCCAGAGAATATGAGGGAGACTATCAGAGCTGAGGCTCATTCTTTTCCTCTCTCCCTGTGCATTGAGAGCAAAGTGATAACAGCAAAAACATCATAGTCCATTGGAGTTTCTCTTATGTCACCAAAGGCAGGCTGCCTGCTGGGACTGCCTGAATTTCATGGCTGATGTGACCTTTGCAGTGACAGTGTGTTGCTACAAGTGCTAAGGAGGCATAGCTCATCAAACTCAAGAGATGGTGCTGTCTCGGGATTTTCAGCCTGACCTGAAACCATTGGAAAGACTTGTGTTGGCTCTGGTGGCTTTAGTCCAGGTTAAAACAACATGAGGAATTTTCTTAACTTGTATCTTAATGAGTTTTAAAGAAAGAATTAGCAGTATTTGCTAGGAAAGACCTAGCTCCCCTGTCTGTCATGTACATTGGAGCTCTGAGTTCAAAAATTTCTGTGTATGCCAGTCTTCAACGATTGCAGAAAAAAAAAGTCTCACTAATACCTAGTTCTAACTTGGTTTTAGTTCTTAATGATTCCTAAGGTTGTTAAACTGAAAGATGAACAACAAAATTCCTCTGAAACTTTGACAGATAATAATATTTCAATTTGGCTTAAAAAAAAAAGACAAAATCATTGTACTGAGGCTTTTCCTCCTTAAAGTTTATGCTACCATTTCTTTAGTTGCTTTTTCACTGTCGGATATGTTTATAACCAACTTCTATAAAACTAAGAACAGAAAGTCTGGTCCTCCTTTTAAGAGGCTTTTTTCATGCTTCTTTTTTGACATTGGGAAAATGAAGTCTATTTTTTAGTTGTTATATAAGAAGGTATGGTTTGGGTCAAACTTAATGATGGCCTTGTGGTCACGCAGGAATCCCATCCTACCCTACATCTGGTCTGATTTTTTTAAACTCAAGGCTCCTGTTGTATTTGATTCTGATAATTAGAAAACCCCTTCCTATAGATGTCAGAAAACACCTCTTGTTTTTCTCTCATATCTCTCCTTAAAACTGTCTATTTTAAAGCAATATCCCTTAAGAACTCTGGCAATATCCTGACTACAGAGGTAATGAGCTAATGTAGAGAAAAATAAATGCTTGGCTCTCATTTTATGGTCAGCAAATGCTCTTGTGTGTGTTCTTGTCTCACAGATTATAAGCAGGGATGCAACTGGTAGGCAAAGATGAGATGGTGCACAGACAGGATATTACTGATGTATAATGAACACAGAAAATGAGTTGCTTCAAAGTTAAACACTTCTAAGACATGCAAGACAGGTGTTGAGTTTTGGCTTATTGGAGATTTGTCACATACTGAGTTTTTCAGTGTAATAGTCCCCTAGAATTAGAGGAGGGTAAGATGAGCTGTTACATGTTGGTGAAGATTGAAAGTTTTATTTCTTTCACATTCATATTGTAGTTTGCATGGAAAACCCAGTCAAAGTACAATAGGCCTGAATTGCAGTCATTCATCACAGAACAGAAAAATCTCAGATTCTGCTAGAAGAGAAAATTGGCTCTTGAACATGATGAAGGCTTACACTACCTAAGTCTTTGAAGGAAGAGACCACTTCCAACTCATGAACAACTAATGAAAAGCAGAGTTGAGCTCTATTTGTGGGCTAGTTCATCTTCCATTGCTGTGATCTGTGGTCCAAGCTGTTCACGCAAACACTTAAGGGTAGCAGGCCTGCCAGGAAGCAGGTGGCCTGGTGTAAGATGATTGAGTCCCAATAAAAAGTCAAATCTTTTCATGCCTGCAATATCTGATGCATTAACCCACACATAATGAGGCAGATCTTTCTTATCTCATACAATACAGCTGAAACCCAGACGATAATACAGCTTCAAACCTCCTCAACCCCCTTTTACAAAGTAAGCTTCATTTTTACACAGAAATAAGGAAAGTCATTTACTGCTGGCTTGGGTACAATGCTCTTGTTATCAGACTAGAGTCATAGCTGCAATAGCAGAGTGTAGCAGAAATGCATGGAAGTATTATTAACTTCCAAATTAAGCTCAGTATTTGTGAGTTGCAGTTGGGAACAGAGGATTTTTAATTAGAAATCTTGACAAGGCTTAAATGAATTGTTTTTGTCCTGGTAAAAAGTGTGGCCTTGATAAATTTCTGCTACTGAAAAGCAAGTTAATTTCTCCTGTTCAATTCTTCTTTTAGTGTCTGTTATACATAAGAACTAATTTATGGAGGAAAGCACTGAGCGGGAATTGATGGTTATTTTAAGAACAGATCAGCACAAAACTACTCACATGAGTAAAGCAGGCTGGGATTTGGTTCCCCATTCATACTCCACAAATGCTATTATCAGATGCTTCAGCAGCTGGAATCACTTCCCCCATCTTTGTGGCATATAAGAATGTAGTGTAACCCAAGGGTTTGCACTTTGTTCTCATGCTTGATGCGTCATGGGAGTGCTGGCATCTGTTTTGTGCTCTATCATATTAAATAAAAATAAGTAATTAGTACTGTTTTACCAGTCTTAAACAGGTTAACTCTTAAACCTATAGAGGGATGCTGTGTTCTGCTTGCAGTAGGAAGCAGATACCGCTAGAAGCTCATGCCACAATTGCTTATCACCCTTTGTGGTGTGAGATTTTATCATTCATTCAGGGCTGCCAGCAATGCCTAACCCTCTTCTATCGAAATGAATCTTGTCAATCTACATTTGCAATATAAACTGTTTATGTTCAGGTGGGTATTCTGGCCAAAGCAGGTTGGGGAATGCATAAACAAGTAGGTGCAGGGTACCCTTCAAAAGCAAGGCACAATCTGCAGATTTCTGTTATCATGACCACATTAATATCCTTTCCTAATAAAAGCTGATGTTTTTCCAACCAGTTTTTCCACCTCAGGAAAAATTAATCCTGGTGGAAGTCTAGGAGGCATCCGCTTTTTTCCTGCAAAAAGGCCTTCTGGACTGATACCTATTGAAGCCACATGATTTCATGGTAAGAAGGGAATATTCAGTGGTCTTTGTTAGAACTATCACACTCACAGACCACGGCAGTGTTTCTCCAATGTGTTTTGTTGAAAATGGCACTGCCACAGGAAAGGCAGAGGAATCAGAAATTCTGCTATTTTTCAGTGGAACACCTGCCCTATTCATGACACACTCTCCAAACTATGGAGAAGTGCTGGGGGAAAGCATGGAACAGATATCTGGAGAATAGACCATTTCTGTAAAGGATAGGATTTTTTCAAATGCTGTATATGTTGAAAGCTTTGTCACCAGTCCCTGGGCGGGTGTAATTCTGATGGCTGGCTCCAAAAGACCAGCCCAGGCTGCTACATTTTTGTAGACATTGCAGATTCAGCCTCTGCAAAAGTCTGTGGTCTTCTGAACTCACAAAATTCCCAGAGCAGTCAATGATTTCAAGAGCAGCGTTTGGCTTCATGCTGTCATCTTCAGTAATTATGCAATTCAATTAAATTCAAGTGGGAAAGTCACTTGGACAATTTTGAAAAATCGTACATTTAATGAAGAAGAAGGAGGAAACAAACATAAATTTATATATCTATAAATATATAGGGTACATACAGACTGTAGTGTATGTTGAAAGTTTTGCTACTAAGAATAATTCCATTTTCCCAAGCTTTTAGACTGTGTTCATCCCTGTGGCACGTGACAGCCTTCCATTAGTGCATTAAGCCATATATCTTACACATCTCTTACATAATTATTGCCAGATTCTTCTTCTAGGAGACAAATCTTGTCCAATTAGGTCTCTTATTTTGATGGACCTAAGGGATTTTATTTATTTGTTTGCTCTTTCAGATTACATGCTCCTCCGCAAATATGCAGATAAGGGAAGATCAAAGGATTTTGCCTTGCACTTGAAACAGAAGGTACAAAGGTCTGCCAAAGGCTCATTAATCCATGACTGATCCTGTAGTTTCCAACTTATCCTCTGTTGCTTTGTCATATGAAGCCTTACACAGGGCACTTGGAGTGCAGAAGGAGTATACCCTGGATGCCAGCCAAATGAAAGAAGACAGCTGAGGGGTAAGTGCTAATGCTGCTGAGGGCTGTGGGATCTGAAAATAGAAGGAAAATAATTGCTGCTGATGTGAATTTTCCAGCATACATGTGAGAATATGGGGATGGAGCCAAATAGGTTCAGAAAGGGTTTTCACTAACACCTGCCTGAAACTCAGCCTCTGTCAGGCACAGAGGGTCTGTCTTTGTCTAGATCAACCATTCTAGCACTTTAATGCAGCATCTACTGCCAGGTCTCCTCCACAATCCTGTTGAGTTTGGGACTCTCTCCCTCTCTCTGTGTTATTTTTTGGCTCCTTCATAGCAAAATTATTCTGACTTTTATCTCTAACTCATCAGAATTCTGATGCTCGTTTTCAGCATCAGTGTCAGTGTTTTCCATAATGCCCAGCCCGGGGTAAGATGAGGACCTGCACAATTATCAGAAGACCTCATTCTCTCCTGTGCTGTTTTAAAAGTAACACTTCTTCTTGATGTTACCTAAGATGTCCTACCTTTATTTACATGTACTTCACATGTAAAGTACATGTAAATAAAGGTAGGACATCTTAGGTAACATCAAGAAGAAGTGTTACTTTGTGCTGCAGTGACAACTTTTAAAGGCATCAGGTGCCTGAGAAATGTAGGATCTCTGTGTTGTGCTAGGCAGTTACACAGTACATGATTGCTGTGATGTTGAGTAGGGTAATCAGCTTTTAGGAGTGTGTGACCACCAGTGGAGTGGATGGACTTGCATACCAGCTTTTAGAAAGAGTGAGTTAGCAGCTGGTCAGCTTGGCTGAGGTGCACTACAGGGCAGGTAGGTAATCTGACAGACTCAAGATGGTGTGACACACCAAAGGGCAGCACAGCAGTGGGAAGTCTAAAAAATGACATCTGACATATACAGATACAACCACATGAGCTCTTCCTTCCCCTGCTTCAACTCATCATGATGCCCTTTTGGAAAGGTTTCTCCAGCTGGCTGAAGCTTGCTAGTTCATTTGGGAGAACTCAATCATGAAGCTGCAGGGATTTGTGACTGAAAACATTACAACAACTCACATACTCATTCTTTCCCCTCCCAGCTGATATAGACTAGCTCTTAGCCAGAATGACTGGGTGGACAACTGGGTTCTGCTGGTTTGATCTAGTTCCCTGATCTTAAAAGCCAACTAGCTTGATTTTAAAAGCTTTGTCACATATATGGTAAAAGGGAAGTTTGGGTTATATACAGAAAATGGAGATTTTTGAGCTGCAAATTGTTTTGATTGTGGTATAAAGACAAGTTACTTCTTCCACTGTATACAGCCTGAAAGAATCTTACACAGAAGAAATCTTTTACCGCTGTGATCTTTGTTGTGGAAGAAGGATCTTTGGCTGGGAGTGAGGGCCTCTGGCCACTTTCATTACACATGTTCTGGACCAGGCTTCTAAACTGAGAAAAACTACAAGGTTTTATCAGAAGCATTATTCCTGACATGTTTTGTCAGCTCTGAGTTATTTCTGTTGCTGCTCTCAGCTGATGAGAACTGATTTATGAAAGAAGTATAGCTAGATTTAGGTAGTACTAGACTCAAATGAGTATACACTGACTTTGATAAAGATTATGATAGAAGCTTGGTGCTACACTAACTTGGTAAATGGAGATTTGGTTCACATCTAATTCACATTTTCCCAGTAATTTTACTTTACTCAGTCTTGCCTATCCTTAGTAAGTCAATATTTTATATGTACGTATATAACAGGTAAACGCTATCTGTCTGTGTCAGACATGAAACACTTGCCTTCCCCCAGAACTGTTGTAATGAGATATATTTGCCCTCAATGTAACATCTGATGATCTTGAAATATCCTAACTATATAATTTCACGCAATTTAGTCAAGATGACATAGTTTATTTTTGAATATAATTTATTCTCAAGCAGTCAGTTATTAAAATCTACTAGAGAATGCATTTAGATCTCTTTTAGCACTTATTTCTCCTCCACACTCCACAGAAGATTTAAAACATTCAAGTATCTCATTTCAACTCCATTATACTTGTGCTGCTTGCTTGACAGAAAATGCACTTTTCATAAACACGTTTTTCTTGTATCAACACTTAGAATTGACTGGGAATCAACAGAACAGAATTGGCTGCCAAGGCCTCATGTGAGCCACAACTTCTGGGAGCTTGTGCTTTGAATGTGTATCAGCTCTCCTTCAGAATCAGCGGGGTCACTACAGTCTCCAAAGTAGTAACACAGGGCCATATACTTTCTTTTACCTCTTCTGAGTGTGTAGGAATGCCAATCAAATGACATCTCCTGAGGGATGTAGTGGACAGAGGATATGTGTCCAATTAGGCTGCCAGGCACTCACCAGCTGCAGCTGGTGCTGCAGCGTTTTCCTTGCTATGAGGGGGAAGACACATGGTCTGCTGTCAGCTGCAGCCTAAAGGATGTCCTTGGGACATCCCCCAAAATGTTTCTATTATTGTCTGCATGGTTGTTACCTGCACAGGTTGCTACCTAAGTCTTTTTGGTATCTGGGATCAGGATCTCCCTTTCTCATGCTTGGACTAGATGACCTGAAATGGACTTTTCGAAGTTTGATAATTCAATGATTTCAATTGATTGAAATGGGCTCTCTCTCTGTGCTCCTGGATGTACAGGCAATCTGTGTTCCTACAAAAACATAAAGCTTGAACAGTTAACAGGAGAGCTCAAAAAAAAGATTCTTTGTTTTTGTGTTTGTTTGGGGTTTTTTTGTTTGTTTTGTTTGTTTTGTTTGTTTTGTTTTGTTTTTAATTTTTCTTTTTATTTTCTCAAACTCTATTTGAATAGATAGGAAAAAAGGAAAAAGGGAATTCTTCTCTACTGACTTGAAACATATACGGACATTATTTTCATGAGCTTACTAATGTGACTGTCATGTCTTTTACACAAAAATCGTCATTTGCATTTTCCATTTAAGGACTTTATATTCTTTATAAACTTACTTGAATCCTGTAAAGAGAGCTGACAGTTCCTAAAGAGAAAAAAGACCACATTATTATTATGTCACTTCTAGAAACGCTAATGGCAGGATGTGAAGGACAGTGTAATTATAGTGTTGCTCTAGCAATTCTTCAGTAAAGGTTTTCTCAGTACTTTAATTATAAACTACATATTTCATCAGTTTAACTTTCTAAATCCTCAGTCAGACATCCTTTGGGTTTGATTCACACTTTGTGGTGTTTGTTGATATACAAAAGCCTCATCTACTCAAAGGCAAAGTCCCATGCAATTGGGAGCAGCTACATCTATGGAGGACAACTGGGCTGAGGAGAAGGGGCAAGAAAATAATTTTCTTTTTCTGCATAGGAACAACACTATTTTTGAGAAGTAGGTGCACTGAAGTAAACAGGAGTGGTAAAACCCTTGGAAGAGAACCCAAGGAGAGAGTTAGGCATATATCAAGCAAATTTGACAGGCCAAGCTGAAAATCTGCAGAATATGTAAATGAAATCAGATGAGGTCAAAGCACAGCAAGAGTAAGAGATTTCTGCAACTCTCTAGACAGCATTATAGGGACCTGCTACCTCAGCATATCTGAACTTAGGGAAGGAAACTTAACACAGGGAAAGAACAAAACCATCAAAATAACATCTTCTTAGATGCTTGTCCAGCAGACAGAATTCTCCATATTCTAGAAAATAATTTTTTTAATCTTTGAATCCATTTGCAAAGCTTTAGTCAAGGAAATTTACTTTTCAGGCAATGTATACTGAAATTCCATTGGGATTTATATGCAATATTTTCACTCATGCCTATGAATTTATGAATAAGAGCTGACTTACTATGTCACCAAACACTTTCCTGAAACAGGGCCAAGAGATGGTACAGATAGGTCTGTTAAGCTCTATAAGAAAGAAATCTAAAATCCGATAATATCATTTGAACAACACTGCAAACTTCTCAAAATTGGAAAGCACAAATCCAATGATTAGCAAGATTCCTATGTTCAGAGAACAGCAATTTGAGAAGCCTGGTCTGCAAAGCCTCAAAGACCTCATTAGGAGCTTGTAATCCTTAGTTTGTTTATGTACTGTTATAAGGGCACACTGACAGTTTTGCCTCCAGAGCTGCTTGTCCTTGGTGGGGAAGAATATCAGGGTCAGAGTTTTAACTTTTGTGATAAGACAATGTGTTGTGATTGATTTCAATAATGATGACGTGGGAGCTGGAGAGGGGGATTGAGAGAGGGAGCCAACACATGCAGTTCTGGAATAGCTTGCAACAGTTTTTGAATGAGAACGGGGAATACCTTGATTTCCTCTTGTTACTGTCTGTCGCCAAGCCGTCCCTTGCTCACCCATCTTTTTACTTCAAGCAAAAGATTTTTGAAAGTGGGAGGTCTCAGAACAGTTCAAATATTTAATTTCCTGTAAAAATATTATTTTTTGCTCCTTGACAAGGAAGGTAGAGCTGGCTTCATTCTGAGAAACCACAAAATTCATGGGAAAGCTGAATATCGGCTTTGGTAACATTCATTTTCTCAGGGCTGTGCTACAGCTGGTTTTCTCCCCCTTCATTCTCCTGCTGTGAGATGCAGTGCTCTGCTGTGGAAATGGGAGTGCATTTATGTGCCTGTGCGTGGGGAAATAGCCAGCATTCAAAGAATCTTAACAAAGATTTATGAAGCAAATTATGTTGTTTGTTAAATTCCCAGATGGAAAATCAGAAACTCTGACATGGTGAGTAGAGAGGGTATCAGCAAAAAGCTGTGATTCAGGGAAATAGAAAACCTCGTGATTTAATTAAAGATGAATTTGTGTTCTCTTTCACTAATAGCAAAAAAGGTGTTTTGCATTGCATGTGTCCTACCTGCTGACACCCTTCCTGGAGTCCTGCATTCTCCAATTTTGTTCCTTTGCTACTGGCATAGGAAGTAGGTGGCTTAGGGAGGGGCAGTACCTACCTAGTGAATCCATAATAATACTGATAATAGAAGGAATATGCTGCCACAAATTGTTGCAATGCAGTTGGTTTCAGTCTAGGAATTAGTAGGGTTGGGGAGAAAAACTGGTGAGCTGGGACTTGTCAAAAGAGAGATTCACAGGCTGCCAGAAGCCTGCATTACAGGGTTCAAAAGTGTTAGATCTCGTCTCCATCTCCGTCTCCGTCTCCGTCTCCCTCTCCCCCCCAGACCTTTAGGTCCTCCGAGGCTCACGAGGGTGGCAGCACTGATGTTCATCCTGGGTGAGGGAAGGAAAGCATCCAGTTAACGGGGAGGCAGAGCCACCCCAGTTCCTCCTGCTGTTTGCTGACCTGCCACTACTACCCCGGGCTTACATGGGCAGGAAACAGGGGCAGAAACACAGTTAGCACTGAATAGAGACACCACAGCAGTACCAGCAGCTATTAATTTTCTAATTATGTGGTGCTGCATATTTTTGAATCGTGATACCGTTGTGTCAGCAAGTGCTGCTTGTCACTAAGGTCTTTGTGCTGTGACTCGCTGTAGCCTCATGAAGCACAGGGGAACTGAAAGGCAGTTATCTGAAAATTTCTCATTTCCAATATTTTGTTTTCAGTAACATTGTCAATGTTCCTGAAAATCAAATTTTTCTTCAGTTCAAGGTTTTCCTTTTAAATGCTGCATATTGTGTTTCAAGTAAAAATGGTATTCACCAGCACGCAGACCTTTAACTAACCAAGATGCTTCTGGAAATGCTGAACTATGTCTTCTGTGTACTTATAAGAAATAATAATGTTTTCTTTGCAGGAATTCCAGCTGTTACGGGGAATGATGCTGCAGAAGGACTGCTTAGTTTGGAGCATTTCTATTCCAGTGGCGCTATGGCAAGCAAATCAACAGGTTTCAACAATCTGTATTTGTTAGTCTAGCCCAGCAGTGACAGGTGGGTAAACTGCATTTCTCATTGACCTGTCTGCTCATGCTCTGCTCCCTCCTATAGACAACAGTGTTGCATCTCAAGTAAACAGAAAATTTAAAAACTGAAAAGCAAACAAGTCAGTGCCATTGCAGGTGGGAGGCATTCCTGGTCCAGACAAGCTACAGACAGTTGCTTTTTTTGGCTCTGTTTCTCTGTGAATTGAATCCAGGGTGCTCAACACGTATGGAGTTACCCACAAATTTACACTATGTGGGCAGCAAGTGACAAGCCGCAGCTGTATCTTATGGCTGCTATATTTTATTACTGCTGTGTGCTCTGTTTTCTCCATGGTATCTACTTTTACCTAATTGTAGCTATTAAATCATAATACCATCAGATAACAAGGCCTTTTTAGAAGGCTGGATGGAATGGCAGTTTGGCATAATGCAGATGATTCTCTTAAAGTTGTTTCTTTTTCACTTTCTCCTCTGGGAAATGTCCATAGTGAGTAGAAAAGTTCCAAATACTTTTCATTTGATGAATCCATAATTATTGCTCATTTGTTTCACCCTGCTGTGCTTCAAAGTGAGAGTAACTGAAATTCTGTAACAAAAAAATTAATCAGAACTTTAAAGAAAAAAGTGGATTATTTTAAAGTTTGCAAAGTATACAATATGAGGATATTCTCTAATCTACCTTTGTATATTCTGATAAAGTTTCTTACTGCTCAGAGCTGCAATGCTATGAGGACACTAATGGAGCAGATTCTTTGTTATGACTAAGAGGAAAAGAGCTGAGAATTCTTCTCCTCCTGTGATGCAGGTGAAAGTGTTACAATACAAGCTGCAGTAAAGGACAAGACTAGAGATGAATGCAGTATTAGAGAGAGAAGGCAAGGCATTATTAAAGAAGTCCAGAACCACCTAGTGATGTATTTGTTCAGTAGTGCTTTTGAAAAGTGCACTAATCGTCCATTTTATCTATCACCAAAATCAATGAAAAATGTCCATTGACTTAAATATGCACTTCTTCAAATGCTGAGATTTTACAAATAATTATACTCAGTATACTGAAGTTACCAGTATTTCTCTTCAGGCTGAATGCTGCTCCCTCCATTGTGTGCCCTGACTTCAGAAGATAAACAAGCATTTCCCTTTTCCTACCTACATGAACTGAAGCCATGGTGCTCCCACCACTACTCCCAAACCAACTGGCAGATGTTGAAGGAATTTTTTAGATTGAAGCAGTATTCTGGACCCAGATAACACTGCTGGGTGGGAAAACCATGTGAAAAATATGTCTTTGTTGCATATCATCTTACTGGAGCACAGCTGGTGGCTTTGGAAACCATCTGACTTCTGAAGGTGTGTTTTCACTTCTTGCCCTCAGGCTGTTGTGTTATTTGTCCCCAAAACTGCCCTAATCCACACTTGCCAAGGAATCTCTTTTAAGTACAGTGGCAAAAAGGGTGACCAGTGTTCAGTGCCCCCAACTTTTTTTTTTGTCCTCAACTGTTTGAACCCTGACTTGATTTTTTTCCTTAGTGGTAGGGCCGTTGTTAGTTTTCTTTGCTACTATTGCCCACTTTGATATGTATTGAAAACCTCAGCAATGTATTTTATCATCAGAAATCTGCCAAAAAATCTGTAGTAGCCAATGAAGAATAAACAAGATGGTGGCTGGGAACATAACTGGATTCCCTCCAACCTGCTGTGCTACTACTGCTACTAGCACTAGCAAGAATGGTAATAGCAATAGAAAAATCCTAGTTCAATTTCCTGGCATCCTCTTGTCTCAGATAAAGGCATGACGATATCAGAGAGCATAAGCTGGTTCTGGAGGCCATGAATGAAGCCACTGGAATGTATCCTACAGCTGAGCATCCACTTTTAAAGTTAGTACAGATGCCACCTTACCTTGTGTGGACAATAAAAAATTCACACTGAAGACTCAGTCGGACAGGAATAACTTACTGAGGTAAAAAACTGTCTAGGTTTTCAGTGTTAGGAGATTTGTGTGTTATGATATCTGTGATGATCTCCTAGCAAAGTATTGTTACCTGCACTGTACTGCCTTTCAGAAACCTGAGTATTTATTAAGTTTTTATGTTTATATCAGCTCGGGACTGATAAGGACAGAAATTGAACTACTTATCCACGTTCCCTGTTTTGAATTTATCTATTTCTTAGGAATATAATCATTCTCTCATAAATAATCCAGAGGTGAAAACTAATAAGTGAATGAATTATAGAATCATAGATTTGTAGAATAATTTAGGTTATAAGGGATGTCTGGAGTTTACCTAATCCAACACAAAAGATATCTGGTTCAAAGCTGCTTTTTCTGTCTCTTGGTAAAAAGTAGAACCTCATGGGTCACTAGGAATGCCTTTCTGGATTCTCTGTATATCTACATTCCAAATTCAGGAGGAAAAGGTTTATAATTTAGAAAAATTAATTTGAAGCTTCCATACTAAAATCAAAAGATTATTGGCTGGGCAAAATATTGGGGAAAGTTTCACTATGCTTGCAAGGAGGAAAATATGTGAATATCTTTTTTGCTGTTATTTTCAAGACGGAAAACTTGATGCACAAGGGGTTACTTATACTGACAGGCTGGTACTTAAACAAATAAGCTGATCAGAGATTCCCAGCTTGGAGATGAGTTACTGCAAATATACAGAAAACTGAAAAGCATCTATGCGAATTATATAAATACAGAAAAATCTTTGTGAAGTGCTCTACAAAGGCATGTGATAAAAGAAACTAGCACTATATGTTCAGAGGTGAATCTGACAACAAATAGACTAAAATCACCCTTTTTTTTTTTATCAATTTAATCCCAGGGAACTCAAAGGTCTTTGTTCTCAAATTAAAGATTAAAAAAACCTTGGCCATCTCTCAAGAGCTGATGTGGAATGTGACAGTCATTTGCTGGCAACCTCACACAGGATCATGAGATGAGGTGGTGAATATCATCACGAAGTGCAAACAATGTCATGTTAGGATAGGCAGGATATTACTGTGTGATGTATTGTTGGGGCAGCACACCTGGTTTCCTTCAGGTGGTATCGTGACAGGTGCTTTGCAAACATCCAGAGCTCCTGCTTTCTGTACCACATGTGCCAGTGGCTTTGCAGCCTCCCTTGGTGCTCTACCTGCACTCTTCCTGGCTCAGGTGGAGGTAGGTTTCTTGCACAACTCTCTGAAGCACAAGCATGGTGCTTAAAAAGCCTTGCAATCAAAATGAAATAGTGTTTGCTAGTTTTGCCACCAAATAGTGCTTTGCAAGGCTATGATACTTGGCTCCCCTGAGCCATCAGAACTCTGTTGAGCCTGATGTGGGTGGCCAAGAGTGGCAGGCAGCTCTGGATGGTGGATGGTGATTTCCTTTTGAGATGTTGTGAAGTTGCCTTGACTGTTGGCAGTTTGGAAAAGAGCAGCCTGCTCTTCAAAATGCTGCATTCTACAACAAGAATTTGAAATAATTTTCTTTCTTCTCTAGTCCCTCCTCCCTTTGAGGCAGATATGTGCTGAATTCTTAGGAGCAAGCACCATTTCTTAACCTATTTTAGAAGGGCTTGCTTTGATGTTCCTCTCTATGCTCTCTTGTGTGAAATTAAAGTGAAACACTCCTGTTACTGTACAAAAGAAGAAACAAATAAGTTCATATCTGAAGATAAAGAAAATTGGCATTAACAGAGTAATTATGTACAGGTATGTTAGACGAAATTATTAACTTGTTTATAGGTGATTGTTGCAAAGGAGATGTCTGCATCTGCGTTCCCCATTTTCTATGTTATGAGAGGAATTGAAAAAATAACTGTGGAAGTCCAGTGGCAGCTTCGGAGGGGGCCTTTGCCACCATCTATTGGTGAATGAGGGGAAGAGGCAGAGTGATCTGACCTTGCTGATGTTCCCTTCTGTACCCAGTTAAAGATTTGTTTCATTTTGTGGTTCTGGGGTAACAAACTTGTGTTTTCTTCATCTTTCTGTGTGAGAGAATGCAACACCACTGTAGTTATGCCCCCTGAGTGAAGAACTGTCATAGACAAATCTTAGCAGCTGGCCTGTTGTCCCACACACCTCTCTGTGGAGCAGAAGGGAGCTTGTAAGTCACAGAGAAGAATGCTTTTTTAGTGTCAAGTCTCTTGCTAAATAATTTTTGTCCTGGTTTCTGCCAATGGAATAGGGCCTGTTTCCTTTGCTGGTTCCAAGAAAAATCCCGCTGGTGCTTGAGTAGAACCCCATTGCTGCTGACAAAACTTGGAAGAGTGCAAAGCTAGAGCAACTGCTGGCATTCCTGCACAGTCCACCGAGAGGGGCACTTGTGAAAGGACATCACTCACAAATAAAATGTTTGCAGAACCAATCTGTGCCCCTAAAAAGACAGGCAAGAAGAAAAGTGAAGAGGGCCAGTGTCAGCAGCTAAACCAAAAGTAAATCTGCAAAGTTGTCTCTAGATATGAAACCAGTCTATTTTATTGGATTCATCAACAGTGCTTGCATATGCAAATCCCTCATGAATAAAGCTTTTGTAATGCAGGCTCCAAAATGAATTCAGGTAGAGTCAGTGATAGCAGTGGACGAGCGAGAGACAGACGTTTAAAGGGATTGCTTCGTTTTCAAATCAACAAATTGCTGTGGTTCTACTTAATCCATCAAAAAAAGGAAAAGAGAACAATCTGGCAGCCAGGAGGGAAGATAGAATGGTAAAGGACATAATGTTCCAGCTATTTTAGGATCCATTTACACTATGAAACTGATGGCATTAGAGAACAGTTGTTGAACACATTTGGGGAACAGCTGTGTTATTGCTGAAGTGTAAAGACCAAAGTGGGTGTAGACCTGTCGGGGTGCTCAAGAAGAATAGTCTGGTGGTGGTGTGGAGAGGCTTCTCTTTATTGTTAAAACATGTTCTTACTCATTTTCACTATGAGTAAAGAAGGACTATCAGAGTCAAATGACTTCATGAACACTCTTTATTTCCATGAAAATGGCAGTTATTATATATGATAACTTTGATAGCTGTATCAGTCTTTCTTAAATAAGATTAAATAACTTGGATCAAAAATGTGCCTTCAACATTCATTCACAGATACTCTGGTCGTTGTTAAAGTATCTCTATTCATTGAATAAGACACTTACTTTCCCTTTCTTTTTCCTTTTCTCTTGATGGGGCTGCTATTTTGCTTGTGCTTCAGAATGGACCCACCACAGAGAAATAAATTGAGAATAAAGAAGAGTGTCTCATCTCAAGATGATGTGAAAAAGACTTCTGAAGTTATCTTAAGGTAACTTTTGTTCTGGAAAAAAAATTGTTCACTGCTTCACTCACTTATCAGAGCCTCCCTGCCAATTCTGACCTGCATGATGTGTTTGAAGTCTGTATATATTTGTTATTTCTGGATGAATAACTGAAGCAAAAGGATGAATTGCTCTGTAGGAATTTTAGTATGTTTCAGATGGGCTTATCTACCTGTTCACAACCACATATATGTACAGATCTTGGACAAGGATTTGCTGTAGCCAGGGAATAGTGAGCAATCTGTGATGGTAAAAAGATGTCAGCTCAGGTCTGCTGAAGTGCAAGGACTCTCAGAACTATTTTCAAAAATACAGAGTCAAACAATCTCTGCTTTTCCCACTGTCTCAGTGTGAGAGATATGACTGCCATCACGCTACTGTTTTGCACCTGAAAAATTAGTATTTCCCCCTTACTGGATTATTGTTGGTTTCTGAAAATAAGTGTTATAATGTCATTGACTGCATGATGGTGAAGTATGGGAAGTATAGCATTGATGTGGAAGTTACTTAGTAGTAGGTTTTGTAATTGGGGTGTCTTTTGTGTTTTGTTGTTGGTAGCACAGTTGCTTGCACAAATTGTGTGCAGACATGTTGCACATTTTCTACTCTACTATGTGAATAAATGTCCAATTTACATTAACAATGGTGTCCTTTGCTGATGCAAATGAGAACTCAAAATCTTCTGAGGAGCTGAAATTCAATTTGTGAAGATCAGAGCAGGTGTTCCATCTCTCTTTAGTCTATATTGAGACAGCCAAAATGCCACTACAACTTAATTTTGACTCATATTTCTTGCATTTACAGCTATGCAGTCTAGGACAATTTATATCAGCCTTTTATTATTTGTGGTGATTTAATGTCTTTATGTTAGATTATGTCTTTAAATTCAATATGTTATTACTGTGCTATAAATTCAAAACACAAACGCAGTGCTTGTTCCTGAAAACCGGCAGATGAAAGAGAAACAAAGTAAGAAAAAGTAACTACCTGCCAAACTGTGTGGGAAGGGAGAAACAAGCCGTATATATGTTAAAAACCACAAGAGAATAAAAAATGTGTCTTTTTAAGATGACGTGGTTGTAGCACTAACAGAGGCAAGGAATCTTAGTAGGATTATTGTGACTATTCCTTCAAAATTTACCATTCTTCACCCTCTTTGCAGTATCAACCTTTTCTCACTTGGAATGCTGTGGTGAAGAAAGCTTCTAGTGCCCAAAAGACTTGTAGGGCATACTTAGAGGGCTTTATGTTTGCTTTATGCTGGAGAATTCGAGTCATTCATTTGCTGTTTCTCACAGATCCTGTTTGCTCTCTTCCTGGGGAAGGCAAAGAGTTTAGCATTCCCTGGCTGCAGTGGCTCTCTGGCTTTACTATGCTGATATTTACTTACCTTACGTAAATATATTTGGTTTAGTAGGAGAAAACAGAATAAGGCATGGGATACTTGTCTCTTTCCATCAGCCCTTCTCACAGATGTTCCTATGGAAAGAACAAATTCTGCCTGAATAAATTAAATATGACTTACTGTGACTTAGGTTGTAACAGTAAGAATTTCAGTAGTATTACTGATATAACAAAAATATCTGGGTTTATTATGACTGAATTTGGGTATTTCTAGCTCTCCTACACTTACCTATGACATTTATATGGGCAAACACTGTGGTGTTCCATGGTTTACCATTCACAGAATCACACAATGGGTCAGGTTGGAAAGGATCACAGTGGGGTTATCCGATCCAAGCTCCCTGCTCAGCGCCATCCCAGAGCGCATGGCATAGGATTGTGTCCAGATGATTCTGGAATATCTCCAGTAGGGGAGACTCCACAACCTTTCTGGGCAACCTGTTTCAGTGCACAGTCACACAGCCAGCAAGTTCTTCTTTGTGTTCAGAGGGAGCTTCCTGTGCATCAGTTTATGGCTGTTGCCTCTTGTCCTGTTTCTTGACACCACCAAGAAGAGACCAGCTCCATCCTCTTGCCACCCCGCTTTAGATACTTGCAGACAAAACTTCACCTTGTTTATAGATACTTTACAATGTTGATACATTGCCAGGTAGATAATTCACAAAATTCTAGAGTTTAGTTCTATGGAGGATTTAGTTTGTTTATGTTGTTTAAAAAAAAAAAAAAAGTTTTGTCAAAACACTTGAATATGGAACACTTAATTCCAATCAGTTATATTTAGATTCCAAAATATTTCCCTGTTGGCTCATATTTTCCTTTCCTCATAATGGGACTGTGACAGTCTCATCCCTTGTGAGAGAAGATCTTTAATGATGGAAGAGAAAACGCAGCTAGGGAGCACAATGCACAGGGGAGAATGGGAGCATTCAACAACCAGTGTATGGCTTCCATGGGGCATTGTAATGAAACAACCACATAAAGTAGTTAGATTTTCATATATAAACAAAAAAAAGGAGACCTTTCCAGCTTTATGGTATGTTTAATTTATTTTGCACATAAAGTAAATGTTTTTTAAGACAGGAAATTGTTTAATGAAAATGCTGTGTAGCTGCTAAAATACAGATTAGCATCACAAAAAGTGCATTTAGGAACTGGAAGAAATTTGAAATAAAAACTGAAAGCATCTTATAAATTTATTCATTTTTATTTTGGTCTATTAGTAGCAACAACACAAAAAAATTCCTTTTCCTTGCAAGAGTCTAATGGCTCTTGCTAGTGTTTCTACAGTCTTTGTAGGCTTCTTAGGAACTCTGAAACAGTGTTATTTCTTCTCCAGTCTGTGAGATACCCTCCCATCATCCACAGGACTGCAAATCAATTTGAATCTTCTTTGTATGCTATCACCTGAAAAATCCTGTTTATTTCTGGATCTATGAGGGATATATGATTATTGAGTCAATACTAAGACTATAAGAAACTTTAAGTTTATCAGCAGTCCAGTCATTCTTGAAAATCCATCTGACCTGAGACATCCAATTGGCAAAGGTGCTTGGGGAAATCATAGCAGGAAACGAAATAAAAATAATGTTCTAAAGGGAAGATGCTTTTCTGATCAGCAAGAGGAGGATTAGGAACAACTTGGAGTTTTGATTTCCTATAAGAAAGTTAAATTAATAAAGAAAATTTAATTCAGTGCTTTTCAACTTGTTACGCTCTTCCTTATTCAATTGAGGCTCCCCCGCACTGTAGTTTCTGACACTTCTAGCCTTGACAATTCTAATAATGCTTTCAATACCTCTTGAAAATTCCTGTAAAAAAGGATTTATGTGATGAGTTAATCAAATCAGACTATATAGCAATGTGTTCTTACCCCAGATAAATATATCCATGTTCTATTACTGAAGTTGATAGAATAGTTGATGGACACTGGTGACCTGCTTCTTACTGTTCTTATGCTACTGGATTTTTTTTTTTTTTACATTCAGAAATGCATAAGCAGGATATATGTTTGGTTTTCTTCCTAATCTTGCAGCTGATTGCCTAAAACCTCCCATCTGTGGCTTATGCTGGTTGAGCATACAAGCACTTGCTTTGATAAAATAGATGCTGCAGAGATTTGATGCAAATGAATTTTTCATGCAGACTGTTTCTGTGGGGCTGCTGGCACAAAGTTCCCAGGAAAAGCACATGCCTGGCAGAGCTGCGGTAACCCAAAGAAACCTAGGTGATGAGGAACGACACACGGTAAATAACAAAAGCTTGCTTTAAGGTAAGGCTCACTTGGAGAGTGGTGGTTCTCTATCCGAGATGGGCAGCTGTAGACTGTGAGATAAAAACCCCGATTATTTTCATAACCAGCTTGTCCAGGGTGTCTCCCACTGTGTATATGAATGTTGAAAGATCACACAATGTAAACCAGGACAGAGAATACCATACTAAATCCAGTGGACTCCAGAACAGCAGCTCTTTCCCCTCTTTCTTCTTGCAATTCCAGCTGATTTATCTGCAGTACTCTGTAGGGTTCAATATGAATTAGTATGCTGAGAAACAAAGGCATTTATCTCCACTGAAGGGAAACAAGAAGTATCAACAGTTGCTTCTATTAACAAAAAAAGGTTGGTTTATAGTGTTACCAGTAAAGCAGTGTAACCATATGATTTTCAGAAAGGTCACTTAGGTTATGTCAGTATTTGCCTGGCTTCTTTTAAGCTGTCCCTAAATTATGGAAGTAGGGAAAGGAAAAATAACTGGAAATTTCCCAGATGTGATGCCTCAGGCTTTGCCTAGAGTCCCAGGATACTGCTCATCCATCTGCTCTTTGCAAGAGAAATGCTGATTTGTGTTTGCCACAGGGAACACATTTTCCAAGGCTTGGCAGTAGTGGTAGCAACTGCAGATTGAGGTCATTAACAGTGTAGCAAGAGCAGTGTACCCTCAGCACTGGGTCTCCTAAAAATGCCTTCAGGTCCACAATTGTCATTGTCACACTAAAATTTTTACTATCTGCTCACTTCAGAGGGTTTTCCCTAAGCCAGCTTGTAGACAGCTTCAGACAAACTTAACCGGCCAAACCAGGCCAAGCAAAATGTAAGACCATGCAGTTTTCTGCCAATGTGGAAGGAAATGTTAAAAACACACACACTCACAAAATCCAGTTAGTCTAAGTAAGTGGGTAGCTACACTTATCCTTTCTCAACCAGAGCCTTAATGTCCTGTGTTCCAGTCTCCCTCCAGTGTCTCTCCCCACTTACATTGCCTCAGCTTCAAAGTTTGCACTGAGTAGCAGATAGGACTCTCATCCTCTTCTCTGTAGGAACTTAATCTCCTCTCATCTTTTGCAAAGGCTTGAGTGTCTTCAATCACCTGGGTCTATATCATTGAGAACTGAGGTTTGGAATAAAAAAGTGGGTGCTTGGTGGCTTGATCTAGAGACAAACAATGGAGCTAGCTGGCTGGCTAGGTACTCTTCTCCAGGGTGGGCTGAGGAACTTATACTTTAGTATTCTGTGGGAGCTATTAATGTCACGTATTTAGTGTTATAGAAGAGATGAATTATGCATGCATTCTCGAAGTTCATGGTCTCCAGTGTATTGCCAGTTTTCAAAAATTTCACATGACACATCAGTGGTGACAGTTCCCGTAGAAAGATAAATAGTCCAGTACACATAATCCACATTTGCCTTTAGTGTTTGCACCTTCAGTGTTACACAGTTCATCTCCCACTCATTACTAGAGAGGCTCTGACTACATTTGCTCAGGGCTTCCTTTTGGAGAACAGCAGCTTTGTCTAGTCAGCACCTTTGGCAGAGACCTACCAGTAGATCTGCTCAGTGGAATTAGTGCACCATCTGCACTCTCAGTTGGTTTACTTCCTTGTGTGGATGGTGCCACCCATTTGTGACACTTGATGCCCTCAACCCTGTACTGAATGAGGCTGGAATCGTTTTTTGCTATCCTATATCGCTAGTGAGAAGGACATGAATGTGCTGGTGGATGAGAGGCTGGACATGAGCCAGCAATGTGGGCTTGCTGCCCAGAAAGCCAATCCTATCCCGGCCTGCTTCCAAAGCCATGTGGGCAGAAGGGCAAGAAAGGGGATCCCTCTTCTCTACTCTTCTCTGTGAGACCCCACCTGGAACACTGCATCCAGCTCTGGGGTCCTCAGCAGAGGAAGGACAAGGACCTGTTGGAGTGAGTGCAGAGGAGGGACACCAAGATGATAAGAAGGATGTAGCACCTGTCCTGCAAGAAAAGGCTAAGATAATTAAATTTGTGTAGCCTGGAAGAGAGGCAGCTTTGGGGTGACCTAATTGCAGCCTTCCAGCAACTAAAGGGAGCCTAAAAGAGAGATGTAGAGAGACTATTATGAGAGCATGTAGTGACAGGACAAGGGGAATAGCTTCAAACTGAAAGAGAGTAGGGTTAGACTAGATATTAGGAAAAAAAATTCTTTGCTGTGAGGGTGGTGAGGCACTGGAGAAAATTACCTGAGTAAGTTGTGGATGTCCAGTCCCTGGAAGTGTTCAAGTTGAATGGAGCTCTGAGCAACCTGGTCCAGTGAAAGGAGTACGGGAGTTGGAAGCAGATAACCTTTAAGGTTTCTTCCAACCCAAGCTATCCTATTATTCTATTTATTTAATTGATCTTTGGATTTATTTGGACTGCTATCACTGTTTCTCTGGACTTCTAGTCATTATCTATCTATCTGTCTGTCTGTCTGTCTCTAGATCTCAAAATGTTTCTCTAGGTATTGTTTGTAGGACTTTTCCTGTGTTTTCCTGTGTTGCGCATGTTACTAAATCTTTCAGCAGTAGTATTAGTTACAATCTTCCTTCATCCTTCTGCTCACCCTTTGCACTATCTTTTAAAGAGTTAAATTAACCAGGGAATTAATGTTGTGCCAATTTCGTATAGAAAGCTCTCAGTAATTATTGGACTAACCAAATAATTAAAGTGTTAACATGTGTCTTTATAGTATTTGATCTAGCAAAGCATATGAAATGTGGGAAGTATAAGTGATTTTTTCCTCTTGAGAAGTGCAATATTCATTCAAGTATATGCTGATTTTAGAGTCTTCTCTTATGAACTGGAAATTTAAATGTTGCTTGAAAAGACCTCCTACTGAATTTATTGACCTGTTGTTAGGAGTTTGACATGAGGAAAATCACCTCCAATTAACTCAGAAATTAAAAACTGTTCCTAGCACTTCAGATCATGAAAGTTTATGCAAGCTTCTTAAAATACCCAGGAAGGATTTAATTATGTATCACAAACTGAGAAGGTGTATAGGTGTTTGCAAGATTGGATTTTTGGATAATAAATCCTTCAAGGCAGAGATTTTATTTTAAAGTATACATCTGTACTTGAAGGCTGTTTCAAAACAATCTAGAATGTGACTTTGAAGCCTGCCAGCTATTTTTGCACCAGCTCCTCATGTGGCCATCCTTAATCCAAACAGCGGATCTTTCTGAAACTGCTTCGAGGTAGTTTGGAAGTGGATTAATATAAAGGCCTCCTTACAGGGGCATTAGAGTGAGCATAGGAGAGGAGTGCCCATAGAGCTGCTTTTGTGGGAAAACTCTGGCTGGGCTGTTTTCCCACATTGATACAGCTCATCACAGTAGGGCCCTGATATTGAATGGAGCTTTTCTCTGCTCCTGCACCACATAAGCATTTATGACTGACAGTGCTGCAGATTATTGAGTTGTTTGAACTGTTTATATAGCTGCACTCTTTTTTTGAAACATAAGAAATTACTCTTTTGGGTAGATTTCCTCCTGGTAGCAAACTGTCACTTCCCAGGTTTTGTGCTGCAGTGAGATGAATGCTTAGAAAGCAGGATACACTTGATTTTATTCATAAAGCATTGCTCATGTGATAGAACATCCTGGCTCCATCTAATTAAGTGATAATTCACCATGGGCAGGAGCGTCTTTCAAAGCAGTTATTGACTGCCTCAGCTGGATACCTGAAGGGCTTATGCTGCAGGCCACACACCTGGAAGAGCATAAGTCTTCTGGGAATTTATTTTCCGGAATGCTTTACTAATATTAAGTAAGTAGTTTTGTCCTGTGTTAAGGTTTTTCTGTTTATGCGGTGTTTATAATCTACACTGAGAGTAATGCCTGGCTTTGTGGAGCACAGCAGTATCTGTTTGACAGTGATGTGAGAGCCAAGACAGCTGAGTGCAGTCATTTCCTCTTCCATTTTTGTTACCTGAATAGGGTCTGTTTGCCCTCCTTAAAGGTCACTAGAGCTAAACTTTGCTGGAGGATGTATGGAGCTCTGATCAGGGCTTTACTAGTGCTTGCTTTCTTTTCTGCCTTTTGGTTAGTTTTGGTGGAATGAAGCTTCAAAATCAAATATAAGAAAGAAAGATCAGAGTGTTGGATGAGTGGAGAACAGAAGCATACACAGCCTCTGAGAGAGGGGAGAAAAGGCCATAATAAACCATTTGTGAAAAGAAAAGGAAGAAATTGTATGCACCAAAAAGTGCAGAAGAGAAAAGGGAGAGTAAGGAACCAGGTAGTATCTTTAAAGAAACACAGAAAAGCTGAGGGTAAAGGAAGAGGTTGCAAGAGATGCTGAAAAAGGATTGCTTGTAGGAAAAATGGGCCATGAGAAGGTGTATGATAAGTATGATTTGTGATGGAAGGGAGTAAGCCTGGAAAATATCTGGTTAGAAGCTATGTTGATAGCTTCGCAAATCTGAGATCTAGAAAGACAATGGAAGAAAAGGCTCAGAAGCTCCAGTGAGTTTAGGCACAGGCAGGAAGGAGGCTGGGGGCTGAGGGGATTAGGCACTTTGGGGAGCTGATCTGTAGCCCTCAGGTTATAGGGAAAAGTGCTAAGGCTGATCAAAGTATGAAGACAGGATCTACTACCAAGAAGGAAGAAGGTGACTAGGAAAGACTTTTTCACACAAAGGAGCTTCAATGTCATCCAGGACTTGTACTGAGATATGATTCTTGTTCATATACCTTGGAAGCTGCATTATAGGTTCACAGCTCTGCAGGAGTAGATTATGTGGCAGTAGTGAGAAACTTGTGTTTTTACCCTTCCCATGAAAGAATATAAGAACAGTATGAATGAAGATATTTATTTGCATTGCTGAGCCCAGTGCCTCCACAACTAGAGTTCCTGTAGATCATCAGGCCTGGCACAGAAAAAAAAGCAACAAACAAGAAATCTTCACTTTGTGTCTTCAATTTATTTTCTGTTAGAATTTGTGAAAAGTCATAGTATCTGAATTAATTAAGCAAAAAAGTCAATGTAGCAAAAATTCCTGTATATCTCTCTCTTGCTTAATGTAGTCTTAGTGTGAAACCTTGTGTTGCAAATTCTCGAAGTATCTTTTATATATCTACATACATATATTTGAAAACATAGACAAATAGCCATTGTGGGTGAGAACCTGCATGGTGAATTATCCATCTGCAACAGCACTTTTGAGAGGCTCTTTCATCACCTTTATTCTTTCTTGTGGAAAATACCTTCACCTTTCTTCTCTCTTGTTGAGAAGATACACATAGAACACCATACTTAGAAAATCTTGTTAATTGTGGATTCCTTCTTGTTCTTTTTCCATCCAAAAGCTAAAGGAGATGGGTTAGAGATTGTCAAGGCACAAGATGGTTATGGAGATATTCTTGTTACCTATCACTTGCATGTAAGTACAGCAACACCTTGCTGTAGCCTGCTTTAGACTGTGAGCGTTGTTTTCCTATTGTCTGCTGCTTATGGTGGTCATTCAGGACAGGAGAAGTGAAATGTTGCTTGGAGTTATTGGGCAACAAAGCCAGCCTGGGTCCTGTCACTGCTGCACTTGAAGTTCTTGCATGGCTTATCCTCCACTGATTCAGGTGATTCCTGCTACCCCACAGCCACTTACTAATTCCCCTCCTGTGGGATGGGGGAGACAATTGGAAGAGTAGGAGTGTGAAAACTCATGGATTGAGATAAAGACAGTTTAATAGGTAAAGAAGAGCTGCCCATACAAGCAAAGCAAGGCATTAATTCACCAATTCCCATGGCCAGGCAGGTGTTCAGCCGTCCCCAGGAAAACAGGGCTCCTTCACATCTAATGGCTACCTGGGAAGACAAACACCATTGTTTTGAATCTTTTCCCCTTCCTCCTTCTTCCCCCAGATTTTTTTGTATGCTGAACATGATGGCATACAGCATGGAATATCCCTTTGGTCTGTTGGCTGCATCACCAGCCATCCCAGCTGTGTCCCCTCCCAGTTCCTTGTGCACCCCCAGCCCACTCACTGTGGGGTGGTGTGAGAAGGAGAAAAGAACTGTGTGAGCACATCTGAGCAGTAGCAAAAACACTCCTGTGTCATCAGCATGGTTTTCAGGATAAATCCAAACCCCAGCCCCACAGTATCTAGTGAAGAAGAAAATTAACTTTACTGCAGCCCACTGCTCTAACTGACAGGTAATAATATGATTAAGACATAAGATTTTATTTCTCTATTAATCATGGAATTTGGCTTTTATGGTCAATATATTTTGTTTACAGGGCGAGTAAGGTCCTTATTTTCTTGCTTTAATGTCAGGCTAGCAGAAAATGTGTCTTTTTCTGTCAATAAAGAAACTCCAGCAATAGCGCTTGCTTGTGTGTGTGTAAGATAGCAGTTTTTACTGTCATAAATATGCTTAAAATAGAAAGTGTTTTCAGTGCTAAATTTAGGGTTTTGATGTTGTAGAAGTTTAGCCATCTTGGAGAAGGCTAGCTACACAAAACTATTTCTTTTCCAGGCCTGTTACAACCTTCTAGAGTTAACTTTCTAGATGAATAAGTGAGTTTATGTTCATTGCTTGGGACTGTGTCATGATGGCTTTAGTTCTGTGGCAACTGGATTTAACCAAAAGGTGTTAGTTAAAATGTAGATCAGTTGCATCAGTTCTGCACCTTCAGAGAGCACCTAGTCAGACTCTTCAGTGGAAGAAGGTGCTGTGCATATTCAGCAAACCAGGAACAAGGTGTCTCTCTGGCCTCATGATGGCGTAGGAGCTGATAGTGGATTTCTCCCATTCAGACAGTCACAACCACTGGATGGTGATGTTTTTTACTGGCTGGCGAGTATGTGGCAATGTTCATATAGGACAGACACTGTTCAGTCTCTCCTTGAATAGGTCATACATCTCTCTGAGTGGTGAAATGTGTCATTGGTTGTGTTTTGGGCATCAGCTCATTGACTCTCTGACATGGTAGGCAGAGGAATGCAGACTGAGACCAACATGCCATGAATGGGTTTGAGACACTTTTCCTGCTAAGTGTAGACCTGGTTTGGTGTCTTTACCATATCCTTGTGTTTTTCTGAGTTTTGTGCTGGAATCTGCAGCTCCCAGTCCCACTCTCTGGTGGCCAGAAGGAGCACTAGCATGGATTCAGTATATCCTGCCCCACAATTCTGTTCCATACCCAGGTTAAACAGGTCCTCTGGAAAGCAAAGTGGCTTGGCCCCAGCTGCACTCAGTCCTGCCTTCTGGGGTCACTGAAGATGTAAGGCAGTGAGATTAGAATCCCTTTGCTGAGAGGGCTGGGACGGGGAGAAGTGTGGATACATGAGTCCTTCTTGAAGAATTTTTAGTTGAAAGCTACAGGTAATCTTTGGGCTGGGTTGGCAAGAGTAAGGCTGTTGTTCACATGTTCCCTGCAGCAAGCTTGTGATGCCTGCCTGACAAGTGCCACAAAACCCAAATGAGTAACTGCAGCAGGCTTGACTTCAGCGTGTCTTTCCTTGAGTGAATTTGCATTTGCATTTGTGCCACTTGTTCAGATTTCCCCTAATCTAATGCTGATTTCCATCCTCTGAAGAACGGCAAAATAATCAATCTATTTGACCTTTCTTTAGGTGATAGATGGAAAAACTTTGAAAACACTGAACAAAGCTTATACCTGCACCAGGTGATGTATTGCTGTCCCAGGGCCACATGGAAGTTTCTGCCTCAGAGTATCTATCTGTTTGCATATCAACTGCTCTAGGAGAAACTCTTGAAAACCTGGATAGAAAGACAATGTGAATATAAAGTCAGAGAGAAAAGTTCTATATTTTCTTCTTTTTGAGACCCATTTTCAATATTTTCAGTGTACCGCATAAAACAATCTGACCCATAAAACTCCCAACCATTGTCAGCTGAAAGCCTCTTGAGCTAGAGTATCTGGTGAGCCTGCCCGAAATGAGTCTGTTGTGTTTAGTGTACAGATGACCTATTCTGTAGACCAGTGAAGGTGATTAATCTCTTTTGTTCTGCAATAGAATTGTATTAAGATCACAGAATTATTTAATGAGATTTAGCCATGGAGATGCTAATCTGTATCTGGAATGTGCTCCTTAAGCTGTTCCATCTAGATCTTCAAGCTCAGACTCTGACAATTAGGGTGAAAGTGGTTTTGTCTGCACAGGAAAACTCAAGAATCTGAAGTAATTAATGGATTTAATAGGTGGATTAGTTAAATCAGATTAATTCCTGAACTTCTTCCAAAGCAAATTAAAGTAAACCAAGTTAAGGCCACTTTCATTCTGAGTAAAAGCATCTACTTGCCAACTTAATGCAGTTTAACTAATCTTATTAAAAAGTGAATCAGGATTACTTTTCCTGAATACTCTCCCTAGTTTCTTTGCATTAAAACATAAATGGCTTTACTTGTGCCTTCTTCAGGGTTTCAGGGCTTGCTTGAATCTGACACTAAGATTAGATCGTATGATCAATACTCAGGAAAATATCTACATGGCTGCTAGGAATAAAGTGAATAGATTTATATGAAGTTTGATGTGCAAAATTAAAACATTCCAGGCTATGTATCTTACCTATTTTCAATGTTTGTACTGTGGATGCTTACGTGCAGAGTGACAAAGGCATCTAATTTTAGCAGCAAACTGGATGGAAGTAGTATAAGGGGTGGGCAGGTTGAATCACCTGAATTCTTATTGTTCTAGGATCAGAGTACTCTAAGGGTGTTGTGATCCTCCTTATGTAATCTGTTTTTCTGCTATGCAAGGTTAGCAGGTGAGTTGTACCTTAAGTCCTGCTGAGTGCTGAATGACTGGGAAAGTTTTGAAGTTCTTCTCTGTTATGTATCTTGACTCCGAGCTGGTGGCTGCTCAGGTGGAAAGATCACTTTGTGTGCCCAGCTCCCTGGCTTTTTCATGAGTGTGGCAGAACCTTTGTCTCCTGCAGTTTCACTCTCTAAGGAGTGTGGGTTTTTCCACTTTTTGTTGTTCTAATCCCAATGGAGACAGAGTACTGGAGACTTCTGCATTTGATTTGGCCAGTCTGTGGGAAATCTGACTTCGCTTAGCTATGCTGTGGTTAAAAGAAAAATACAGTGCTGTTTTCATTGTATTTTGTATTTATTTGTTTTCTCAGGTCAGTAATAAAATCTAGTTTTCTCACTTTAAAAATAAGACATATATATTTGGTATAAAGCTGAAAATTACGCTATCTGCTCTTTAGCACAGTGTGTGTCTAACTATAAATTGCTTATTGTTGAAAACTGGTGTGCAGTGCAGCTTACTGACTAAAGGTCAGGAGAAAGAAAATCATAACCAGTATTTAAAAACATGAGCAGGTGAGTTATTTTCTTTCTCTGTGTATTTGCCCCTGTTTGAATATCCTACCACAAGACTGAAATATGTAGCTGAAATTCAGGAACCAGTTGCACCAGAGTAGAAAGGGGGGCTATGAAAGCTCATCTCGTGGTTTTTAGTGTGACAGTGTGTAGTCTCAGCAGCTGGTCCGTGTGCTCTTGTGTGGGATATCAACACTTAAAATCCTTATGATCTTTCTGATTTTGATGAGACTTGTTATGTGAAGAAGTCGTGATTCCTGTCAGTTGAATTATAATGCACAATTATGCCGCTGCTGCTTTTTTAGATCTGTTAAACCATGATTCACAAAATCATCCTAAAGCTGTCCTTGCTTTATTGACTTATGTCTCAGTTGCTGGAAATGGATTATTTTTGATTGTAAGGGAGTTTGAAAGACTAAGAAAGGCACCTGCCTTGTGAAAATTTTTGAAAGAACACGTCATGCTATGTTTGAGCCAGCCAATCTCAGAAGCAAGATGGGCACATTGTTCCAGTGTGGTACCTGAGCTCATCAGACACATCTTGACCTGAGCTAGTTAATACACAGCTCTGTGTCATGCCTTTATATTTGCTTCCCAGAAACTCTTGTGTGTTACTTCATTGCATGGTGTAGTTAGCCCTGAAGGAGGCACACCAGCTACCAATTAGGTGTCTAGAAAATATTTGGGTAAATATTTTTGAAGATGGGAAATGACCCTATCTTAATTAACACCATGACCTCTTTATATCACTCAAGGAATGTAAAAATGACCTTAGAATGAAGGCAAGTATAGCTCAAAATTACACAGATTCTCTTCTCTATTAGTGGTGATACAGGAGGGCTTTGGTCTAGAATATTTTTTGGTTCCTTTGCAAAACAAAATCTTCTCTACAGTGCATGCTAAATAAAATCATAATAAATCCCTCTGAACAGGCAGTCCACAAACTCATGCACCTGTGGGGTGTTTTTGTGTGACTTTGTTTGAAAGTGGGTATCAAACTATGAAGTTTTCTTTCTTGACAAGTGGCCAGATTTTACTCAAGAAGAAGGCAACGCACTTTATATGTTGATCTGTGGCACTTTCCCCAAACCTATTTGATCTGATCTGTTACTAAATCCCAACACTTTGTAATGCAATAAACTCCCAGTCTTTGATTACATCTGACACCAACAGAGGAGCACTGATCAGAAAAATCTCACTTTGATTTCTCTGGGTAGCGGATCAGATGCAGCAGTCAGAAGGAAGGAGATAAAGAATAAATGAACAACACAAAAAAGTGAACTTTTCATCCCTGTCCACAAAGGTGTTCTTTGGAACTACAGATATTCAGTTCTTTTTATTCTTAGAGTGAACAAAACCTTTCTATATACAGCATCTAAAAATCACAGAATAATATCAAATGTCTTTTGTAAAAAGTATGTATCAGTGCATACATGGTGATACGGTATTTCCAGTTAGACTTTCTGGTATATAACCCTCCACACCCATGCATCTGCAGTCTCCTAGCCTGTTCTTAAAAAACAGATGCAAGTCACAGATCTGTTCAAATGCCAGCATGGTATCTATCAGTCTTCTGTGTTTAAATCTGATTAGAGATAGTTGAAAACTTTCAGACTCTTGAATATAAGAGTTCAGGCACTACTCATCCACAAGTCTTCAGACCATCTCTTGGGATGCAGATACCGTGTCCTTTCTGGTGTCTCCATTCTGAGACCAGAGGTTTGCACAATGCAAGAACTCTCAGTCTCAGGGAGTTATTGCTGGTCCTTCACTTTCCTTCTGTAGCATTGGCAAATTCACAACTCTTTCTTCATCTTCAACAGTATGGAAGCTCTAGCTATTGTATAGGTTTCTCAAGTGTTCAGAGTAGTCTCTCTTTGTCCAGAATCCCATCCCACTCCAAGATCTTTATCTTCCAAAGTTGATGTAATTGCCTGTGCATGTCCTGAGCTCACTGCATAGTCGCATGCCAGTACAGGTGTAACAGATTTTAGTGCCTCAGTCAACTGCAAACTGGAATGGGATTTGCAAGCTCTTAATCAATGAGTGTTTTAAGAATAACATGAAGAAATTGTCTGTTCTTCTTAGCTGTACTTTTAAATAGAAATATTTCCTTGAGTTATAGATTTGAGCTATAATTTTTCATGTTACCTTCCATATTCACACTGTTTCTGTGATTTGGGCAAGTGATGATTAGAGCTATTCTGAAAGTAACTGTTTTCATATCAGTAGCAGAGCTGAAGTGAGAAAGGACAGGCACATTAATTATACAGCACACTTTATTTCCAATGCCAGCTCCTGCTAGGGCAGGAAATGTTTCTTCTTACTCCAGAGCCTCTTTTGGCTCATGCACCTTTGGAGTTGGAAGCCAAGGTATTTTAGGAAGTTTCTGGTTCATTTAAAATAAAATGTACAGTAATTAGACAAAGCAACCAGTGCCAAATGCAGTGCATCACATATGAAATACTTAATTACAGAGAAAAGTTATGTGTTCCAATTGACAGAGTAATCTGTACTCTAATTTACTTGTCTTACAACTCATTACATCTGAGATATTGATTTTCCAGTAGATGGTTTTACTGCATTTTATCTTGGAGTCCTTGGTCTGAGTCTGATCTGTGAACCTCTGTCAAATGAGCTTGGGAAGCTCAAACCTCTCTATTAGGTGGTGCCTGTGGAATAATCAAAGTAGACAAACTTCAATAGTGCTGGTAATTTGTAAATAAAAGGTTAGATAGAAATGAGTCACTTAAAATGATGTGTCTTTTGAGACTTATAAGACGATGTCCTAGCAGGTAGCTGAAGTGAGCAGTGATTACTTTTTAATTATATGTACCTTGACTTTTAGGGTTTAATATCTCATTTATTTCAATTATACTGTGTGAAGCTTCCTACATTAAGCCGAAGGGGGTAGAAAAACTGGAATCATTAAACCTTATTCAGATCTTTCATAAAAAGTTGAATACCTTGAGAGTGTGCTTCACTACATGAAGTAGTAGCTCAATTACAGGTGAGATCAACTGCTAACCTTGGTGGGGGAGGCATGAGAAACTATTAACCTTTTTAGCAATTAGCTAAAGCACTGCATTTAGAGGAGTTTTTGTAAATCATATTTTTCAGAAGTTTTCATCATTCGTTGGTCTTGAACATATTGGCAAAAGTTATTTGTGCTAAGCAACTCAAAGCAACAAGGCTTCATTGATATGAATCATGCTCCCCATATTTTCTTTGTGAGGGTTTTATTTGTTTGTTTTGGTTAATTTCCTTTTTTTTGACAGATAACTCACGGAGATGCTACCTTTTGCATTTAGGCTTTTTTTTTTTTTTTTTTTGTTTAAACTTTTTCCTCTGTAGTAAACGGGCGATTTCCAAACTGTTTACTGACTAATTTATTAGTGGACACATTACACTGATAAGTTTCCCAAGTAACACTGTGATCTTGACCAGCCTCAAGACCCATTTAGAACTGTATTTCCCAAGACCATCAGTATCCAATACTGCATCTTTTAGAGAAAGATTAGCATCTAATTTTTCATTGGAAGATTTGCAGTTATATCTCAATGCACACTGATATCTGAAAGCAAACAGATTGGTGTTATTGAAATGTATTTTTTTTCAGGTAGCTTCTTTTTAATCCTAGTGCAATCTTTATTTCAATAGTATCTTGTGGAACTGAATTTGTTTTATCAGTTTTAAAAATCTCTTCTGTTTTAGAATGTCTCCTTATTAGCTAGGGTCCAGTTGCTGCATTTCTCTACACATTACTTATTTCATAGATATGTTATATTCCTGGGTTTTCACTTCTTTTGCTTTTCAAGCAAAAATTGTGTTTCTTTTTCTTTGTTTTCAGTCTGTTCCAAAATGCAGATATTTCTGTGTATTTAATTGTTTTTATTGCCCTTCCCTTTTCTGTACCACTTGTGCTTTGGTTTTTGAGATATTGGATGACCAGAAAGCAAATGTGGTTGTGCTGTTGATTTCATATAATGGCACTTTGATATTTTCCAAATTGCTTGTTATCTGTTTTTAATGAAGGCTAAAAGGTTATTTGTGGTTTTCATACTGCTATTGGGCTTTGTGCTATTCAGAAAGATGTCTAAATCTTTTACTAAGTGATTATGGGCACAAGCTATCAGAGCATGCACGGAGCTCATCCTGTTCCTTTCATTATTCAGCATTCAACTCCATTTAAGATGCATTTGCTACTAGGTTATTCAGTTCCCTAATTACATTAGGTTCCTTAGTCACGGATCATTCTGTAAACCGTGTGAGTTAGAAGGAAATAAACAGGTTCTCTTTCCCCTCAAAAAAGACAGTTTACTTTCCCCAGTATCAAATCTCATATCACTTGCATTTTATAATGTTTTTTCAATCTTACAGTCGCATGGGAAGATCCTGCCTTTTGGGACTGCCATTTCTTTTCAAGGGATGTCCTCATTTAAAGGCTTAAGCACAGGGAACAGAGTGCAGGTTCAGAGTCCAAATTATTCCAGTCCTATTGGTTATTCTTAGATATAACTTCTTTCTTCCACGTGATTTTTGTGACAGGTTAGAACTGGTTGTGCTTTCAACAATTTCTTTTTAAGATGAGGTCTTTTCTGAAGATGTTGCCTTGAGGCTAACTGGAATCTGGATTTTATTTAATTTTTGCCTCTCTGTACCAGTTGCAATGTTGTTTAGTACAGTGGCTGGCAATCTTTTTGGATCACTGCTATATCCAGCCTGAGTGCTGCCTTTTCTCCCCCAATATTTAGATCTTTTTCTTGCTGTGTGGTGATGAGAACCATCTGGCACCTGAATTAGGTAGTCGCAGCAGAAGAAAAAATTTCTTATTTATCAAAGGAAACCTTGCCCATTTACAATAAAGGACTAGTACACGTTTCAGTTTCTGACTTCCAGAACAAGACAAGTGGTATAGTGCAGGCCTGAGGCACGGCAGCCTGAATATTATTTAACTCACAGAATGAGGCAACACTGTAATGAGATCACTGAGGATATCATAAGGATGTGTCTGTGGGATCACAAGTTACTAGGGCTACTGGAAGCAATATAGCAACCTTGGGGTATAAACTTGCCAAGAGCTGCTTAGCCTTGCTGATGTGTCTAAACAAAAAGAACTCATGTATTAACTCACAGCCTTGCTTAGGGCTGCATAAGCATGTCTGCCAAAACTGCAGCAAATTTCTGCTTTAGGAGCTCTAGTTCATCACTTCAGATTGTATATTTTCATTCACATGGGTGCTTGTTTTCTCCTACAGTATAAGTTTATTAAAACTAAGATTTGGGAGCCGAGGAGTTTATATTTAGAGTGTAGAAAAATCTGCAGCTCATTTAAGTGGTCTTGCTCAGAAGAAGAAAAACATGTCTGCCTTTCAGCCAAACACTTGTAAATTATTATGGTTATGATTTATAACAATTCTTTCTCATTTTACACATGATCATGTAAAGCTGACCTGCATGCCTGGTGCAATAGACCAGAAAGACTGAGTGGAGTAATAATGAAAATAACAGAACTATAAAGCTTGTCATGCTGGTATTTGCGTTCTCCGTGTCCGTGCTGCTTGGCATCATGACAACCCCATTTTTATCTGTTCATACCTAAAATTGACTAATTGCCAGTTTTCAGCAGTATGCAGAAATTTAATGCATCGTTAAAAGATCACCTAAGAAAGATTTCCTGAAAGTGGTTTTTCTTTTCCCTTATGCTTCCAAGTCTATCAGGTTCTTAAACTTTAAACTTGTGTCTAGTGAAAGTTTCAATTCCTTTTGGATGATAACAGTAAACAGGCACTAATTAAAAGTACAGACAAAATAACAGCAAAAGTGTTTGTTACTGTGTCTTCATCATCCCTGCAGAGGACTGGGATTCTTGGGCACTTTTTGTTCTACCTTTTGTTGCATTTGTGACCTCGGTTTTTGATTAGTCTGAATGGTGTAGAATAGTTAATGATCTTTCTTGTACATGCCAAGATTGTGGCACTTTATAAGATTTTTGCTTTCTCTCTAATCTTTACTGCTCCACATTCCCTCCAATCAATTAGTTCTATGCAATCTACTTCAACATCTCTATCAGGGGTGAGAAAAATATTATTGATTTCAGTGTGCAGTCATTCCTATAGTTTCTTTATGAAGCATTATGCTATCAGAAGCTGTGGTAATAGAGACCTTGCAATGAGAAAGCAAAATCTCAACAAGACATGAGGCCTGACCGTATGTGCTGTTTCCATAACAATAAGGTGGAGCATGACCTTGACCTTATCTCAGGAGTGCTGTTTTTGAACTTAGATTCAAACAGTGAAGATAACAAGGAAATTAATAACATTCATCCCATGTTAAAGGAAAGGAGATTTTTTTAGATGATGTATGAGTGGCTACTGTGCTGAGAATTTGTACCTATTGTGCTGCATCCACTCAGAAAAGCCCTGCATTTACTGACAAGCATTTTGTTTGGTGTGAACTCAGAAACTTCGTTGTCACTAGCACAGAGCAAACACCTAAGAAAATGGAGCTGGGAGTATATCTGTACTTGATGCTGTACTTGTGTGTAAAATTAGAGTGGCTGGATGCTTTGGTACTCTAGATTTTTAGAATGCACTCTTGTATGTGGCAGTGCAGGTATTTGGGGGACAGCAAAATGACTTGTAGGGACTGCATGAGAAGTAATACTTACCAAAAAAATGAAACTGTATTGTTTCCACTGTATAATGGAAATTAGTTACACAGGTACTGATATAAAGACACAGAGACACATTTGCATAATTTTATTTTGTTCCTAATATTCTCATAATACTTACAGAAAATATTAATGTCAAAAGTTGAACTGGAGGCATTGTTAAGTGGTTCAAGCACATGCAGTGTCCTTGAAAGTTAATTAAGGGTATTTCTGAGTCTTGGTTAACTGTGTAATTGTATAATCCAGAGCATCTTTATTTTGAAAAGATGTACCTAATGATTTGTCAGAGATCTAATAAGTCTTTGCAATACTGACACTTGGCAGACTGCTGGACCCTCTTTTATTGAGCTCATCTGCTGGAAGTTTTTGTATGTACAAATGGACTGTAGTGCTGTTTCTTCCTTTGTGCCTCTGATGACTTCCTAGCTTAGGTCTAAAATTGGCCATAATATCTCCAAACATTTGTGTATGTTTGGCACGCATTCTCAAAATTTCAACTACAGTTGTAGTTGAAACAGAACTCCTCTGGGAAGCTGAGGTAAGTGCTATGTATGTGCCTTTTGAAAGTGTCGGTACCCGTAATTGCTTGGGGGTTAAAAAAGAGCCAGAAAACAATAAATCCTGGACATGTTTCTATACTTCAGTTTTCTTACTACTCTGAAATGTCTTTTAGACTTTAGGATCTGTCCCTCTGGGATGGTCCAGAATTGCTTTTTGTAGTTTGTGACTGGTCTCCCCAAGCTGCCGAATCTTCCCAGTTTAGCTCCTCTTTAACCTCAGTCCTTCGTGGAGCTGGACCAGCATTCCTGCTAGAAAAGAATATTCCTCTCTTATCTCCTTCCCAGAGCTTTCTCTTCTTACATTACAAACCTATTGTGGTTTCTCTGGTAACTTTTCAGTGCACAGAATTCCCATCTTACCGACAGATAAGTACAGCGTTAAGCATCCTCCATTAGTTTCCTCAGTAGGGAGAAATACATAAAGACACAGAGGCCTTTCATGAGGCAGTGCTTGTCTTTGCACTTGGTTCAAAACACTGCATAGACTGTTATCCTTGGATTTTTCAAAAAGATCCTCAGTGGTTTGGGTTTTTTCTCTTTTCTCTCTTTTTTCTTTTCTTTTTTTTTTTTTTAATAATATTTCTTAGATGTTTCTGTACATAGGATTATTTGCAGTCTTAACAAGCTTAGTGGTCAAAACAGGGGTACATAATGCTTTTATGGACACTTTGCCACATCCTGGCATCCTTGTCTCATTTCCTTTATGCAGAGGGTGCCTATACACACACTTGCTGCAATGTACTTACACACCCACACCAGCTTCAACCACTCTGTGCTTGTGTGTGAACCCAAGATAAAGTGAGGGTGGGTCAGGGCACAGACAACACAAGTCACTAGGAACACATGCTATTTTAATCCTTACAATCATATTCTCAGCAAAGGTCCCTGGGGGTGTTACAAGTCATATTTTATTGTATTATTTCTACCAGGTCTGAAAACAAGATTCACTGATCGGTGAATATAGTATCTGGTTAATAGGAAATAAATGCTTCTCTTGCAATTAATGCTTACATTAGCAATCCATGGGTTTATTAGTCTTGAGGTTCTGCTACATAGTTTTCTTCCCATGCCACTTTAGAGCAACATTTTCAAGGCTGAATAGGGGAAATATCCTGTGCTATATGTGTCTGTAGCCTTCTGCTTCTTACCCATGTTGCCTCTATTCAGTGATCTTTTGTTTTCCACAGCATCTTTTTCTTTTGTTTCAGGAGGGTCTGAAACACCTTTCAAAGGTCTGAAATACACAAGGATCCTGCTCTCTGAGTTGTTGTTTCTGACTTTGGTCCACCATAGAGCAGAGTGAAGCAAAGGGACAGTGTGGTGTTCAATCTTACTTCCCCATATCCATATGCATCTGGACGATCTAATTTTAGACCTGTCAGCTTTTGCAGTGATAAGTTAGCAATATAGATCACATATAAGCTGCATCACAATGATTTTTAAATGAGATTTATCCATTTAAAGTGGATGATAAATGGTTCTCTTTTATCAGATTTTTGCAAATGAGATTAAAGCAACATTATTTTCTTGGAGTAAGAGAACAGCTGGCGCGAAGTTAGTGTCTGTAGGTTGTACTGTGCTTGCCTGACCATGCAGAGATGTATAACAACAATGGTGAACATCCAGGTAGTTTTCTGCTTCCTAAATCCTATTTGTGTTTTACAACCAGGTGCTGCCTGGAGTACTGGTAGGCCATGGATTATGTGAGCAGTGTGAGAGGCGTTGGCAGGAACAGGCAGTGGACAAGACAGCGTGGTATGCCCTGGCCTTTCAGGGAATCATGTATACATGCCAAGTCTCTCCCAAAACTGTGGGAAGCACTGCTCTGTGTTTCTTCAGCATTTCAGAAGGTCTAGCATATTGTACAGAGTACCTTGAGTATGCTCCCCTCAGGTCATCCTGTTGGGCGTTTGGTCTCGATCTCTCCTGGATTCCAGGAAATATCCTGATTTTTTTCCCCCGGTTCAGATACTGTGAAACAATGTAAGACCTGTGTAATAAGCCTTACAGCCCATTGCAATCCTCAATTTGTAGCATGGCACAAAGAATTTGTGTTGCATGCCCTTAATATGACGTGAGAAGATAAAGGGAGCCAAATGTATATGGACTTGTCAGTATTACTTATGCAAAGTAGCTCCTGAAATGAACTCTTCTGAGAATTTTTTTGAGGAAACAAGCTGGTTCAGTCTGGGCCACTGGGAGAGATAACTCCTCATTATCAGGGAGAGCAGTGGATTTTTTCCCTTGGATGAATTCTCAGTCTACATGATAAAACTTTTCCTGTTCTTTATTGCATTCAGGCAGAGGTCCTGTCCTTGTCTCTGGAGCTCTCTTGGCAGGAGGTTGGCTGTACTGAAGAAGAAAACAGGATTGCAAAAGGTTGCCCTCTCAATAAAGAAAAGGAGTGGAGAGGTCAGGTACAAGCTGACAATGACACTAGAGTCCTTCTGTTTCACTGGCTTTACAAATTTCTTCCTGCCCCAGAACTTTGCAGGTGTGGGAGATGGAAGGGAGGTTTTACAAACTGAGAGTGATTCCTCTCACATCATATTTTGGTATAACATCTACATTTCCTTCTGGTGGTTCTGCTCAGAGGAGATATCCTGTGGTATATTTATCTGTAACTTTTCCTTTCTTGCCTATATTTCCTCTACTGACAGAAGAAATAAAGTCAGACAGTCGACTTACCATATGTCATTGGTGAATGAGCTTTGACTGGCGTCCTTACTCCAGGGAAATAAAGAACTTTGTTATGCAGGGTATGTGGTTTGTAATCTCCTGTTTCTCCCACGACACTTCTCTTCAGCATCTCTCCTATGAAAAAGAAATCCAATTGCCACTGCTTGATTTTTCTCCTGCTTCTCAGATGTTATTTTTCTAAGAATTCCTAGCTATGAGTCTGTCAACAAAGTCTGTAGCTGATGGCATTTTGCCCCATCTGTCACAACTCTGTATGCTCTGATAAATTAGCTGTATTGGATTGCAGATTTAAATTGGAAAGTAGTACAAAGTAATATTTTTTATTGTTTTTTTCCTTTTGATCTTGGATGGTTAGTCTATAATCTACTCTGCACCTAGTGATCTGAGCATTCCCTTTTGCTAAAAGTAGCTGTCTATTTCAAAGTTTTGGGTTTAGTCCAATGTTGAATATCAGGCCACATAGTGGGCAGGAGAGGAAACAAATTAATTCCCTGTTTTATTTTGAGGCAATACTCTATAAATCTTCTCCAGTTTGAGAAGTGAAGTCACTTCTGCACACTCTCCAAACAGAACAGAATACGCAGAACAGACCCTCTAGATCTGGCGATGGTTCATCAGTTGTCCCTTGGCATCCCTTTGTGTAGTCATGCACAGGACAATTAGAGACATGAAGTACAAGACTGAAGATTAATTCATTTAAATTCTCATGCAAGACCCTGATAGCTCTTGCAGTAAGTTCTTATACATAATTATATTCTTATAAAATATTATGTTGGGGCTTTTTTTTTGTTCTGGAGGAAAAGGGAAGGGATAGTCCCCCAAGAAATGAGAGGTTAGATAAACATCTAAAAGCACTAGATGTTTTGAAATGCATCTATAGACGTATGTCTGTAAACAGGCTCTGAGAACTGTTGAGAACAAGACGTCCTGCTGTGCCTCTGTGCCTGGTGCCTACAGAAAGAGTTCAATAGAAATGGTCCATGTTAATCTTTTGTGCTTGGAAATCTGAACTCTGATGTTCAGCTCCTCAAAACATATGTGAAACAAGGCATATTAGTGATTCTACTGAGCAGACAAAAATCAAAGCCTGAACAACAGAGAAAAATGTTCTCTCTTTTAAACCACTCTTCAGCTTTTCTGGAGAACATCACTACAGGACTGGCCTAGAAAGAAAAAAGCAATTGGGGATTTCAGAGTGTTCAATGTCCTTGCAGTGTGTATGAACACTGCCATTAAAGGCATGCTGAAAATAAATTCCTTTGAAAAAAAGCATTGTTAGCAATCAATAGGAATTCATGAGTACAATATTTTATAGATCAGAAATTGAGATTAGAACAAGTAAAGGTTATAGACCTCATATGCTCATCAGGCTTGAATTCGGTTTTCTTCCAGGTTGAATAAACTTTATTTCATACTGTTTCATTTTAATCAAAATTATGGTGGGTTAGTCTGAAGAAAAAGTATGTTCTTATTTATGCTTCAAAATAATTTCTAAGAAATTTATTCACACCTAGAATTGGTTCTCACTTCATTTATGAGATAAAGAATCTACTGGTGGATATAAGATGTCAAACTTAAAAATATAACTCTAAAAGAGGAGACATTGAGTGCAATACATTTCTCTGTATAGTGACCCTGTTCTATTTGTTTCTCCTGTGTATTTTTTTATCATTATATCTATAGCTGTTAATTTGTGAGGTGTTTCCTGTGCAAATGTGAAGGGAAAAAACAAGAATGAGAGCACCTCATTCAGTGTAAGATCATTTTAAATCTATTTAGCTCCATCTCATTCTTCATTAGTGATACAAATTGAACCCAGTCTCCAACTCTGATGTAAATTTGCATATTTAAGTTGGCCAGAATTTCATCCCAGAGAGCCTTGAATTACATAGATGATTCCAGTAGACCAATATAACACCACAAATCTGACCAGCTCTGTGCAGGAGTGTGTGTGTGTGACTCTGTACATAATTTTTAATCTTTGGGTCATAAACAACTTAGTGGAGCATTATAATAGTTTGTTTTATATAATTCTAATATTGCAGCTGTTTTATGTTGTAGTGCTTGGCCTCCATCCTACTGGGTGGATAACACAATTAAGCAAGCACCTTTAGATAATTTCAATTTCTCTGAAATGGGAGGGATTTCTTCCCTGGCTGCTTAGGTCCCTGTCAATTAAAAACTGTTGCAAGGTTATAACCGAGACCTATATTGCTTTGAAATGAACCCTCACTTTTAAATGAGATGCCTACCCTTATGAACTGTCAATTTGAAAGTCTTTTCTCCTGACCCTGGTTCTAGACAGACATCCTCTTTCACTTTTCTCATGGAATAAACAAACATTTTGTTTTCATTGCTTCTGAGGAGGAAGAGGGAGACAATGGTAGAAACAGTCCTGTGGCTTCTTACAGGTAAAAGAGAAGGGCTGTGTGATGTTAGGGTAGAGAATCACGGCACGGCAGAGAGGAGTTAAGCCCCAAAGGCCTTCAAAAGGTATTTAAATAGAACAATCCTTGCTTCAATGGGTTTGCAGTGTGAATTAGTACATGAAAAGTGAGCTACTAGTGGTGACAGAGGAATTCTGGTTGAACTTTGCTTCTTTGTGTGGCAGAACAGAAAGGGGTTATAAAAACCAGCTTTGTGGGGTAGAATATAAAAGTAATAAATCATGCATGTGAGTGAATACATACTGTTAATTTTGAGGCATTATTTTAGTTTTCTTGTCTTCTATATGTGACTGTTATTTTAAGTGGTGCAGAGAGAAAACAGCAGATGAGATGGGTAGATGGTGGCAGAAGAAGGGATATTTGCAATGGGATTAGGAAGAACAAATGGTGCCCTTTGGCATGCTAGAAGGGATTTAATATTCTGGGCATGAGGAAGTGTAGAGAACCATTAAGGACAAATGGCCCAGAGATTATGGGTTCACAGAGAAGAACAAACATGAAAAAATCCTGAAGTACAGGATTTTTCTGAATGCACAGAAGCGCATTAAACAGAAAGAAGTTTTAAAGGATGGTAAGAGCAAAAACCATGAAACAGGCAGGCAAAGCAACCTTAAACAGGCTGAAAATTATCAAATTTCAACTAGCTGTGGAATGGGACTGTGCCTGAGGAGCTTCCAAGGGGTGGTGAACACAACTGGAGAGCAAAGCAGAGAATTTAATTCAACAGCACCAAGGAAAAGCTTGATTAATTGCCAAAGGAGCTTGTAGAAAGCATAGCTATGTAGAAGATGTGAAATATTCTATGATTGTGATCATCACATGAGCTATGGTTCATCTTTTCTACCAAGCGTAACACTAAATCTTCTGATTCAAACCTATTTCAATTTGTATGTAGCTATGACACATCTAAGGAAAAATGTAAAAATTGGTGTCTTTTAGGGTTACTATCATTAATCCTTTGGGGTCAGGCAATTCTTTTGATCTGTTGGATATTGCGTCTCCACTTGTACCAAAATCTCATTTGCCCATAGATTATTGCTCTACTTTCTTGAATAAACAGAAATTTATAAAATACCAGAGTTCTATGTCCTAAAAAAGGCCTGTGAGGAGCTGGATAAGTAACAGCCGAAGCAACTTTTCTGATGGCAAATTTTGATTTTATATGTCAGCTATCTCCAGTGAGAGGGACATTCAGATGAAACAAGCAGCATTAACTTACATGTTACAGCTTTCCATTAGGGATGCTTTCACTGGTAGGCATACTCAGTGCATCATCTACCATTGATGTAATTAACAAAGTGTCTTAACATGTTAATGACTCTCAAAGCTCATTTCATGGCACGACTAATTTGACAGCTGTCTAAATTACAACAATGTGTGTTAATATTATATTTTCTTAATGCTGGAATTAAAGTTTGTCTTTGAGACTAAAATTACTGTCTCAATCTGTACTTCACAACACTAACTTTGACATTGATAGTCTGATAAATTGCTCAAAACAATTTTCAACCAGTCAGAACAGATATGATTTTCTTCACTTTGGATGAGTATCAAGTGTTTAGATCCCCATCCAACTGTTTCATCTTGCCAAGATATTACTTGATAACACAATGTCATTTTGTAGTGACAGACCATAATTTTGTTCATATTCCAAACATTGCCCTTTATAGGATGTAGAAGCAATGCTTGAATGCTGAAGTTCATTTCACAACTTACAATCTAAAATAGTATTGTAAACACACATCACATAGAATATCCTACTGAAGGGTTATTTTAGGAAGAGTTTCAGAAAATATGGTGCGATATCACACTTTTTAGATTCAATTTGTAGCTTACATAAATTCTGACAAAAGAGTCAATCACAAACAGTGGTTGAAAATCCACTGAAGCAATGCAACAAAACTCTTGGGGTACAAGTTTCGGTATCAGCTAGTTATAATTCCAAAGGAAAAAAATTTTCTGCAAGTGCAGTTTTCTAGGATTCTGAAATGAATCAGCAGAACTGCAGATCATAAAAATATAAATACTAAAGGTAAATTGTTGATAATATATCCTAGACTTGACAAACATGAAATCCCTGACATCCTGTCAGGTGTATTTTAATTTCAGTCCTTTGTGTTAACCAAAATACTTTTTCTTTATGAATCAAAGTAAAAATGCTCATGAAACTCTGGCAAACTTTTGATAATATTAAATCATACCATATTTTACATAGTTTGAAAAATATTTTAACAGTTTTTTTCCTTTTTACTTCACCTTTCTTTTTTCTCTTTTAAATTTGACTGACACTGCAGAAACATTGCAGAGCACATGTTTGTGCTAATGACAACAGAAAGTCTGTACAGGAAATTTTTTGAGCACTCTAAATATAGATAACAGGATTTTAAACTACTTGACCACCCGACTTTTCAGAGATTTGAAGGGGATTGGCCTTAGACAAAGGGGGAAAAAAAGTTAAAGGCAGCTGAGTCAGAATCATGCTGATATATTTTAAGCATCCTTTTTCCTTTGCTTTCCAGTCTTTTGTCTAAGACACTTGGTCACATTTATTTCATTTTCTAGATAGAGGAGCAAGCAATAGGTCAATTTCTTGAACAATTTTCTCTGCTCTGTTGTGTTACCTGTCAAGAGTATATTTTGTAGGAGTTACCATTCAGAATAATATTTTCTTAAATTTTGTTTAGGTGCAAAACCTAAAACCCCCAAAGGTGTTGCTTGACTATACTTTGGAAAAAGGAAATAATATAGGGCAAGAACTATAATTTAAACAGCAGGTAAATTTTAGGACCCGCTTTCTGTTTTTAATGCATAAAAATAATATAAAAACCACCATGTAATTGTGGTATCTTCACACATCAAGCCTTCGTAGTCCTATCACCAGTCTAAGAGAGTCTTTCTCTACAGCTGCTACATCTTGTATCTAAGTCACAACAGTTCTTATTATGGATAATTTGCAGGATAACTTAATTAAATAGGTGGTATTTGATAGCAAAAGTTGACTGTTAATCAAGGCTAATTCTGTGCTTAAATGAACTGGAATATTTTGACAAGATGTGCTTCAGTCATACACACCATGGATGTTACTTAATATTACCTCAGGGCTTCTGTCTTTGTACACAGTTTTACTCTACCTCTACTGGGGACTACACAGCGATCCTGTAGATCCAGGAGTTTATTTTCAAAGAACAGGGGAAGGAATTCACTGGAGGAAATAATATCTACAATTGCTCCTATTGCAGCAGCACAAAGGACCAGAGTTCTTTTGCGATAGGTGCTTTATAGACATGAGGGTGGAAAGGGTCTCTGCCTCAAACGGCTTGCGAAATAAACACAACTAGGAAAAATTAACTAATATTGTCTTCACTGAAAAGAATTGAATAGAAGAGTAATTTACTGGCTGGCCCTAGGTCATGCAAGAAGCTGATGGCAGTGCTGCTGATTAAATGTAGGCATCCTCAGTTCCAGTGCAGGGCTTCATCCAAAAATAAATCCTTATTTGTTAGACATCTGAGTAAGAACATCCTGATAGATATCCTGACAATTCTTTTTCTAGAAAACATTCTCATAGTGCTAGGTTTAATTTTAATCTTTTTTTTTTCTTTTAAGCCCCACAAATCTTTAAACTTATATTAAATTATTGGAAGAAAGACTGAAAAGTGGTTAAAGGTAATATACACAATAACTAAAATACTCTTGGGATTCAGTTCAGTTTTATTGCATTTAGTCTGCTCAGCCAAGTAATATATATCTAGTTCCAGGTATTTTCTTCTTGTCTCAGTTTGTATAGTGTTGGTAAGAAATTGGTACCATAGATATTCTTTACAAGAAGGAATGACGTATGTCCCTCCATAAAACAATTTTGAACAGCTCACAGAAGCTGAGAAATGCTGGTTAATTTTCTCTTTGATTTTCTCCAGTGTTGAGGAACAGCTCCCGGCATATTTGTTGGCTGACCTTGCAACCTGGAATATCATGGTCTGGTGTTACATCTTGCAGACCAGTTGACAACCTCAGTTTGGATGTGTTATAAATGTGTGAACACCATCTGTATGTGTACTTTAGTGCAGCTCTCTTGTATTCTCCCTCCAGCACAAAGCCTTAAGGCCTTTGATTTTATTCCTTCTGCGGTTTGCTGAGGGCTTGATAACTGAAGGATGATGTTAAAGTTTCAGTCTGAAGAGACCTGTCAACACACAACGCAGCAGTTTGCTGTGAGGAAGGGATGCAGGGAAGAGAAGCTGCATTATGATTCAATGTATTACCTCACACATCTTTTGCTTATGAAATGAAATATTCCGTTCAACCTAATAACACTTTTACAGCATTCAAAGTGGAAGATGTAGTCTGCTGCTGCCAGGCTTGATAAGGCAGATATAACAACTTCCATCAGGTTGTCATGGGGAATGTCACAGCCAGAGCACCTCAGCGTGGAGCATTTCCTGCTCTGCCGTTTGCCAGGAGCTGCTACAGATCCCAGTTTAGAACAGTCCTATAACAGTTGTTTCTGTTATGCAAATATCTGAAAGAACTAAAATGAGAACTTAAACACATTTTTTTGCCACCTGTTGGGTGCAAGGCTTTGCAAGGGAAATTAACTGGTAGACCTTATAGTCTTTGATCATCTTGATTGACTTTTCTTGACAGGAGAAGCAGTTGTTCCATGCCAGTCCCGTGTTGGATCTCAGCACCAGCTGGGTGAAGAACAAGTTGAATTATTACTGTCTTCTGCTTGATTTTATCTGGGTTCTTCTAATGTGCTGATCATTGTTTTATCTCATCACTTAATAATTTGACAGAATTAGTAGCAACTACCATATGGATGTTAGCAGAAGGATCAGGATTCTTGCCTTATGAAAAAAAACCAGGAAGTAATGCAGGTCAGTCTCTGTTATTCGAGTGATTGTAGGTTCTCTTTGATATATATGAAAATAAGATTGCCCTAAGGACAGCAAGGATATTTAAGAATATTGTCTAAATCTATTTACAGATACTGAATTCTAAGTTCTGATGCTTTATCTCTATATTTTTATATGATGAAAGCAAGCTGTCTTCACAATTTTAAGGAAATGTTATTATACGACTGTATAAATCTGCATTAGGCTTGGATCTTGAATACTTTAAACAATTCTGGTTCCCCAATCTCAAATAAAATGAAAAATAGCTTAAAAAAGTTAGTGAGATGAATAACAAAGATAATCATGGGTATTGAAAATTTCCATAATATGAAGTTAAGTATGCTAACACTGTTTAGTCTGGAGAAAAGCTGGCTAAGGGACAAGAAGCTAGAAGTCCCTAAAGCTTGACATAAAGAAGGTGAGTAGAGTTCATTATCCTTTCCAGTGCAAAACACAGAGACCTGAAATGCAATTAGAAGGCGTTGGCTTCACAGCAAAAAGAAGCACTTCCGAATATAATGGGTAATTCAGCCAAGAAAGCTATCAACACAAGATGCTGAAAAATGTTAAGGTTTTATAGAGCAGTTGACAGATTCATGGAAGAAAATTTAAGCAAAGCTGCCTAAAGAAAATTCTTACATCTGCCTCAATAAACTGCAGGAAGCTGGGGCAATATTGTGGGTAAATGTTTATTTTCTTACACTCTGCTCTAGGCAGAGTGGCACTGGCCAGTGGCTGAGTTGATGATGTGGCAGAGATCCAGCATAGTACAGCTGTTCTTTCCATTCCTGCATCCTGGAATCAATATCACTGCTAGAAATGAGAAATTTACTCTGTTTCTGAGATGAAAAGTTCTATCTAGATAAAAAACTCAAATTTCTAAAAAAAACACATTCATGAGGACAGATGCATTTTTAATAGCAAATTAGATAGCCGCTGAATGCTTGTAGAAGAAATAAAAGCAAAACTTTAAAAGGCTAACTTTTATTTCAGATGTGCCCTTTCAAATATTTTGTTGCCATGTACAACTGAGACATCAGCATTCAGGGTTGCCTCTGCCCTGGTCTGGCTCTGCCAAGGCACCTGGATAAGTTAGGCATCCCTTTCTTGTTGAGGTTCTGCAGAAGTTGGCACCTTTTTTTTGACCTTCTAGAAATCCTTGACTGAATGCCTGTGCACAGAGCTGTGTCTGAGAATTAGAGTCGTATTATCTGGGTCACGTGTAAGAAAACCTGGCCAGGTATCCTAACAAAGCAGATTAACATTCATCTGACACACACATCCTGGAATAGTGAGTGCCTCTTCCTCACAGAGATGCAGATCTGAATAGCAAACACTTCCTCCTTTCATTTGGATTTGCTGTTCACCTGTACTTTGATTATATGTTGTCTAAAGATATTCCAGAAGCATTTTTCTTTCTAATGACTAGCTAAATATAAAGAAAGACTAAATCTTAAACCATTCCTCTAAACTCCAAGCTATATCTCTGATTATATTTCTGGATTAGGTAACTTTTTTTTTCCCTTAGCATTTTGTTTTTGTTTCCCAGTATTACTATGTCTTTTGTAGTAATTCTAGAAGTAAAGCAGCATGATACTGTCATTACTAATTTTCCACATGGCCAAGAAATGTTGAGGATTTAATGCTGGCAGTATCTTTGGAGTTCAGATATAAAATAAAAAGAATATTGGTTTACAATTGATTTTACTCAAGTAACTATTTCCTAAGCACCATTACTGTATACAGCAGGAAATAGGTATAGCTATTTCCTTAGAATAAAGCAATTTGTGAGGTGTGTCATAAAAAGCTAAGAGAATGCTGCCTTTGCTTGACATCCCTTTTAACTGCCTCTATAAAATTTAAGGAATTGCAATAAAACTTGGGAAAGTGCTTTGACTGGTGAGCACTATTTGACAGCACTTATGAGATTACTATGTGCTCAAAGCCACTTGGAATGTTTGCACATAAGACGTTATTTAAAATTATATTTATTTTCTGATTTTTTTCTTATTTTTAGCTTAAAATACCTCTTGATCTGCCTTTTTTTCTTTCTTTCTTTAAACAGAAAGATCTTTAAACAGTTCGCTGCCTCCTTGGCATTTCTTCATTTTGCTTTTCATTTCATGTGAAGTCTCCTGGGCTCTGACCAGTTCAAAACGCAACTCTGTAGTTTTCTGTGGTAAATGACTGACAGTGTTGGAAATTATGCTCTTTGTCTGACAGACAATTGTATTCACACTGCTAAGCAGTGTTTGGACTGAACTTTTAATTTAACTCTACCAGCTTCTTTTTCTCTTTCTTTCAGCATTGTCTGTATTGTGATTCCTACCATGGCAATGTATCTTCTGTTCCTGAAGGAGCTGCAGGTTTTTTCAGTGATTCAAAATGCATCTTTGGTGAACAGTTTGGGGTCTAATGAAGATGTGCTTTGTGTATTTGCTGTTGCACAGAATATATGAGACATTCATATTAAAGCAGGTTAAAAGGCAGCTCCTGCCAATCAGTAGGAATAAAGACCGTAAATTTTTGACAGCTGGTGGTGACTGATGGTGTCAGTCAAATAGCTAATGAAAAATAAGTGCTATTAAGACTATGAGTTTTGTGAAAACTGTAAACAAAGCAGCTGAAGGTTGAATATAGCTGGAGTTTGAATAACCCTCTCACGTGTCTCTGTGCCAAAGTTTTGGCATATTCATGAGAAGGTTTGGGAATTTTTTGATACACTGTAGTTATCTTTCTGATACTTGACCCAGAAGAGAACTATGCATAGGTCTCATGAGCTCAAGTGCTTAAAATTGCTCGTGTATTTTGGTGCTTCCAGTCCAAAACCTGCAATATAGTGCTGTTGGATTTGTGGAGTGTTTGATTTTTTGGAGGTTGTGAGGTACTTCCATGAGGTTAGCCAGTTCTTCCTTGGAAGATGTGTGCAGTAGCTTTTGGGGCAGCATGTTTTACTCTGCTGGTCAAACATATGTACCAGCTCAGGGCTAGAATCTATACTGCACCAACTACCTCCATAGGAAAAGAGAGGACAAAGTATGTGTGACCTCCATTCCTGCTTCAGACTCAGACTTACTGCCAGGATGCACCACAGAGACAACCAGCTTGTGAAGAAGTTCTCTAACTCAGATCTGGTCCCAGTCATTGCTATTTTCAGGCCACCCAGGCCCACATAAAAAAAATGTTGATGCTTAATAAAACAAAGAACATAGTCCTAGGTCCTGTGTGAACAGTCTTGGCAATGTATAACCTTTCACAAGTAATTGATTTACTTTAATAACTGGGAAACGTGAAAAGGTAGAAACCTTTTAAATTAGCAAAGTTATGAAATATTTGTGTATATAAAAAGTAGAATGAATTTAGTATCTAGCACAGACAGCATGCCATGTTTTCATTCCAATATAAGAATTTATGTCATTTGAAAGAAATTATGCTCTTATCCATATGTCTCCTTTCTACAGCACTCAATTTTGAGATATGTGTGTATAAGCATCTTAAAAACTGTATTATATTTATATCAGTTTTATCTGTGCATGTTGCAAGTGGGTGTATAAATGTCTTCTGAATGTTATTTGTTGCAGGTCATCTCTTGCTTTGAGATGAGAAGTGTGCTTATAAAGCTTTCAAAGTTCAAGTTCAAATACGTAATTCACAGAATGGGGTTCCAAGATGCCACAAACACCATTAAAACCCCAACTTTGCTTTTCTTCTCTATCTACTTGCCTAAATGCAGTCTTAGGCCACAATTCTTGCGTTTACTCAGGTTATACCAATGCATTCGTAGTGCAAGCTACACAGTGCCCTGCAGGTTGTGTTTCTCCTGTGTGTCAAAAGATGCTTTACTTTGTTTCCATCCATCTAAAGAAGAACTAGAGACTTGACCATTCTCCATTTTTTTTTTGTAGTTAAAAGATTACAACATATTCCACTATACTTATCTGTACTTGTATGCTGTGCAGAATTATTCCATACTGCACTATAATTAAGCAGAAAAGTCCAGTTTATCTTGAGGTGCCTTTTAACTATAAATGGTAAGTCTTCTAAATCTTCTCAGATTATGGAATCCTGTGGTCTGCTCGAGATTCAAGGGTCCGTGAAGAGTCCAAAGAGCAAGAGGCAAAAACTTGAGACTGTAGTTTAAAGCAGCCTCAGGAGCATCCTTTCCAAGCAAACATGAGCAGCTCAGAGCAAACACTGAAGTCTGGAACTGGGCGATATTCTATTTATATGCATACTTGCAATATAATATATGCTTATCATAGAATTTTATAAATAATGTGATTTTATAATATAATTAAATTGAATAAGTTTAGCATGTATTAATAATCACACTAGCTATATTCTGCTATATTAGCATGATATAACTCTCTCTCTCTATATAATCCTGGTAAGGGCTTCCACAAACAGAAGTTTTTTGCCTACATGGATAATTATAGTAATAATCAATAAATGCATTTATTAATCATACAGAGCAGCTGAAGGCTAGTTCCTTTCATATGCAGCTGCTCTCATGAGCCTTTTGGGCACAGAGCAAGAGTGGAGGTTGTTAAATAGCTCTTGGACTGCTTAAAAGGATATTACCATTTTTCTGTATATTGCCTATTGTAGAGTTCACACACCTCAGAATGTGCTATTACTAAATAATTTATTGACTCTGAATATGGCATATCGATGCACATGTAAGTCTGAATCTGATTTTATTTATGGGGTGGTTCTGAAAGAGCAGTGTGATTTATGTATCTATGTATACAAGTCAGTGGAGAAAATCTACAGTCCCACATCCCTTCCTGTAATGATTTAAAATTCACAAGTCAGTGTTTCAAAAATATTTTTTAGCATTTCTGCATGTACTTTTCTTAGCTTCAGCTGACCAAGTATTAATGTGAAGAATGCCCCTATTCACCCTATCTTTCAGATCTCTCAAGTAACATGATGTAGCACTTCTGTTTTCTAAGCAGCATCCTACAAAGAATGCAGAAGCAACTCTAAATTCGAGATGGTTCATGGGAGTGATGACATTTTTTTAGAGTGATCCTTTAGTTTATTATATGGAAAGAGTAGACATATCAGGCAATCTGAATTAAAGAGGATGTTGGGAAAGTGCATGAATTCTTAGGAGTGAGATAAGCTCATTCACCTTTTGATTTCATGGCCAGAATTTTCCCCATTATTTAAATTATTCCATCTCTGGCTTCTCACTTATCCTTTTATCTTCAAGATGCATATGTTTAGTATCTTAGTTCAGGTTGGATTCTGTGGACTTTAAAGGATTGAAGCCTTTTTTAAGAGAATGACGAAGGACAATAACTGGAAGGAGAGGGTATTTCAAATAAGCAAAACTGTGGGGGAAGTAGGGATGATGGAGATGATAAAGAAAATAAGAGAAATTTTAGAAGATCTCTTTCCCTGCTGTTCATGTTCACATCTTTTCATTACGAAATTTGCTACTTCTTTCCACCTTAGTCTTCTTGAGATGGAATCTCCCTGTTCTGGTTGATATTCTGTCCTGTTCCTTCAGGCCTCTTGGATAGTCACTGACATTTTTCCAGCAGCAGAAGAAATGTCTCACCAGCCTTCAGTTATCTCCATTCAGCTTGTGGCTGCAACTGGGCCTCGTATAGCTGTGAACCTGTAGTTTGTCTGACTGTTATGATAATTGCACAGACTCTTTCTTTGCCTTTGCTAATAAACTGGCTTATACAACCTCACTGTTTTCCCCAAATCCCACAGCTGCCTGCAGTTCCAAGGACTGTTTTGAAGGGCAGGTTGCAGCATCCCCTTGCTGCATAGAATGCACAGCATGGAGCTTCTGCTGTGTGTTAACTGGTAAGCACCTCCTGGTACAAATTGCAAGATCATTTCTGTGTCATGCTCAGCTTGCTCCTTGCTGTGCTAGTGGCAGAGTTTATAGGTGGAAATAGAATCTAGAGCCACATTGATTTCTCTCAGTTGGCTTCAACAGTTGTTGGTTGTGGATTTCTTTTTGTGAAATAACAAAGCTTTTGATTGACATTATTACACTGGGAAGACTAGGACTGTGTTTACAGTGAATCTGCAAAGCTATAGACAAAATGTAGAGCATTTTAACTGTTTTTCATGATCTTTATGCTCTCCCATCCTTGAAGAAAAGTTAGTAAAAAACAGTGGACTTCCTTTGGAAGTTGTAAGGTGCTCAAATTCTATAGTGCTAAGGACTTATAACTACACAGAAGACATAAAATGTATACCTACAAACATGTCAAGAACGTTTTCTAAAGTAATATTAATGACACTTTTTAATATTAATGAACAGTTGAAGGTAATTTTTTTGTCATATAAACTTATATATTACTACCATTATGCTGATCTTAATTGATTCTTTCATAAGAATTACAGTTGCTAATTCTGTATTCATAGGAAGTGAATTTCTTCATTAGCAATTATTTTATGGCTCATTTTAGCTGTGAAATGACAGTCTAACTACTTTTTCTTTACCTTCCTTTTTCTATCTTTTCAATACCACCAATATGAAAATTCAGCACGTCAGACTTCTGGAGAGCTCTGATTTTTGTCTCCATCTGAGCCCTCCGTCTGTTAGCCAACCAAATGGGATTCAGAGGTCATATTTTTAATCTGCTGTTGCAAAGCTAGACTGAAAGGTGCTGCTAAGCTACACATGTCTAAGCAGGGAGGTCTGCAAGGTATTGAAAAAATGTCAGAATTTTTGTTAGCACTGATTTCTGCATTTTCCGCAGGAGAAGTTAGGGACAGAAGGAGCAACTGAGAAGCAGTCCATGTAAAGCATTTTATTATACTGGTCTCTTATGGTAGAAATTAGGTCTTTCTCAAGTAAATGGGGAGGTGTACAGCATCTCAGGCACCTAAAAGTAAGCACACTGAACTGCTCACTGAGAACTTAGCATGGTTGGTGTCTGCTATTTCCCTCTCTTGAGGGTCATTTTTTGACCACTGTGTGGTGGTGGTGATAGAAGAACTGTAATTTTTTGCAGCTTATATAAACGAGTTTGTTTTAAGGGGATGATGTCTGCTGGATGTAACCTGGAGGACAAGCATTCATCTTTTTTTTGAAAGCATACTTTTCCTTGCTTGGTCTTAGTGGATTTGTTGCCCTTGCCATGTGTGCAGTGCTAGATGAAAACAGTATTTACTGAATAATAATGATGCTTCAAGCTAGTAAAGCTTTTAAAATTATTTATATTATTATATATTACTGCTTTAAAATAACTTTTCCCTGCCTAAATCTGTCTTTTTCGTCCCCTGAAAGCAAAAGCAAAAATCTGAAACACTTAGCTGATTGGGATTTTTAAAAATGCTATCTAGAAAACAGGTTCACTGACACATATGTGCAATATATACTTCTGGTAAACAGAACCAGATCATCCACCTTTCAGCTCATTTTTTCCAGCAAGGAGATTTTTGAAGACCTAGCGAGTTGAAAAGAGCAGAGCAGGCAAAGCAAGGGATTGTATTATCCATCCCTTTCACACTCAGCACGTGATGTTTTTCTGAGAAGCAAGAAATTTGTTTTCCAAAGACATTGTTAAGTTCACTGAGATTCGCTGACTCCTGGTAGCAATGTAAGCTTGAGACAGCAGTGACAGGCTTTATTTCAGGACACTGCGTATCATACAGAATAAGCTTCCTTCAACTGGAATGATGTCTGAGTTACAGCACCACCATGAAAATTAACAGACACATAGATCAGCCAAACAGTAAGTGTGCAGGATTTCTGATTATGCACATACAGCTCCTCTCAGCTTTGCTGGTGATACTTTCCGTAGGCAGCTTCTGTTTGAGGGGTTATCCTGCAGCTGAGCACCCCATGTTCCCTCTCCAACCTGTCCTCCCAGGAACTGCAGAGAGAGCAGAATGCTGCAGCAATATTTGGGCACTAATTATTTTTTCCAGCAGGAGCTCGTTTTGGCCTTTGATTTTGAACTGACAGTTAATAGATAGGGCAGTTTCAGAAGTGGATGTGTTTTACAGCACTTGGCAAATGACTGCCTAAATCACAGTTCGCAATCACAGTGATATAAAACATCTCTCTCTTTACTCCCTTTATTGAAGATATGTATTCACAAAGAAGATACATTTTTTCAATACAAAGAACGGTATATTGGCATTGATAAGGTGAAGTTTATGGAGAGTATTTGGGTAAATGTCATTATCATTGCATTACAGGCAGAAACTGAGTTTGCATTTGGCTGCACAAGATGTATGCCTACAGGGAGGGGCAGCCTGAGGCAGCCTTGTACAGGGTGGAGCCTGCAGTATGGACCAGGTAGCTGGACTGTGTAGGGATCCGTGGCTGTGTCTCTACTGCAGGAGAGACTAGGGTCAGGGAATGAACCCTTGGGGCTGCTAATGCTTGTTTTGCAGTCTGGCATTGCTTTGTCAAGACAAGTTGTCAGGACAAGTTTTGTTGTCCCCTCTCCCTAATTATATCCTAAGATGTTTTGCAGCTTCAAGGCTTCTGTTAAACCACAGATAATGCAACCTGTAGCCTGCATTTGTACTGATGAAATGTTGTTTTGATGAGTTGTGACACTGCCATAGCATTATTTAAAATGCTCTGAACTGAGAATAATCCACAATTAAATAGTGTTTATGCAATCAGGCTATGGGGCAGCCACAGGGGACCAAAGGGAAACCCTTGGCCCAGCATTATGCAGAGTGATGAGGCAATGCCACACAGCTTGAACTTTATTTAGCAGTGTGGGTAAGGTCCCAAACCTTAGCTTGGTTATCTGAACTGATGTAAGCTGCTGTCTGCTACTAAGAGTGATATTTGTGCAGTCATCTCATGATCCTGTGTGGGAGCAAGAACTGAAATTAAAGACCTCTGGATTTCCAATTCTTGTGCTCCTTCTCTTCAGAAAATGCTGCACTGAAATACAGTGAAAGAGAAAAAAGTACCTAAAGAATGTAAAATTATGTTTCCTGATGACATACTGTTTTTGTTGTCTCATCAGTTCAATGGAGAATTACAGTAGAGCAGGAGTAATTCTTCTCTCTGGAGCCCCTGGGAGCTCTGACTTTATTTGCAGTAGAAGTTTGACTGAATTCTGATGTAATAAGAACTGTAAGTCAAATGCATTACTAAAATTATGTGCTATGGATGTATGAGGGATTAAAGAGTTTAAAAGTAATGATTTACTCAAGTCAGCCTTGAGGATCAAAGCTTTGGCTTCAATGGTGTCTCAAGGTGGACTTTAGTATCTCATGGGAGAGTTTCATGGCTCAGTGCAACACAGATAATTTGGCAGTTGTCAACACCATGGATTAAAAAAGCATTTATAGTATCTTTTAAGTTATTAGTGCAAGTCAAGTCTCATGTTCTTCCTGAGTACTGTTGTAAGTATTTATTTCTGAAATGCACAATTTCTGTTTGTTTTGTTTTGTTTTGTTTCTTTTTTTAGAAAATATCCTTGAAATTGGGAGTAGGTGATTAAAACCAGCAGGAAATATATAAGAGAATTCTTGGTGGCCTAATAAGGGATTTAGAGACTCCAGCAGGGGAGAAGTATTTTATAAATTTAGTATGAGGGTAAATAGTATTATCTCTGTTTTGCAAATGCAAAAACTTATTCAAGATCATTATTCACAGCCCTTAAGCTTTTGTGTTTCTTTTCTTAGCTAACTACATCATGCCCCTGTCTCCAGCAGAAGGGCAGGAAGATGCCTAGAAACTGAACTTCTTAGCTGGTATTATCTCATAAGGCAACCTTAAATTTTGGCAGCAAGTCAAAGGTTTACAGCACATCAAGAAATGAAACATGAGGACAGCTCATGGTGCTGCTATCAACTCTCTCTCTATCAACGTCTAACAAGCAGAGGTCAGAGTAATTATCTCCCAGTCACTTTTGGGGTCTTTGTAGCAAACGAGGCACTCTGTGCTGTGGAACATCGCTGTAATGCTTGGCTAGTTTTGGCACAAGGCAGTTTCTCTGCAAGGCTCCGTGGTCCTCTCACAGCAAGCTCACAGCCTGCTCTCATCTTGGTAGGAAAGGATCTGATGGTTGCTGTGCCTGGTTCCTCTCCCTGAGCCTTTTCCAAAATGGGAAATAACTTGTTTGCTTCCTTGCCATGTGCTTGTTGGAGTAGAGTTCCGATCATCTCAAATGGGCCTCTTAGGAAATTGATACAGTGAATGTTGAATGCTTGTACTTTACGCAGGTTTGTTGCCTTAAGCTGAAGGTTCTATTGGCAGACCAATGGAATAATTGAGAAGAGTTGTATGGATAAAATTAACTGCTAACTTCTAATGTAAATATGAACATTTAGACGAATTGAGAAAAAGGGCAAAGTGACTACCTAATTATTATGAAAAATGGTATTCATGTTTTGTACAATTATGGCTATATTAAGCCTATTTCAAGCAACTAATATGCAGATCTGATTCAGAAGAGATTAATTGGTGATATGAACACTTAAGCTATATAATTTACTCTGATTGAAGAGGCAATACTAAAATATGGCATTAGCAGATGTTGGATGAATTTTTGCTCTGATTCCATTCACTGAAAAGGCTAGGTAAAGCTCCCCTTATTCTGAACGATTAAATACTCTAATTTCTGGATTTGACTTGCATCTCTGTTTTGTTTCTTTGGATTATTAGTCAAGAGTCGTTGCTGTGGCAATAGCCAGTTCTGTGATGAAATGAAGCACATTCCAGATTCAGCTGTTAAGGTCTGTATGGGGGCCCTTTGGCAGGATCCAGCAGGGTGCTTATTAGAAAACACCTGCCCCTTTCTGTTTAATATTCAACACCATATTTTTGTTCACCACAAAATCACTGGTTATCACAGGGCAAGTCTCTGGGCACTCCACTAGTTGCTGTGAATAATTCACTGCCACTCTTCTCACCCTACAACAGAGAAACTGTGTTTCATGTATCATGCTGGCACCAGAAATTCCCTAAATCCATATTTTCTGAAGCGGAAGGGAAGCTGCAAGTCATCTCCTTAATTCCATTGACAATGAAATAGTTAAATACATTAATTCACTCAAGCTCATTGGTTCTGATCCAGAACCGGAATTTCATCTGCACTGTGTGAATACCCCTGAAAACTGAAGTAAGGGAAGAGGTAGACAAATTAATAAACTGCACTATCTCAAATACACACCATAAAGCCTGATTATGATTAGAGTTCAGTTGGAGGCCAACTATATATATAATAGGGTATAGTTCAGTTTCATTTGCCATAAGCACAGAAATCGCACCTGGATGCCAGTACACATGCTATGCAAATTTGCCTAATGCTGTAAAGTCCTGAAGTATTAGCAGAGCAGGATCCTCTAACAACTGTGTCCAAAAAGCCTAACTATGTGCAGCTAACACAGATATTAAATTGAATGCTTCTCTTACTATTATAAATGGCTGCTTTGCTGTCTTTGTCAGCAGAGTTGTGGCATTCATCCCATTGCTAAGAATAAGAATAAGATGACCATCTGCATTTCTGCAGAGTGATGGCTACCCAGAGTGAGTTCAATAAAAGAAAATTATGGCTTTGTGCTTTGCTACAGCCGATAAATCACAAGCAAGTCTTGCACTGAGGCAAAAAATGAAAAATAACATTATGTGGCAAGACTCTTTATAGGGTACCAGCTGAGCAGCCACTTGAATTGTAATACCCCCAAAATGAATGTCATGCAAGTGGTAAGTAATGACCTGTTCATGAGGAGCTGAGCACACTGGGTTATTAGGGACACTGGTGGATACATATCAGGGACCCCGGTGATTGTGTGAAACAATGACAGCACATATATGCCAGCTAAGAGGGTGTTTTCCATTTTCATCCTTCAGAATAAATTTCTTCAGTGCTACTTCAGCATATCATTCCCCTCCCTTTCTGTGACTAGGGGTCTTCTGCAGCAGCCTATTCCTTTAGCCTAAAAGACTATGTCTCGGAAATCAAAGCTGGTTAAAAGATGGCTTCAGGGACTGCTTGGAGGTGGTAAAGACCTTCTTTTTAGGGTTTGAATATGACTGGGGTTCTCTGACCACATATATAACTTTAAAACCCTCAGTTATCTTATTTCTCAAGTAATAAAAACCTTTCTCATTGGTGGGGACTTTAAGACCAACTGAAACCAAAGCAGGAGGTTTTGGTCTCCCAAATCAGTTCTTCCTAAAGGCAGTTGATTTTCTGGTCATGTTTCCTCTTTCAGCTTACTTCGAAATCAGTAGTTTCTAGTAGTTTCTCCCCAGTTTAGTTATCCTGAGTAAGGAGTGCATTGCATGCGTGGTGTTGCAAATGAACAGAAATATGTGCTAAATGAAGATGGAGTAAATACTATGGAAAGTGGGTTTCTAAGTAGAGTTTTGACTGTTATCTCATAAATATTCATTGGTGTCTACAATATAGTAAGGTGTTTTCAAGATGGTAGTAAACAAAATTATCATTTAGAGACTATTTCTAGCCATTTACTTACAATAATAGGTTAACAACTGCTTAAAGACAAATTATGATCTGAATTTAGTAGGAATAGCTTGAGGAGTCTCTGATCAAATCAGGTGCAATACAGATCCTACTGTGGCTCCAGACATGCAGAACTCCACACCTATCTATTTCTTTTTCAATTTTACAGTCTCTGCTTAAACACATGGTGATTGTCAGTCAAGAAACGTCTCCAGGTGGCTTTTTCCAAAGGACTCAGCATGGTGTCAATGGGAACAGTGCTTTAGAAAATATCAGCTTGAACAAATATTGAAAAGCACAATAATCACTAAAATTCAGTTATCTAGAACACTGTTACATGCGCTGTGGGAGGAAAGGGAGAAAAGCGAAAAAATTACTTTTTTGAATCTGAGATTATTATTCTTTATTGCTAATTAATAAGCGTTTAGATGCATTTATTCTCTAAAGGCCCACTAGATGTCAGCACATATCTAGGCTACCACAACTGGAGCAACAACCATCTGGTAGTAAAAAAAACCCCTCAAACCCCTCTGCCCTGGAATGAAGTAATTTAGACAGGACATAATCACTGGCTTGAAGTGTTTTGTTTGACTTCATAAAGATTTCAGGTACCCGCACTGTAACAGGGACTTTTTTGGCCATCAAAACAGGGGGATTTTATGCACGTTACTTTTTTATTCTCGTTTTGCAAAATATTTTCATTGCTATCTCCATTTGGTCCATTGTCTTTCAGGAAGCACTTCTCTTATGAAAGTCTACCAGGTGCAGCTTTATAGTGAGGATGGCTAATGTTTTGCTTTTATTTGAAGATTTAATGGCCAAACTTATTTTAAACAGGAACATGACAATTCTGTTTAAAGTGTCAAGAAATCTGAATAAAACTTCAGATATATTATTCATAGCATAATATGACATGAAGCAAAACCTCCCATGCCATGTGTATTACAAGTGTGTTCAACTCACCTGTATTTCATGTAAGAAATAATGAAAAAAAAAAAATCACTCTATTATGCATTCAGGCTATTTAAAATGCATAGACACAGTTCACTGCTTGCACTATTTTAAAGTTAGATCAAAACTCTCCTTGATCAATTTTCCCACACTGTAGCAAGGATTAGTATTCAACCATATACATGTTCATATGCTGTGTATTCATTACTTAATATTTGTCTAGATCCAACGTGAAAACAGAGAAGAATTTGGGTGATTTTGGCAGGTAATCAATTTTTCTTTACCATCCATATCTTTAGGATGACTGTGTTTTGGAAAATATGACATATAAACTGGAAACTGTTGTTTGAGTTCTTTTTCTAATAGGGTGCGGGACATGGTCCTTAGCTATTCCAGCAATTCAGACCTATAACTATTGCTAGCTGGAGTTAGGGGACATCATGTCACCACTGGATGAGGCTGCAGTGAGCTAAAGTGCAACCTCTGCAGCTGATCAGTTACCAAGAAAGGGATCTGTGCTCCTTTGTCACCGCATTTCATCAGAGACACTCAGCTGGGGCATGTGGGCTAGAACAACAAACTGACCTGCAGACACCGTCTGAGCTGCTCACTGCAGGGCAGGTACAGGGGAAGCCCAGAGCTTGGATGCCTCAGTGGAGGACCTGAAGCTGGCTGTGGTGGATCTGGGGCCCGTAGCATGAAGTCATTTGGCACTTGGCCCTTGAGCCTCTAGCACTAAAGCTTTAATTTCTCTGTTGCCACTGTGTCTCTGCTGTGGCAGTGGCATGGCACATATTCCTTGCACTGAGTTATGGATTCCTGCAGACTCTGTGGTTCTGGGGAGCTGGAGAAAAAGCAGAGAGGCATTTTGTTGGCTTGGAGTGGCTCCAGCCTGTCCTCAGATGTGACCTGGCATGAGAGGTGTAATCTCATAGCAGTTGCAGCCATTCTATTTGCACTTAGCATATTTTACTAAGTCCCTATCCCAGCATCTGCCCAGGGTCTGTAATGTGTATTTTCAGCATGGCAGAACATCCAGCATGTTTCCAGGCTAAAGTGTGTTGCAATAACTGGACTGCCCCATGATGCCTGTGTTAGTCAGAGCACCAGTGTGAGGAGGTGCCTCATCCTTGCAGTATTTCAAACCTGATAAAGAGCTGACCAAATACAAGACAGGGAGAGATGCAGAGTAAGGGATAACTTGGATTTGAGAGTGAGGTCAAGTCTGCCACCAAATTTTGCTCACAGAAAATACATCCTGCTGAACTAGAAACTTTACTGACCTTATTCACACTGTGCTTAAGGCAGGTTGCCTAGCAGCAGAGATCTTAGCAGAATTTAGCCACAAACAATGTCTTGCTGTCTCATCTGTTAATAAAATTTAGCATGCATTGGAATTTCCATGCCAGAGATGGAAGACAGCCCCTCTGAATCTCACACAAGCAAAACAATGCAAACCTAGGTAGGCTGGCTTTATTGTTCCTGGAAAACGAAGATTATTTTGATTGTGCTTGACACCTTGTTTTTTTCTAACATGAGCTAAAGGAATTATTCTTGTTTTTAAAACAGATTGCTCTGAATTCTTAGTATCTGAGCAGGTTAAAAAATGCTGATAAGTGGGAAGGAGCTGAGGAGTAATACTTGGTTTAAAAGTAAATTTCATTGTGACTACTTGCTGATTTCCTATCATATGAATGCTTGAAAGTCCATGAGGAAACTGGGTGAATAAATGCGAGTGTTGGAGTTTATTAATACTATGTCTGCCTGGGATAAAATCAGTGATTTTTATAATTTTCCTGATTTGGACACCTGATCCAAACAGCTTTTTTCCCCTTAGCACAACCCTGTGCCTCTCTGATCCAAAGCAGAGGCTGATTGTCAGCAGTGTTAATGAAGGAATGACAGTACCCCTTTAGCTGGCCATTGAGTGAGAGGAGGTTCAGCAAAGGGGAAGTGAACCTTGCCGTTTTCCAACATATTCAATATTCTCTATTACTACAGCATCAGCCAAGGATGAACAGGGAAGTTTTTGGCTCACCATTGAGCATCCTCTTTCTCAGATTTGGCTTTTCTCCATGGATGAGTTTTACTTCTAAGGAAAGTTTTTTGGTTTTTCAGATTTTAAAACCAGAGAGGCAAATAATGCTCAAGAATTTAAAGTCTGATGAAAGGTTGGATGGTGATTTTCAGTGTTAATGCAGTACCTGAAAACATTTTAATTTCTGTTTGGTTCTTGATGATGGGCTGTAGCATCGACTGGTGGAAGCTTGCACATCTTTGCTGCAGTTTGTGCTGGGAATTAAAATTGGCAGATAATTTGGTTGAATAGCTCTGCAAACTGTTGCAATGTGATATAATATGCACATGTACATTGTTTCTTAGTGTTGCGTTTTGGCTCATAACAGCATTCCTCAGAAGTAGCATCCTCAAAATCCACTCACATCTGTCCCCATCACTTGAATCAGGCCTTCTCCTTGTGGAGGATCTGTACATTTTTACTTGTTAGCCCTCCCTTGGTACTCAAGTTTTGTGTTCAGCTTTGTCCCATTTTGTGAATAATTGTTGGTCAAAATTAAAGTCAAACCTGAGGTTTTCAGTCACTATGTTTTGCTCCCTAGAGCAGGAAAATATCTGAAAGATAAAGATTGTAGCAACTGATTTCACATCTCCAGTTCAGACATTGTGTATAAATACAAGTCTTAAGCTGTGTGGGGCTCTATTTTGTCCAGTGCCTGACATCAATTGTTTTTCCTGCTCTAGCTCTATTTTTGCTCCTGGAAGGATCAAAAAAAGATAATTTTTTAGTATTTATCCATGAAGATGGATACTGGGATTTAGAGAAATAAGGTACACCTTTTTAACAAGGAGGATAATTAATCACTGGAAATAATTTATGTAGAATAGTACTGGGTTCTTGAAAATTTCTGATGTAGAAAATCAGAATTCAATGTTTTCTTTTGAAAGATTTGCTCTGTTTCAATTGCACAAAATCACTGGTGTTGATGCAGGAATTAGTAAATGGAAATCTTATGGCTTTTAATATTTTGATGTTCATTAGTCATTAATCCAAAATAATTGGTTCAGCAGTTTTCGGTTAGCTTTTTGCTAAGAAGAAATAGTCTAATAACAGTGTCAGAACATGGTCCTTGCCTCTCAATGCCAAAACCTTACTTGCCAAAATGAGGTAACAGGATCAGAGATGTATTGATTAATTCTATACTGGATTTTTTAAATGAGAACCTTTTTCTGTGTAGATTATGTTCTCTTTCTATTTATAGCATTTCACTGCTAGTGAAAAGTGGCTTATTTTCTCAAAGTAAGACTGCTTTTATCAGTTATCCATCATGGCCACCTCTTTTTGGACAGGAATTTTTGGGGATGCAGTGCTGCCCCTTGTAACTATAAACCATGAATTTTGGTGTGTCATGGCAGTCATGGGCTTAGAGTACTTTCACGTCCTGAGCCAGCAGAGGAACTCTGCAAGCTGAGTGACTAGTAAACTCCTAGTTATACATTCTGCAGGGGTACATGTCGCTTTACATGATGAATCAGACAGAATGAAGCTGGCCGTTAGAGTGCAGTTGATGTTAATTGAAGCCATGACTCATTCATTTGCATTTTTCCTTCCCACAAAGAATATTTAAGTGAGATCCTTTTCTCCTTATAAGGTCTTTAAATTGGTGTCTAGCTATGTATCTGAGAAGCTACTGATCCCCATGGCTGAGCAGAAGATCTGGTACCATGGGCATGTACAGCACTCTGAAATCCAACTTGAAAGCTGACCAGGATTTTTGGGCAGCCTGCCTTTCTGTAGCACACTTGTGGGCCACTGGTTACTCTGCATCTCTTTGCCCAAGTCCTCAGTCAATATACTCACCATGAACCCACATTGCTGAAGTAAAAGGCAACCAAAGACGGTTTTCACATTTCTTTTTTTTTCCCTGCTGAAAATTAACTAAAGAACAAATTGCAAAGACCATACCACTCGCCTTGTTACTGCAAATCATGCAGTAAGTGACAGTCCTGGGCTTATTTTCAATTTGAATTGTATTTGAATTGACCATGAAAGATAGAAAGAAAAACATTGCAGACAGCAGTAGAATTAGTTGTGTTACACAGCAGGCAGCATCCAAATAAGGATCCTGTCTTCACAAGGTAGGAATGGGTTGGCTAGAATTCCCTAAATATGAAAGCCTTGCAACAACAGAATGTCATTATGAAATGTGTCCCTTTTTTTAATGCCAAGAATAAAAGATCCTGTGGTGTTGTGTAGTAAGGATATAATTTTCAATCGAGTTCTGCAGCTTGCTTAAAGGTTCTTCACAAGATTTTTTCCACTTTTCTATTACATTCTAATAGACTATAAAAACTGGGGATTAATTAGGCCATTAAATGCTAAAAGATTAACACTTTTGTAATTTTTCTAACAATTTAGATGTGAATTATACAGTTGCACTGCAATCACTCCACTTAATTTTACTTTTCATGTCATTTTTCTCCCAGCATTAATTTTGTTCCTGTTGCAGCAACCAGCTTAGGGCATATCTCACTGCAGTCCATTATCTGACCAGTCGAGCCTACAGAAACAGGGAATCTTACTTAATTGGAAAAATGCACTGATGCAGAAAAGGGGCATGTAACTTCTTGCACCAGCTATACCTTTTAAAAATGCATCATTACGAAGATGACAAACTGCCATCAGTGCTTTGATTGGAAAGATTTTCGGGCGCTGCTGGAGTCAGAAACTAGAAGGACTGAAGATGAAAATTCCTTTCATGTCATATTATGGAATAGATGTATAAAGAATGACTGTACTGGGCAGCACCAGGTGAGAATTTTTAGAAGCTCTTCAAAGTCATCAGTGAAATCTGATATAAGAGTCCCACTCATTCTCCACTTACTAGTGTTCTCCAGGTAGACCTGTATTCCAATGTGCTTCACAGACTTAAATGATATAGCTACCTGGATAAATAAAAGTAGAAGGAGTAGTCAGTCACAGCAAATTATAGACTTGGGGAACAGCTGTTTTTCAGCTGAGATTTAAAATGAAATGGTAAAATTACAGTGCATTATTCTACTCCACAGTGGCCAGAGGATTTCAGCAAACCACACCTGAAAGCTATGAAATAATAAGCAAAATTAATCAGACAAGAAGAGTGGCTGGAAGAGTTCAATGACCTGAGCCCTACTGATACAACCTCTTTTGAAAATGAACCTCGCTGACACCAGATCAAATGTAACATGACATTAATTGTCTTCTTTCTGACCTTGCTTGACTGAATGTGCTGGAGCATTTAATTCTTTATGCTCACATCAGAAGGACCTAATGGAAGCATCCAGTGGTAGCCAAGCCCTTCAGTGTCCTGTCCAGTAGTGCAGTGTGTGAGCTTGGGCAGCTCACTCCTGGAGTAAGGTCCAAAGCTTGACAGTTCTTGGTCGTTGGCAATTGTGAATGGTTTTCCTTGATCCTGATACCAGAGCAGGTTTCCAAGTCACCAACTGCAAAACCAGCATTCTTGTGGAGGTGAAAAGAGCAAACCTCAACCTGAAAAATACAGTAGAAATATCTCAGTTTACACCTACTGAGAAGTATGATAAAGCAGCTGTGGCTGATCAGCTTCTGTATTCTTAGCTCAGTCACAAATCATAATCAGAGACAGTTTTAACATTTTGAATAGTATGGGGAGAAAAAGATGGAGATACATGCCATAATATATCATCTGAAAAGGTCTTGTAGGCATAGTCATCAACTGTTTAAAGATTTCACCATTCATATATCTTTTTTAACAATCTGTTCCTTTCATAACCTGTACACTTTAGATTTGACACACTTCAGGCAGAGAGGTGATACCACTACAATACCATATCCCAAGCCTAAAGAAACACAAATAATGCCATAAAGTTGCACAAGTTCTACCACTGGCTCATTATTTTACTGCAGGAATGTTGATTTAGCTAGATCCTTAACTGTCTTTTCCCTGTAGTACCCTCAGCATCTCAGTAACAAAAAGCCATCTGCTTTTTCCAGCCTCCATTTAACACCCGAGCAGGAGGAGTCATACTGTGCCCAGCATTATTTGCACTCATGAGGAAGAAATGGGGATATGTTCAATGCACTTTTTAGGGTTTGCCTAACAGCTTTGGAAACCAGGGCAAGATTCACCCTGATGTTAGGAGCTTGTCCATATATATATATCTCATCTAAAATACCATATTTTAGGTGCTCCCCATAGATTGCTCCTTCTACCACAATAAAACTCACAAGACGCACTCCATAGAAATCTGGAGGGGTAAACGTCTCACTTCAGGTATGCTCTGTGCTCATTTTACAGCTTGATAAATGTTGAACAATGCAAACTAATCTGCAGTTATTTTGTGGGAATAGTTATCATGTTAATGCTAAAGACTCTTATGGGTGAAGGATATAAATGTTACATTTGATGAGAATTTTACAAGAACACCTATCTTTGTTAAGTTTAGTGAGTTGGTGTTGCTAATGACATCCTGGGAATCAGAATTTGTGGGGAAAAAAAATCTTCTGTATCTGTACCCTCTGCATCTGTAAATGCTCACTTGTAAGAAATACATTCAACATTTGAGATGCTCTGCTTTGTCATTCCTGCAGTAGAGCTTTACTTACTTAGGCCTAATTAATTTTTGGTTTAATCTTTCTGTGCTTGAAGATACATGGACTGAATTTTGCTCATCATCCCACCCACTTATGCCACTTGTGTCAGGTTTAAATATGAAAAAGAAATTAGTGTTGTACAAAAGGGATACAGCATAGTGACAAAACATTCTGTGCAGAAGAGGATTTATTTATTTTTTTTATATTAGGGCTAAAAGGACGACTGTTTTGCAGAAACGTGTTTAAAATTATTACAGATAAATGCTCTGCTCAGGAAAATGATAGAATGAAACTGAAATCAAAAGTATAATTTCAAGGGGATAAAAATCATAGCAATTCTAAATGGAAATGCCTGATGAATTTACAAGGAGACTAATTAGCCATGTACTGTCTGACATTGCTTCTCATTGCCCAGAGAAGTACCTAGTACCTCAGAGTCTAACATCAGAAAGGTATGAAGAAATGGAGAAGATTTGTAGTCCATACATTGTGAGGATCCAGTGGGTCTACCACAGGAGAAAGAAAAAAACTGATGTACTGTAGGTAAGTGTTCCACAGAGCTGGTTGCTGAAAACAAGTTTTTAATCACCATCTGCCAGCAAGCACAATGTTGAAATACACATGGTGGTAAACATTTTGGAATCCATAAGTCTTTCTGGGCTGCCTTCCTAAAAAATAAAGAAAACAATTTTGATGTGTGTTTAGCTGGTGAGCATTTGGTCACCCACAAAGTCATCTGCTTGAAAATGTTATCTTTGCCATTGCTAAGTGCCTATGAGAAGTGAATCTAGCGTGGAAGCATTTAGAAGAAGAGAGGTAAAGATGTAGGGCCAAACTTGAATAACATTTGTAAGTAAGACATGCATAAAACCTAAATTCTCTCTGACATTGCCGTGCACTTTCAAATTATTTGAGGTGAGTAATGAGACATAGGTGAGATTGGCTTTTTCCAGCTGTGAAGCTTGCAAGAGAGTGACTGTGAGGAGAGTAAGACCCCTTTTCTTGTGTCAGTGTTGGTGGTAACAGTGGGAGGATTTATCTTCAGAGGACTGTGATACTGTAGGTAATGGAGCTGAACACAGTGCTCACTGAAGCTTATCCAAAAGCCCTGTTTGTCAAAAACAGCCAGTATGTAAATATTAAATGCATATTGAAAGTATGGTTGTGAAAAATCTGTATTTTTAGCAACAGAAAGCAAAACAGAAAACTGTGTTGCCAAGACATAATATATCTACTGTATATTTCTGGAATTGATTATTGTTTTCTGAAACTACTGCAGAAATTGTATGTTCCCATGACTGAAAAGAGAGCACTTTTTAGAGTGTTTACATTGGGAGATAAAAGTTTTAGTCCCAGCTTTTGCATGAAATTAAAACAATCTTAGTTCCAGTAGTTCTTAGCCTCCCCATCAACACTGAATTGGCTTTAGACAGATTTTATCTCTTTTAAAATTGATAGCCTAAAAACATAAAAGTGTTCTGCAGGAGATCAGGAAATAGACACCTACCTTTATTTTTACTTCTGTGAAAACTGAGTCAGATGAGTATGATAGTCTGATTTTCTAATGACTCCACTCAGTAAGATGGATGTCAACATATGAAGGAAACAAAAACCAAAAGTATTCTATGACACCAATAAGCTAAGTTTCTGGGTTTGCAGTGGAATATCAAAGTTGTTTCACCTAATATTTTATTCTCCTCTGTATAGTCCCCTCAGCAAGAAGATGGCATCCTGTGATATATACAGAAACAAGTAAACCAAAGATCTATTACGAATTGTTAAAAAGTTCCCAGCTCTGATTTCATAATTACCAGGTAGGGGTAAATTTGTGGCCCTTTGAAGGCTGAGTATGGAATGTGCAATCTGGATATATGAGTGCTGAGGTAACACAGACATTAATTGGTGAATGTATTGCCAATGCAAGCTTGAGTTTTTGTAACGGTGCTAAAATCCAGGCTCAGGGAGGGGGAACACTCAAGAAATCAAACTGACAGTGTGTAAGAAACCCCACATCATCAAGAAAAGCTGCTGTAGCAGAGCAAGCAGGCCAACACGATTCCAGCTCCTGGTACTGCTCACTGGTGTCCACTGGAATGTGTCAAACGACTGAATATGAATGGGCTCCAGTGGGAGGGATGGCCTTTTCCTTGCAAATATTTCTTCAGCTCTTAAGTTGCCCTGCAGCAATAATGCTTGGCTTTTTATAGAACACTGCCTGATTCATTGGCAACCTTTAGCTATTTTATTGATTTAGCATTTCTTCAGAGATGCAGTGAAATATATGACCTGTGGACAATGTGATTTTTTTGAAAGCCGATGCTGATGTCAGGGGTATGTTGGCTGGTTCAAGCTCTACTGCCTCTGGAGTTCATTAGAAGTTGTTTTAAATATGCTTTCTACTCTGTTTATGAACTATATTTCTTTTTCCACAGTTGGTAAGGGTGCTGTTTTACACTGCCTTTGGTGTGTATTTCAAATCTTCTTGGCTGACTTGAGTCATTTCATGGTGAAGTAAGCGGAATGTAAGCGAAATATGCCATGGTTGGGACACTGTGGCTTAGTATATCAAAAACAATAAAGAATGAGGAAGAGGTTGGGAGGACTTCTAGAATCCATTTTATTTATTTGTTAGAAGTAATGAAGCAAAATGTTTGTTGTTTGTGTCCTCTGAATGTTAATCTGCTCAGCAGTTGAAATCACAGTGAGAGGTGATAGCAGGCTCTGATGGAGTTGTGTGTAGCTCATCTGAACACAAGGCTAGCTGGCAGGTTACTGAATCAGAAGCTAATGAGCAGGCAGGGCTCAGGATTTGGGGTGTGGTGGAAGTGGGTTCACAACACAAGGATTTTAGGAAAAGAAGCACAGACCTGAGCAGCTAAGTTTATGTTGAGACATGGGCGGGTTGACTGTGAAAACTTCTGAGCCTGCAACAGCCACCACTCATCATTTGATGCCAATGTCTAAATGTAGCTCTAACTTTGGGTTTCTATTTCTGAAAACTAGCCTAAGTCTTTGGGAGTTTATAATTGTGCTGTTAAGGACAAAATATAGCACAACAGAGATAATGGTATTCACTGTCCTTTGGCAGATACTTTGTAATACCAACATGTCAGGCTGAGCATCCTTCAGGTCCTGTACATCTGTGTGTATCAAAAGATGAATTCAGTTGAAGGAGCTCCTACTTTCTCCCTCCCCTTCCTTATACTTGCTTCATCTCTCCAGGAATCCCCACAGGTATTATGATTGCAGCTGCTGCTGCTCAGCTGCTATTGCTGCACAGTTCCCATTCTTCTTTTCCACTGTAGAGCAAGATGACCCTTGATAAGCCTGAAGTTGCTTCTAGTCCACTGAAAGCTTGAGCCAAGGAGCTCAGAGACAACGTAGTATGACAGTACCACTCCACACCATGCAGGGCATAGCTCAGTGACAACACTGAATAAGCAGGACAGAAGCCTGGAGCTGATGCATCTGGATTTGGTGGCAAAGGCAGTAGCTGTTGCTACACATGATTAGGAAGATGTGAAAATAGCCTCATCTAGAAACAGAGGGATTTCCAAAACTGATGTGTCGGGTTCATGCTAGAGCCAACGGCAGTGTAATACAGAGTGAAAGCAGCTGGCCTTTCCAAATTCTGTCATGAGCTGTAAATCACCATGTCCCTCTTCTCATGTAAACAGACCTACTGTAACAGTTCATCTCTGTGAAACTTTAAATAGACAGGGCTGAAATAACTCCTGTGTCACTTCAGGTTTGTGCTGATGCATAAAATTACACTGGGATGGAAATACCTTGGTGAACCAGACTGGAGCACAAATGGTTGTGACTTTTTCATGTTTGCCTAAAGCCAGGCAATAGCTGGCTCTCCAGAAAAGCAGAGTATAAGTGCCATGTTTTTCACCCAGCTTCCTGCAGTGGCCAGATTTTATGGCTGGTGAGGACTGCCCCATTGAACAGTTGGTGTTGGTGGGTGGATTAGATTTCCCAAAAGGTCTGATGAAACCAAAACTACGATCTCTCCCCGCCCCTCCCGCCAGCACAGGCCACAAAACTCAGGGTTTTGTGATTGTGAGTGGCAGCAGGTGTTACAGGCTCTCAGGAATGGCTCAGAATTTGTCTGAGGACCTCTGCTGACACAGGCATCCTCTTTCCCTTCCTAAAAAATGGTGTCTTAGAGTTGATTCTGATGTTTTAATCGTTAAAGCAGGAAGCAGTGAGAGCAATAAAATTTAATCAACAGAACACTTGTTTTATCAAGTAAATGGATAATTGTGACATTTGACATTCTTATGAGGCTCTGTCTCTCGAACATTTGCGTAATTATCTCCCCCCTTTAACGATTCTGCTCAGATTGCTATTTAGCAGTTCACTGCATAATCAGATTCTGCTTTTCTGAAATATTTTATTGTTGTTTTTGTTATTGTTATATAGTGCATTCTCTTGGAAATGTCAAGTGTGTTGTCAAATATTGTACTAATTTCAGTTTTCTTTGTGTTAGAGCCCTGGACTTTATTAAGAAAACACATACTGTGAGTAGGTCATTCCAGTAACTATCTCCATCCTAAAGAGCAGTGGCATCACTCAGTTGTGATGTTGAGAGAATCTCTGTATAGTTAAAGGGACCTTCTCAAGATCCCTTTTAACTCCATTTTCTGTGTTACTTGGATCATCCATTTAAAAGTGTCTTTGCATTCCAGAAGCATGCTTTTGGCAATGCATCTGTGTCACCTAGCTATAGCTGTCAGAAGTGAGGCTTTCATTAGGCTCCCTTCTAAGTTAATGGAGGAAAAAACATCTCCATGAGGTAACTCATCCCCAGTGTCTGCAATAACTAATCTTATGATGAGTGGAATTTCCCTATGAAAACCCTGCTTCTCCCAGCTGATAGAGAACTGTAGAAAATGGCCTATACCAGCCATTCAAGACCTATACAGCAAAAGTGGGGTAAAAATTAGGTCTGCCTGTGTGAAGTGTCATTCTGTGCAGGTTTCAAAAGTGACAGGACAAATGTATGGACTAAAAAATAAAAAAAAAAATATCAGCAGTTCAGGAAGCTGTATAGTGCTAACGGTTTCCATCCACCGTTGGATGGTTTCTCTACATGTTAACTCTGTTGTTTTTGTTTTCCTCAAACATCTGGCTCTGGCCCCTGTCAGAGAGAGGATTCCAGCAGGAAGGACCTCTGGGCACACCTGCCATCAGCTGCTTCTACATTCCTGAGCTCCACCTGCATGGAACATTTTTTGGTGTTCCCTCAGGTGTAGTTACAAGGGATAGATATTGTGTATGTTTGGAGATATAGTACAAGGACTCTGTATGACCTGAGCTCCCTTCCTGCTTCCAGTAGTCCACAGACCACATGCCAGCCCTCGGCATGGAGCTGGCATTGAGTCCACAAAGTGAGCTGGTTTCCTGAATAGATGAGAAGGCAGGTGGCAAGCCAAAAAAAGCTAGTTTAAAAGCCTGTGAATGGAGAATGAAAGGCACAGATGTGTAAAGGAATACTCATATGAAAGCTCTAGACAGCCATTAATGAGTGTGTGTCCTAACTATCATAGCAAGGTTATGAGCCCCTGCTTACGTGCAAGACAGATCTAGTTTGTCTGGCTCAAACGCTGGCAGTTCAAACTCTCCCTTAATTAGAAGATTTATGCCTTTGCCTTTATCCAAAGAAATGAAAGAGTAATTAATTCTCTCAAGTTCCATTGGTTTTGTTCTCATTACCATAAAGGTAAAGGTGCCAGTTAGAGTTGGTCAGACATTTTTATAATTAAAGCTTTAAAATTTAATAACGAAGAGAATGTTTTACACTTTGGCACTTCTGATTGCTCCGTCACATATTTTGTGTGATCTTCATATGAGTATGAATACAGTGGGGTGCTGAAATACTTCAAATAATTTGTCCTCCGGGTCTTCTCCTCTTGATCTCTGTTTTTATTTTAAAAAATTGTTGTCCTGTGGTGGAATGGTTTATGAAGTTTCAGCAGTGTCACGCAGTAGTGCAGAGATTAGTCCTGAGTCCTGTACAGGATAAGGAGTCACAGGTGTATGTTATGTGCCACTGGCACTCCTCTAAATCTGCCAGCATGTCTGTCATCTGTCCCAGGGCCAGTGGAGAGTAAGGATGGCTCATTCAGCATATTGATGTCAGGGCAACTGGAGCTTTTCACTCATTCAAGACATGATTTTCCTTCTTGTACAGCTCACTAGTCTATCAGAGCGATTTCATGTTGAGGTTTCACTCACAGCTTCCAATTTATTCGCATTTATCTCTAAAAACACCAGGAAACATTTTGGTCCCGCTGGTTTTGGTGGGAAGAATCACACAGGTATTCCAAGTGAAGCTACAAACATCTCTCCTCTTGTACCTCTAACATGGTAGATGATCTTGTCCTTTCTCCTCTTCCTCCTCCTGCCTCCTTTTCACATGCACTCATGTGAAAAGCACTTTCTTGCCGGTGGTTCATCTCCCCAGCATTCCCACAGATGCCTTACATGCAGTAAGTGTCCACCTGGTGGTGGTTTGTGTCGGAGGCATTTGCTCCCTGCCCGGTGTGTCCTGGCAGGTGGAGCTCCTTCAAAGGGAGGTGAGGAAGCACTGCAGTCCCTGCACACAGACATCAGTATTTTCCTTACCACAGGAGCAGTGGCTTTAGTGCTCCTTCATTGCCTGCCTGCTGAGACCAACAATTCAGATTATTGTGTACTTTCAGGGAGATGTGGGAAGAGCATAACAAGTTCCCTGTGCTTTGGAAGTTACTCCTTTTACAACTCTGATTCTTCCAGATAGACATGACTGTTTATATGAAGAGAATAAATAAATATGTGTTTGTTTTGAGAAACATGTTTGTTTTGAGAATACAACATTGTAGAATAGATTTAATTTCATTGCAATATTATCAACACTGATAGCAAATATCTTTAAGGAAGAACAGAAGGGTAATGTATTTCTTCTTTTCTTCTTATCATCTTTGTATTGTTTTTCCTTCAATTTGATCCTGCTGCTGCAGTCTGAGAACCTTTATGCAAAGCACCAAGACAACTTAGGCTCTCATCAGATTACTCATTGCCTTGCAAAACTGGATTTTAATGGGTACTTGATGTCATGATGGAAAAATATTCTTTTGGGCTGCTCCATGACAACGTTATTTTGGTATTCAAATCCTTGAAAAAAATGTGCTTGCATGCTGATTGGATCAAAAACTGGATCTTGCTTTTAGAGGATCTATGAATCTGTTAAGAATGCCCCACTGAAAGCATTGATTATGTTTAAATGTCCAGCAAAATTAGCGTAACTTTTTAACCGAGTGAGGAATCTCTCTTTAACGGCCCTTTTTTTGAAATAGCACCAGTGACACATGATACTTTTGGTGAGTGTGCTTCTGTCTTGTTCAACCTAAGCAGTGAAATGTAATAGAAAGGAAAATCCTCAGGAGTAAATACTAAAAAATCCGCGTCTTTTATGGCTGTGCCTACCATGCAGTGAAGTGGAACAGCAATGAACACACTTACCAGGAAGTATCATATGCACTAAGGGCACTTCTGCAAGAGTGCAGGAATTCACAACACTTCTCTGTTTCACTAAAAGCCTCCATGAAAACAATTTTTATTTTTTGCTTACCTGTGGCATTTCTGCAGTTTTTCAGAGGAATATTCATATTTATCCTAAACTCCTGGGAGGAAATTCAGCTCCATTCATGAGGCAGGAAAATGTATATACGACCATTATCTCTCACTTATAGCCTTGTTTTGAAGGCTTAAGTGCAATTTTCTACTCAGAGATGAATTTCATTCTCCAGTAGTTCTAAGGATGCTGTTAAAATTTGCCATATGTCACACTAAAAGGACAGCTCATCTCATGGTCCCTGTCCTTAACCTTTTTTTACACATACACAACCTATAAAATATCTTTACCCAAAGCAGAATTGCATCCTGCCTGCTTCCTATCTTCCTTCCTTCAATAATAAATAGGTCGTATTTGGTTGGTTAGAACAATATTTGAATTTGAGATTAATGCAGCAACTTCTGTTGGCTGCAACAACAACAGCAGCAACAACAAAGCCTAAGAAGAAGAGATGGAAATGTTGAAAAGAATAGTTCTGATATTTTCCAAACATGAGTATTTTCAGGATTAGAATCAGAATCAGAGAGTCATTAAGATTGGAAAAAACCTCCAAGATCATCAAGCCAAACCATTAATCAGAGATTTCATTCAGAAGGGAACTTACAACAATAAAGAAAGGGAAGGTATCGTCCCATTCTCCATTAATAGCCCAAACTCTAGTGGTTCTTGCTTGGACTTTGTATGAGGATGTGTTAAATCTGGGCTAAACCCAGATTAGAGCAGTGGTTCTCACATCTTGGAACAGCACTTGTTATCCATCTCTAGGATGGTATGTATTGACTCTTCCCAGCATAATATTTTTAATGTGTATAATGCAGAAGCAGTTCTTGCAGCAGATGAGGCAGGCCAGATAGCTTTCTTTACAAAAAGGCCTGAAGCCATCCAGAGCGACTCTCACTGTCCCTCTCTGGTCAAGCAAATATTTGGATATGGTCTATGCTAAAGATAATATTCAAACTGAAAACAAGTAGGTTAGTGTTAAAATATTTTTCCATTTCTTGGCTTGGTGTCTGAACAAGAAAATTTGGATTTTCTTTCAGTTTTATTTGTAACTGGGAAAAGCTTCAAAAGAATATACTTTTAGTAATGTACATATTAATTATTATGTGTGCTAGTAAGTGCTAGAGCAGGAATCTTTAAGCAGGTCAAACACTATAGACTATATTATGCAAACATGGCTGTTGCAGTTGCAAACTCCCATAAAAGGTAAACTGATGTAATATCTTATAGATGTTTTATCAACAAGATATAGCTGCATCACCTTAATAAATTGCAGGGGTAACCTGACCTGTAAAAATTTTCTGTGAATCCTTTCCCAGTTTCCAGGGACCTAAATGCTGGGAATAAACCAGTAAAGTAGGCCTGTTAAAATGCTTAAGCTGACTATGAACAGCCCTCAGCTCAAGAGTCAGTGAAAATTGTCTTACTAAAACAACAGGCTGGAGGGATGACCATTAATATGTAAATAACAGGTCCTTCTCTGCTAAGCTGCAGCCCCTTTTCTGGTTTGTCGAGAATAAGATTGAATTCAGTGGCCAAGAAATGGAACTGGTGATGATAATTATTGAAAAACAGCATTGCTGTTTCCTTTGTAACAATCCTGCTATGCAGTAATGTTTTTCCAGTTCCCAAGAAATATTCCTTTTCATATAGAACTTATTTTTGGTACAGAATCAATATTTTTCATCTTGTGGCTCTGGAAGTTTGCTGAAATAGGACAAGTTACACGGCTTTTACATTTTTTTGTTGCTGGAGGAATGTATCCTGGAAGATCCTAAGTGTTTTCCTTAATATAGGCTAATCTTCTCTGTACCTCTGGCATTTACACCACCATATCCAGCCAATGTATTGTGTTTAAAATTAAACTTCTTCTATAGTTTTGGTAGCATGACCCAGTTATTTTATAAGATTTCCCCATGTACAAGGTATCCTCTTATTAACACATGTATCAAGCATCTTATACCAGCTTCTCCTTCCCTGCCTGTCACCCTCAGGAAACAAAACTAAGGGCTTCTGCTTGAATTGTTACCATTTCCATTGGGTTGCTAAACACATTTTACATGTAGGTTGTCATTTTTTCCTTTGCTTGCTTTTCCCCTCCTCTCTTTTCCCCTTGCTTTGTCTCCAAGTCCATTTCTAATATATTTGTGGAGTTGCCCTTCAGCTTCATTAAAGCATTGATTTTTTTTTTTTTGCTAATTTATCTAATTCCCAGTCAAATGAGGACATGGTACTTGTAAATCATTTAGTTCCTCATTAATCTCTTCCAGTGCTGGTTCCATTTTTCAGCTGTCTTCCAATTTACTATCTCCAGCGGAAAATATCCACTGTTCCCATCACTTGTCACAAGTAATGTCACGGTTGCTGTGGATCCATTGGCCTGAATAATCAACATGATTTTTTAAATTAGAAATCAAAATATTTGCTGCTGCTGTAGAAAGCCAAATCTTTAATCCCATGCAAGGAAGTTCACTAAATGAAATGCAATAAACAGAAGATGTAACGCTTGCCCTGTTACTTTGTGCCAAGTCTTATTCATTAGATTCTCTTTAACAATAGCTATAGAGTTTTAAGATGCAGCTAAGAACAGCAGAAACCCCGAGAACTGCATCCTTATGCCTTGATACCTCACTGGCAGAAATCTCATTGAGACGAGAGAAACAAGGACTTCAGTGTTCACTTGAGAGTAGCAAGTATCAGCTTAGTCAGAACCCACAGATAAAGAATTCTCTGCTCCTATCCTTGACTATAAAACACTGATGTCACATCAGGCTTACAAGCTACTTATAGATAGATTGGCAAGACAGGCAGGGTACCTGCTCATACAGGAAACTGGCGAGAAAATAATTTTCTTCTGAAATGGAACAGTGCTTTTAAGGGCAGTAGGTGATACTCCCCCTTCCTGGTCAGCACCAAACGCTGCCCTAGCAGAGTAAGAAAGAGAATTAGACTGAATTCCCTACTGAAGGGAAGGGCTGTCGTTGCCCATAACTATTACATCAGTTTTATTGTTGAGGCAGAATAGGCTTCACCTTTAATGCTCCCTGGCCAAATCCATCCTTCAGCTGTATGGGACTTGACTCATGTCCCCTAACACTGCTCTGGACTCTATGACTGCTTTGCAAAGTGGCTTTCCCTGCATTTCAGATATTTGCAGAGTATTTCGCTATGAGTATATATATACTTTGTGATCTTTAAGACATTAATCTCAACCACTGTTGTCATCTTATTTTGAAAAGAGGCAGATTTTATTGGTAGACCCTTCATGTCACTCATCCTGACTTTTTCCATGGTCTTTGTGCAATAGTCACCGAAAACAACTTCAATGCCATGGTTATTTTAGTTGCCATCCAGTGACTCATCTTCCTCTGGCTGTAATTGGATTTAAGGAGCGAACATTTAATGTTCTCTGCCACGTATGGGGTAATTGCTTGGACAATAGAATGATAAGCATCTTCAACTTACTATAGATAGAGATGTTAGACTGATAGGAAGAATTAAAATACGTGGGCATTTTGTATTGGAGACATCAAATAAAAGGCACTGCCTTTTCAAGAACAAAAGTCCTGCATAGTGAAAATCAGGCCACAGTGTTTCTTTGTGTGGCAAAAATATGAGAGGAGGTGGAAGAAATTGGTGTAGCTTTGTTTGCAAAGTATGTACTGGTTAAATTACTGCCCCTTGCTGATCTGTTTAATCCTTTTAATGAGGCTAGGTAAGCAAAAAGGAGGCAGTAATGATGCTGATGACTCAGAGATTTCTCCGTGTGGAAGAAAACAAGCAGAAGATGATTGTCTAAACAGAACAGCACAGTGACTCTCCAGGTGTCCTTTGCACCTGTAAAATGGTTGCTGGATGGCAAACTAACCAAGCTCAGAGGCTCCCAGTGTCCCTGGGTACAAGTGCTGGAATACAAATTCGTACATTGTGAGAGTGTGAGATTTGCTGTGTTACAGCCACCCTTCAACTTGCAGGATGCATTTTTTCTTAAGCCTAGATTTGTGTTGCTCCTTTATGTTTGAAGAATGAGACAGCACCAAAACAGCTCAGAGGCAATAACCATCATACAGAGACACTGGGGCACACTGTTCTGCTCTGATGAGTGGAATTTAACCCACCTTTTTCACTGAAACTGCCCTTTTCTGAGGATAAGGGATGGTGCTTCTTTTACACTCCCTCGTTTGTTTTTTGGTTTTGTTTTATTTTGTTTTGTTTTAATAATGAAAGATTTAAGGAGTATGCTTTGTATTCAATGATTCCCCCATGTGAAGCTCTGGGATGTTGACTGTTTATTGTAACTTTTCTTTGCAAAATTTGTAATCACTCCTGTTGACCTGGCACTGCAAACTCCATGGAGAGAATCCTGACCACTAGGGGACAGAGTTAAGTTACTTTCCTTCACGCAACGAGCTTTTAATTTTTCATGTAAATCGAAGCTAACTCAGCCAGAGAGATTGTAAGGACTTCTGCCCCATAAAACACGCAAGCACTTGTATTAAGAGAAGCTTTTTGAGGGACAAGTTGAATCCCATCAGGCAGAAGATGGCTGTAAATGCACATTTTCATTTTCTGAATTTACCACTAGATTGTGGAACAAAAGGGGGAGCAGTGGTTTGTCCACTAGCTGTGCTTCCAAAGGCAGGAATAACACTCTTCCTTCAGATATGCTTATAGTCTACCAGCTGGATCACCCCTCAGATGGAACAACAACTGGTGGAACCCGGCAGGGCTTGGCACCAGACTGCCAAGTGATGTTAAATATCAGTGTGCATGGCCAGAAGTATTCCAGAGACTCAGGGAACACTCACATTTACGCTTGAGTCCCTTGAGGGAATTCAGGGTTTATATGCCAAGAGGGGAAGGAGGCAGCCAGCAGTTTTACTTATCCAAGCTTCAGGGTAGGGAGGTAAATACAGCGAGAAGTGAAATGTATATGCCCTAGCCCTTCTGTGCATCTGGTACTTAGTATCTATTTCACTTGAACAACATGGCCTTCTGCCATTGCAACCTCGTGCCAAGAAAACCACAGTAATGTATGTTTGGTGCCAGCTGCACAAGTTACACAAAGAAAGCTAGTTAGAAGAAAGTTTAGAAAGTTTAGAAGATATGAATGATTTCTGCAGGGGATTATTTTTTTCACCTGCGAGGCTTAATTAGTCGGATTCCAGATTGTAACTGTGTGGTGCTTGAAAACATGTTGGATTGCATTGAGACAGGTGGGGTTTTTTTTTTAATGGGATGCAAGTTTTGATGATATAGTGAAGTTGTTGAAATATCCAGCAGCACTTTGTCAGACAGCTCCAGCTCATGCACAGTGCTTTGGATATTGGAACCCATTTTGTTGCAGGCCAGAAAGTTCCATGTTTGACTTATTTTCCTTCACACAGTTCTTACATCAGTTTTATTTTTGAATTTGTCACTATAGAAATCTACATGACCTTTACCGTAATCTTGAATAGTTGTAGCAGGGTCAATACAATGCATGCTCAAATATACAAGGTAGGTGAGAATGTCAGAGGCAGCACTGAACATCCCCGTTTTGCCTGGGGAGCTGTTACCCTGCTATGCACAAGAAAACAGAACAGACCACAGTGCATTTCACAGTGCAAAAGGCTAACTGAGCACTGCCTAGTATTTTTCACTTTCTATCCATATACGATAAAGCAAAAATGTTGGTATACATATTTCTAGCAACTGTGAGTTTTTACACATTGGTAAATACCATAATTCTCTTCTGCTTGTCAAGATGTACTACTTTTGAGTGTGGTGCTTCAAAGGAGGCTATTTAGAAACATGATTTTCCAATCTGGATTGGCACTTATGTGCCCCCTAAAAGCAAGTCACTGAGACTGCAATTTTGAAATCCTGCTTAAAAAAGCAGTATCTCTGTCTTGACATGTCTGTGCACTTACTGCTGGAAAACAGTTAAATCATGGGAATATTTATAGCACCAGTGGGAGAATAAAGTTGGTCCCTTAACTGTGACAGAGCCCATTTCAGTCCTGTCAGCTGTCTCTGTTCTTAGCTGAACATCAGAAAGCAAGTTCCATTCAATGGTGGCTTCATGCTGCTCTCTGCTGCAGGCTAAAGCTTCAGTGAATGTTAGTGTGAGTCCCTTATTAGACCCTTCTGTCTGTACTGGCTACTGCTTCCTGCTTCTCATCCCTGGTCTCTTGAATCTAACGTCTACTTGTCCTCTTGACTGTGTAATGCTTCATGGAAGTTTTCCAGTCCATCTGTGTGTAGGAGATTTTAAGTATATGCTAATTTAATTGTAAATTATTGACAAGATGAATACGGAAAGATCTGTTTGTATGCTTTTGATACTGGAGAAATCTGATCAGATATTTTCCATCAAGGAAGCCTCTTGTCCTGGTTTCCCCTCTTTGTATGCTTCATTGAGACTATCTCCTGCTTGGCAAGTGGTCTGAGAAACTGAGAACTAGCCCTCGCAATATCCATAGCTGCACATACATGAGGGGTACAGTCAAGTTTAGGCAGCTCAAGCAGACTCATTATGTTAGTGTTTGCTCTTTCAGCTCTTCAATGACAATCATAAGTTCCTTCCCTGCATAGGATAGGGAGGCTCAGTGAATGTGTTGTGAGATGTGCTCAAAAGAGTCCAAAGAAAAGTTTTTTAGCCAGTTAGATATGCTTAATTAAAACCACAAGTGAATTTCCTTAGCTAAACCTAGCAGCAATCCTTCTTTGACCTTTCAGTTATTGTGGGTTGTTCTTACAATTATTTTTAGGATGTTGTTAGGATAATTGTCACTACAATTAAGGGCCCCAAGCTTTTTTCCTCCTAAAAGGATAGCATGTTCTTTTTATTCTAGATTAAGGAAATCACAGACCTGTCAAATCTCGCATTATTCAAAGGCTCCTGCCTGCTCCTGCCATGGCACTGCATCTCATTTTTCTCACCTGACTGTCCTCTGCCTTAGACATCCACTAGAAACACCCCATCCTTTCTCCTGCTCTGTGGAGGCTGATGATGGAGGATGCATGACCAGTGTGACCTGTGATGTTGTGGCACCTGATGTGTGGCTTGGTAGAGAGGCAAGGCCACAGTACTACACGGAGCACTGATACTCCCTCTCATGAGACCCAATATTCAGGAGCTTTTTGCCAGGGTCTTTCCCTAATCTCCTTTGTACAGATCCCAGCTAATTATCTCTGTTGTAGAGAATATAATTTATATTTCCATCCTGCAAATTGATCTTGTACAGACTTTTCTGGCATATGAAAGTTCAAAAAATATTTTTTTTTTTAGGTCCAGAGACTGTAGTGCTGAGGTCCTGAGTTCCTCCAGTTAGCTGTCGGAAATTAAATCCAGGCTCTTTGATTTGTGACCATGTCTCTTTCCTATTATACCTGAGCATGGATACCCTGAACACTGAATTCTGGAAATTTGATTCTTCAAATTTCCAGAGAGGCCAAGCTTCACAGTCTTGGCCTCTCCATCTGCGTGCACATACCCAATGTCCTTATATGCTCTGAACTGGTGTCTCTGTTTAGGGATTGCTGTCTAATATTTCTGGGACTTGGAATTTGCTCTTTTAGATTCTTGGCAGAGACCCGAAGCTGTCCCTCTGCTTTATTATTTTGGCCTTTAGCATTTGTAAGGGTATGTTCTTCTTTCCTGAGACTTGTCTTTAACTCAGCAACCTGTGAGAAATCTGTGATTTTCTTATCTTTTGTCCTCTAGTTTTGCAGGGACTCTGACCTAGTTGTGATCTGCACAGGTCGCTATTATTGCAGGGAATGGGATCTGTGAGAAATTTTGATCTTGGTGTTCTTTTTTCCATTTCTTTTCCCAAGTACTCAGCATCTTCCTTTTTCTCTTGGCCTCAATTTAATATCTCATGCAACTTCACACTGCCCACTTCACAGCATTTTATCTACTTGATGATGTTGAAACAATTCAAAATGTCTTGAAGGTCCTCGATTCAGTTGTAAGATTATGAAAATATCCATATGGAGAATATTTCCGGAAGAGGAATCAAAACAAGATAGTGAAATACTGTCTTATTATTGTTTTTGAAACCACTATATATTTGCACCCATTGCACTTGGGCATAGATTGCTGGAACTGAAATTGTCCTTGTCAGAGTAAACATTGTGGAAAAAATTCATGTGAGATCATTAATGATTCTAAAATATAACAGCTGTTTTTATTTCTCTTCCTCCTGAAAAAAAAAAGTCATTTGGTGACTAAGCTTTGATGATATGAACTCTTCCAGTGAAAGTTTTACCGATTTTCTGAGTAGTGTCAAATGACTTCTATTGTTGGAAATAGTGTTCTAGTTTTATCACACCTAAATATATACCTATTCTATTTCAGAGTACTTTTTTTTAAAAATAACCCCTCTTGGCCACATGTCAATGGTTAAAATTGCTTCAGTCTCCCTGAGGAGACTCAGTGAGCTCAGAGTGAGATCAGAGCCTTTTGTCTGGTACATAAACACACCTGTAAGTGTACTGCAAAGCCTAAGATGCATCTGAGGTCAACTTACCTCTTTGACTGTCATTGGATTCAACACCAACAAGTGTAGAGGCTTTCCAGGTGGCAATTAGTTTGGCAATTTGGCCTTAAGATGGGCCCCTGCTGCACCAGTACTGTGAATATTGTGTAGGGGCAGTGTCTCTAAAGCTAGACAAATTTGGGGCCAGGTAGTGTAGCTTAGCTCATTTTCACATGGCTAAATTCTCTTTCCATCTTTGAACATGATGACTGAGCCAAAATGGCTTGGTAAGAACATGCCAATACTGTTCCACCCCAAAATGGAGCCAAGGTAGGATGTGGAAGAGTGGGAGTCTGGGTGGGTGAGAACTGGGCTGAGAGCATGCTAACACCTAAATGGCATCGATGGTCACAGTCCAGAGCTCAGGGTGGTACGCAGCCCTGCTTATTTAATAAATTCATAGAATCATGAAATGGCTTGGGTTGGAAAGGACCTTAAAGATCATCTTGTTCCAACCCCTTGCCATCAGCAGGGACACTGCCCAATAGACCAGTTTGCTCAATGCCCCATCTAACCTGGCCTTGAACAATTCTGGGCTGGGGCATTCACAGCTTCTCTGGGCAATGTGTCCAGTAGCAGGCCAGCTTCAAAAGTAAAGAATTTCTTCTGTATATATATTACAGTATTAAGTTATTATGATTGAACTTCTTGAGTGTTTTATGTTCCACTGCAACACATTATAATGATGATCACTGTGATGGTAGTGCCATAATGAGGCCAATTAGCTACAAGGCTGACCAACAAGGAAAAGAACCTTCACTATTAATGCCTAACAATTTCCAGCAATAGTAAGGAAACTTCATGAAAGTGTGAATACTTAGTCCACTTACAAACTCTATTGTCTTTGAAATGGTTACATATTTTGTGACTATCTGTGTGTAAGTGGAGTAAGACTGGAAAAAATTTCTTCCTTCAAGGGAGAAAAAAACTATGACCACATGGTCCTTTTGCCTTAGAAGTGTTGCCCCACTTTGAATTCCAAGTAGCTTCTTTTTGGACCAAAATAATTTATTCCCATGGAAACTCTGCATTTGCATGTCATTGCTCTGAGCCAAGTCTTTTCAGGCTTTTGTCTCGATGTACTCTGTCCTGTACAATTCTAATCATGTAGTCATAATCCCGTGCTTTGGTTCCCTTTCCCTTTCACCCCTAAAAATGCATGGGTTTCATCTCAGTTATAAGGTGACCTAACAAACACATCTCCTGTCACCTCATTCATTTGTTTAATGGTCAGTGCAGCCCAGCAACAAATGTCAGACCTTTCACTTTTTGACTTTCTGTTGCAGAGGGAAGAAGCAGAAGTTAAACGTGTGGCATGTCAGGGAAGGACAGAGAAGCATAGGCCTAATTAGAATTCTGTAGGTGATTTTCATCCAGTTCATTTTTTAAAATCTTGACAGGACAGTACTGTTTTCATAGGTCTCTGATCTGCAAGTCATAAGTGTCAAAATGTATCAGTGTTCTCTTCCTCTGTGTTGTGACTGTTAATTTATTTTTCTGCTTTTAGAAGAATAATGGTCATCCACTCAGTTGGGTTAAAATACAAAGTCATCTGGGAATCCCAGGTCATTTTTTTTTCTGGAAAACTTCAGTTAAAAGGATTTCTGATAAAGAATGAAATTGATTATATATTTGAAATATATAGGGTTTTTTGTTTTATTTTTTAATTTAAAAAATAATTTGGACGTAAAGTTTTATCTATCCGGGAAGAGGTATTAGAAAAGAGCTTATTATGGCATCGTGTAGTGTGTGATTGTCTCTGGCCCCTGCAACTTGATCTTGGCAGAGGGATTTATCTGAGTACTGTACAGAGACACTTGAGGTCATGGGGGATGTTTGTGTATTAAGCAATGAAACTCAACACTTGGACCTCTGGGGTATGACTGGTTTCCACTCACACATGCAGATGATGCAGAGATGCTCACCCAGTGTTCTGCAGACCCCTCCACCATGCCACTATGCCAAAGAGCTCCTAGCTATGACTGGTGGCAAAAGGAGTCACTGGAGTGAGGCTTGGACTAAAAAGGTTGGTAGTCAGTAGTCTGCAATATGACACACTGAAGATTTGTAACACAATTATTCCCAGCTGAGTTGCTCACATGAATGGCTGGTGTTGTCAGATGCATGGGGATAGTCCTGCACGGAGGTTTGGCTGGACTTGTTCAGTATTAAGTAGCAATAATTCCTTCTGACAATGAAGAGATGGATGAATTGGTTTATTCAGCCTGTCCCAAGGAGAGAAGAGGACAGGAAGGTGTCCCACTGGGAAACCACACAGCACAGTCCTGGTGGTGAATCTGAGCTGTATGCAGCCTTTTGTCACAGATACCTCTACTCATGGCCAAGCAAGGGAATGTGACAAGGGATAACAGTTTATCACCCATTTGGTGAGGTGAACTATGTGTTTGCAGTTAGGGCTAGGTCAGCTGCTAAGAAAACAGCTGCATAGGTTTGAGATCTTATAGTCTCCTTGCTGATTGCTACTCTGCCAGCATTTACTGCTGCAGTGGGAAACCTGGCAAGAAGAAATGTGTACCCATGCCTCTGCCATTTCCATCCACAGTCTATCATCTTAGTGGAAACACGTGTCCTTAGATATTGCCAACTATCAGGTGTGTTGGGACATCATGGGACTTTGTTTTAAACTTTTTGAGTGGAGTTGAAACTAACACACTTCATGCTGAAATTAATTTTAAATTAATTGAAAATCATGTAAAATAATGCTCTTTCATTGTCAAATTAAATCCTCAGATTCATATCTAAATACTCAGAGATGTGAGCAGTTGTGGAGATTTTTTTTTCTTTATCATGGAATTATGAATTTGTTGCAAACTGAAATAATGGTTTTTGGTACTTTGCCATCATAGATGCATGCTACTTGAATCTTTATTGCAGCAGATCAAATTCTTCTATGCAAATGGCAAAAATGAAATCCAAGAAAACTGCCTTCATTAAGGTATAAATTAAACCATTTGCCATACTTACAAAGATGTTCCCAACCTGCTTTTGGCATAAAATGTGTCTTTTACAGCTTATCTTGGCACACACATCTTCTGCTCCTAATTATGAATGCCTTGCGGTGACACCAAATAAGCAATAATTCCAGCTGCTCCTGACAAAAGAAGACACTGCTGCACTGCATTATTTCTCTGATGAATGTATCTTCCCAATAAGCTGAAGCAGGCTTTGCATCAGCAACATCTGCAACAACAGGGAGTTAGAAAGTGGGTCAGGTATATTGATGGTTTGAAGAAGGAGAATGGATGAAGGAGGGTGTGTATGAATGTGGATCTGCTTTTGCCTTCGTATTTTCCTACAAATACCTTGCTAATTGATTCTGGTGGCAGCCACAGGGGAAGCTTTCAGTATAAAGTGCTTTGCTTGGAGCTTCAGTAACCAGGGATGAAAAATCTGACTCTGTTGGAGTTAGTAGTAATTCATTTTCTTGACTCATACGGGGACAGCATTTCTCCTTCTAATTCCTAAGCAGGTTGAGGGCAGGATCTTAGGTAGCACATGAATTATGCTATTTGCCCTCAGCACTGCTCATTACTACTGGCTCTGGAATTGTGTATGTGACAATGACAGCTTGAGGTGAAAAAATGTCTAAAATAAAACGGCAAATTTCAGGAGGGAAAGGATTAAAATCTGCAGCCAAAGGGTTACAATCACCCAAAGAAAAAGGTAGATGGAGACCATGTGTTTTTTTGAGCCTGGTGTTAACATACCTGGCAGCCAGGTAGGAGGATGTATTGTCGAAATATCTGCAGTGCAAAGTTTGATTCCCCGGGGTAAGAAAGGAGATGGTGGAAGCAGCAGCAGCTGCAGTCAGACCGAGAAATCTCTGCTTTTGCTGTTTATTTTAACAGCAATATTGAGTTTATGTTGTGTTGATGGCTCTGGAGACTGTCTAGCTTTCTTTTTGCTGGCTGGGCAGGGCAGGTTTGGAGCATGCTCCCTTTGAGCTGCACGTTAAGTTGTCTAATGCATAATCTGTAAAGATCACCTCAAAAGAAGAAGAATCTTGAAGGAATCACCTCAGCCATCAAATACAGTCCTTTGCAGTAGCAGGCAGCCCTGTGATAAATGTTTAATACAGGTAAGTCAACAGAAATGCTGCTCTGTGTATATCCTGGGAGCCACAGAACTTCCCCCAAACTTGTAATTACAAAAGGCCATAATACAAAAGGCAGAAACATGAAAGCACACCACATGACAGAAAAAAAGCAGAAGAGATTGGGGCAATATCAGTGTGTTCAGACTCTAAGGTACCCGGAGAATTTGTCCTTTAAAGAAGTTTAGAAGGTCCTACAAAGTAAACAATCCATCATGTTATTGATAGAGACCAAAACCTTCCAAGCTTTTCCCTCCAATCTAGTTTGCAAGGATTTTTTGGCTTCATTCCTGGGGACCAGCTTAACTCTTGGTGCCCGAGCAAGATGCATCTTGATTTGGACAATCATTCATCCTCTATGTCCATTCTGGTTTTTACTGGCCTCTGAGACAGCTAATTAGATTCTGTGTTAGTATTGGTGATCCTGGATATAGTGATAGTGAGACACACAAGAAACTGGACACAGACTTTCAGATGCATCTTATGTTGACTGTTAACCCACTGTTAGAGACATTGTGTCAAATCTTGTAAAAACAATATTTTGAAAATAACCCCTTTTTTTTCTTTCTTTTTTTTATGTTTGCTTGTTTTTCTGTTAGACCTTTCTGGTGAGGGAGAAGGAGCTCATTAGAGACTAGCACAGAAGTCTTGTAGGCTTGTTTTCCTACGTTGTGATTCTATGCATCTATCTTATTTTTCTCTGTTGTAGTCTATAGTAGCACGGATCAGATGGAAAATCTGTCCTTTCCTATAGATTTTTTATAAATTAAACTCCTTCAGGTGGGACTGCTGTCAAACTAGGTTAACTTTTAGAGTCTCTATCATACACAACGTCTGTTAAAATTACCCTTTGGGGTTTCAAGGCCACTAAGGGCCATATGCTTCTAGCCTTTAAACAAAAGAGAAGAAAGCAGAAGTGTTGACATTGTAAACAAGAAATCAAGTGAAAGCTTCAGTGTATTCTTTACACCAAGAGGTTGTATATTGCACTCTGGAGCAGGACTCAAAGAAGAGGAGACTGTGAAAGAAGCACTAGTAGTTATGCTGCCCTTAGACAGAAAATGGCACTGCAGCACACAAATCACCAGGCAGTTCCCAAACAGACAAACTCAAATCTGAGCTGGGAACCTTTGAAAAGTCTCACACATAGTTCCCAGCATGTGGGAAAGATTGGGTTTATAACGCCTCAATATACCAGAAGTTCCCTATTCCTTTTAGTGCTGACTAGAATCTAGAAACTCCCTGAATGGAGTTCTGTTATTTATCATTTTGCTGCAACATTTTTATTGAATAGAATTTTTTCCTGGACTGGTAAGGGAGAAATACTAATTAACTCTCTCCATTTTTTATAGCTTGCCTAATTATGTAACTAATTAGGTTCTAATTTTTATTGTTGTGAGAATTAGAATGCTGAAAAAAGCCTTAGAGTAACAAAATTATAAATACGGGCTTTTCCCAATGATTCTGGACTGGCTCAGACATTTGGCTATTTCTTCCACAAACTTATATATGCTTTGGAAAGGTAAAGAGAGTACTCTTTGGGATATCTCTCTTATTAAACCAGTCTTAAAATTAGCTGCTGCGAAAATGAGAGCACTACAGTGTGCAAGATACTCAGGGCTGGGATTGTCAAGCAAAAAGTCCTGTTTGCTGTCAACAGAGGTTTTTCTTGGAAACTCTAATGGCACGGTTACTACATCCATTCTAGTACTAAGAATACTCAGGAATTTGTTTGACATCTGTAAAGAAACCAAGGCATCCAGAATGGAACAAAAACTCTTATTGTCACTCTGCCCACTGTAAATTAACTGAGTTACAAGACGTTAGGATTAAAGAATATATTCATGCATTTACAGAGAGGGGTCAAAAATAGTAGCAGTGTTGTCTTATGATGGCCAAACACTGTAATAAAAAGCAAATGGCCTTAAAGAGTCATCTTGTAAAAGTGGAAGTAATCTGAGATACCTAATTTTGCTACAGTAAGTCAATTTATATTAAGGAGCTATACTGTTTATTGAGAAATTCTAAACTATAGGGATTGACCTTTGAGGTGAAATCAAATATCTACACGATTAAGAAGAATTATCTATGTCAATATATGTAGCTATATTTTAAAAGGCAATGTGATGGTCTAATCTAGTGATTTAACACTTCTAAATTCCAGGGGTAAGAGAATTTGTTTCAGTGGTTATGCTGTTTTTTCTGTATCTGAACTGCTACACTGATACCAGAAGTGTATCTAGACAAACCTTTCAAAATGGGTTGGTTACATGCAGGATGCAACACAGAGGATGTAAAATTACATACTTTGGTTTTAAGTTGCTCTTGGCACTAAATGTTTGAGGACATTTATGATTCAGCAGGGAATGCAACTGGGTTTAATGTACTACAGTTGGTTGTGAAGTATATAATTTAATAGAGTCTTTCTCTCTAAATGTGTTATATACTTCTCTGTACTGCTTTATGTAAGTAGGTACTGAAACAATACGTTAAAATGATGCATTTGTCTTTATTTAATTCTTAATAGTATGTGTGTTCATACATCTTGGTTTACGTATTTGTCAGATATTCCCTATAGTTCAGCTTATTTGTAAAATACTACTGGGGTCTTTTCTAAAGCAAAGTGTAAGTTCATTTTACTTTCTTTCCATTTCACTGCTGACAAGCGTTGTATTTTATGACTCATTTGACTCCCTTCTGATGTGCTTGTAGAGTAAGTCTTTGTATTCTTTCATTTTGTCAAGTACGAAAGACTATGCAGTGTTGTCATCTCTACTATTTTTAGTACAACTGGTTGAGTGAGCAGTCACAGTTGGCATTTCTTTACCTGTGCAATCCAGAGAGACCCCAAGAGAAAAGATGTCTTGGCAAAGAATGCAACTAAAGTTTGAATGGATGATGTCTCAGGAGAAAATCAGTTCTAAACGATTAAATTAAAAAAAAATAGCATTAGTAATAATGATTCTTCTTTCCTGCCTGAGCAGCTCATCCCATGAAGGAGTCTATATAACTGAAAGATCCAGGATTTTAAAACACTTCCTTTAAGTTGCAATTGTTGGTTTTCAGCTAAGTTTTAATCTCTTTTTCTCCCTAAAATTTTTCAAAACCACTGTGTGAATTGCTGTTTTTAGGAGACCAGTTCACACAATCCTAGTATCTAATAGTGCTCCAAAAGCATTTGATGGTGAAAGAAAAGCAGTGCACAGGCTCCAGTTCAGCCCTTCAGCTGTGTCTTTGCCAAATTGAAAATGTAGCTGAAAACAGTGAAAACAACCTTTTATTCATTTTTTTTCTATTTTGTCATGTTTACACACTGCCATTTCTACCTACAAACTCCAGTTTCTTTTTTATTTATAGAATAGTCATATTACAAAAGGTATTCATGTTAGAAGGAATGAAGCTGTGCTGTACTCATTAAGTGCCACATCTTGTTTCAGCTCCTTCCTCAGGTAAACCTGTCCTAGGTTTGCCTCAGCTCCATCAGCAGAAACATCTGGCACTTTTCACGGTGTTTTCTTTGGAGAAAGTGGTCTTTTGAGTCTTTGAGAAGCAGAAAGAGGGATTATAGTGTTTCAACAGCAAGAATTTGGCTTTTCTCCTAGTTAGGGGCTGGGACTTCCACTTCTTTTTCGCCCTGTCATAATTTAAATTCACTGGCTCATTCCCAAGCTCAAAGTGTGAAATGTACTCCATGTGCAGGGATGCAGGAGATGGGAGTTCAGATCCTTGACCTCTCAGAAGTATAGTAGTTAACTTTCAGCAGCACATTGGTGTTGCTTTGACCTTCCTGTTCCCTATATTGGCTGCATGCACGGTTGTTTTCTTTAATCTAACAAAGGAGACTTTTAAAGTTATGTAACAGCTTAGAATGCTAAGAGGAGTGAGCTGCTTAGCATAATTCTTGGCCTGAGAGGTGCTTTTATTTCTTGATTATCTCCTTTGATCTCAGAAAATATGCTTTGTCACCAACTGACCTTTTTCTTTGCTAGAAAAAGGCTGCTGGAGAAATAACAACAACAAAAAAAATTAATTTTAAAAAAAAAATATTTGCAAATATCACTGATATGCACTTTATAGTGTCCAGCTTCCAGTCATCTCTTTCCTGCTTTTAAGCTTGATTTTGCAAGGTCAGCTTGTTGCATATGCTGCCTATTTGCACCAGGGATACAGCTCAGTGTTGCGAAAGCTGTGTGAAAACCAGATGCAGCAGGACAGACTTGAACTGCAGTTGAACGTGTGTCCACTGGAAATAAGCGGTCACTTCCCTTTCTGCATGGGGACTTAGATATCAGAACCACTTTTAGTTATCAGAGTCACAGTGTTTGGTGTTACTGTGCTTTTTAACAAAGTGTATCCTCAGACAAAAGGAGCCATTGAAATACTTAACTTCTGCCTGTGCTAGCATGACAGAGCAGACATAGGCCAAAAGTGCCTTCTGGTTTCACATAGCTGATGCTATGCTGAAGTTATGATTTTCTCTATTGCTGCTCCATTTCCCCTGAAAGACTGAAAAGGAGTAAGCCACTTAACTGAAACCGTCTCTCTAATCTACATGCAGTATTTACATTATCTAAAACATGCTGCTGTTAAGAAACCCCTTTGTTCTGGGTGTGGGATGGTGACAGCTGTTTGCTTCTTGTCTGTTCTTAGTCTTTGTATCCCAGCCATGACATCAACTGTTATAATCCCTGCATGCAGCAATTTCATTTTACCTCAGACTTCTTTATCCATAACAGGTGTTCACACAAAGAGAAGAAATTGTGCTCATTGCAGTGAATTTGTCGAAGGTCAAATCAGGTTTGAAGATGGCTCAAAGAAGCTTTTTTTTGTCCTCAAATGCAGTTTCATGCTGCTTGGTGTACATTGTTTGTACACAAAATTCTACATTTTCCACAGAAGTGAGCATTGGGAGTAATTTCATTTGCAGAACCCACAGGCTAGTTTTTTGCTAAATAACATTGCTCAGTGTGGTTCTGAAATTGCCTGCTGCTTTGCATCCTTTCAAAATATTATGTGGTCCAGACTCCTGTTTTGCAACAGGAAAGAATTCATATAAAATCTGTCTTGAATTGATATAAACTTCATTCTTTCCTGAAGTTTACAGAGATGGGAAGCTGGAGCATTAACCCTCCTTAGCATGGTTACATGCTCTGGAAGATAATGGAGATATCTTCCACTTACAGTTCGGTGTCTCTATCTGCTTCCAAATGATTCCACACAATGAGCTGCACTGGATGGAGTGCTAGACCTGTTTGAGTGCATTTCTTGGACTCATGTTACCTTCTGTGCTTTGTGTGTTACAAAGGACATAAATCTTGATTCTAGAAACAATACTCGTGCCTTTTACTTTATGGCTTGCTTATGTGAAAATTACAGCTTTTGCTGCAAAGGTATTTCAGGGTGGCATGTACTTAGCCTGCTCAAAATTTCCCAGTTTTATTTTTTTGGAAAACCACAAAAGATTATTTTTTTTTTTAGGAATAAATATGTAAGCACATTATGTGAAAAACTATGTAATATAGGGTTTTCTTAAGATTCTTGACACTTCAAAATGTCAAAATGGAGAGTTTATTCATGCTCTGCTTTGTCACATCTACTCTTGTTCTCTTCAGTTTATTGTCTCAGGAATATCTAGTGAAACCTGGTTCAACAGTATCCATAAAAAATTTAGGAAAAGAGACTTTGTGGGAGAATCTAATTATGAGGTAGCTGACTGAGGAGAGAAACCCTGTTTTTTTAATAATTTCATCTTCAACTTTTGTAATATTCCTATATGGATTTTATCTCCTAACTTCCAAGACAACCTGAGGACTGGTCTAAGATCTGTTCAGCCAGTATACACATGACCATTTGGTACCTTCCTGTGCAAGGCAGCACTCCAGCTGCAGCAGCCTGTGGCTCCACGTGGGCCATGGGCCAAATACCCAGCCTTGAGCCAGAGTCTGAAGCTTGCCCTCAGCATTGTGTTACTTTTGGTACTTCTGTAGAAATATCTAACCCTGTTAATCTAGAGAGAACTCATACATGCCCGCACTAGCTGCAGTAACCACAGTAGAGTGATATCTACTGTTTCTCTAATATTTTCTATCCCTCTCTGCGATTCCCTTGGCTTAAAATAGGTTTGGATTCTTGCATTAAAAACAGAAAGACAAAAGCTATGTGCATGTCTATATATTTTTGTTTATTAAAATAAATCAAATACAGACACATAATGAGGGTGAAAACACCTTGCTTCTTTTAGCTATTTTCCCCTAAGCTTCGCTGTCTAGAACACAATGAAACAGGCAAAAATGGATTATATATCTCTGAAAAGATTTTGGTAATATTGTAAACCATAGGAATGAAGCTTCCATAGGAATGAAGCTTGTCTAGACATTTTCTTTGTAATCAACAAAATCTTCAGATAAAATTAGGGTCTTATTTTTATATCCTCACTTTTGTTGCAATTTATGACTGTGATTTCCTTATTGCACCTATTCCCTCTTTTTCTGATTCAAAAGCCAGACAGAAGCCTTGCTCTAATCGGCTGCTCATCTTATTTTTAATTTGCAGGAGTGATTTAATCCTTCTGAATTACAGAAGGGGCAAGCAACTCCATAAACCTGAGCAATGAGATTTGTTAAGTATTATTTCACCATGAGGATATTTTCCAGAAAAATACTTGATTAAAACATAATGGGTGAAATGGTATGCTGATTCCCAAATCTTGAGAGGTTCCTCCTCCTAAGAGATTTTAAATTTTTCACTTCCTACCAACATTAGAGAAGGGATATGACATGACCTGGTTTGCCAAGATTGATTAAAGGAAAATGTACAAGACATACCAGTTGTTCAAAAATAGTATAACAATTTTGAGATCAGGCACTGTAGGCAGTCTACTGTTTAATAATATATGTTGCATGTCTGTTTTTATTAAACATGGGAATAATAACAGATCTGTAAGTCTCATTATTGACTTGAATGAACAACCATCAGTCTTGAAAGGTTATAAACAGACCTATTTGGATTACCCTACTTTTTTTTTTCCCCAAGAAAATACAGATGTGATTTAACAGATTTAAATGCGCAACATGGGTGTCTAAGCTGGGTCTATGAAACCACGAAAGACTTGCCAGCTAGTGGAATAAGTTTTCATTTGAGCAGCAAGTGGGGATAAAACTAGCAGCATGAGATTGTCACAGGACTGAGCTGGATGTCCAGCCCAGGCCTCCAGTGGAATGCTGAGAACTCCTTCCAGAGCCTCTGACTCTTTAGTCTGCTGTTTCCTGCTCATCCTGCTGCTGGCACCACCACCAGGGACCGCACTGAGTCCTGGCATTTGTCATGTCCTTGCCCTGGCTCCTAATGATCCAGGAGATTTTGCTGTTTGTGAACTGCTCCCTGTCTTTCCTCCACCCAGTCTTTATTATATATGTGATCTCTGGGCAGCTGCAGATGTGCTGTCCAAAAGAACATGTGGCCTGTTTGTGTGTCAAGGGAATGACATTTGTTCGCCTCTGATTTGCAAAATATCATCTCCAGAAAATGTCCTTCACTGCAGCTTAAATTCAGTATTTGCAAATTCCTGCTGGCTTTGTTGTCTTTGCTGATGCCTTGAGTCTCCAAACCTTGGCAGCTGTTGTTTTGTTGCTTTGATGTTCGGAACAATGTGTTTTGCCAGCCATCTCATGCCATATTGTTCCTTTGAAGGCATCAGATGCTGCAACTCGAGAACCTAACTACTTCTTCACTTTACTGTGTAGAATGATCAGTCTTCACCTTTGCTTGGCTTCCACTAGCTCAGCAACATTATTCCTCTAGGCATCAAAAAGGTAATGAATGCCCTTCAACTCCTTAATGCTTTTTCTTCCCTGTCTCAGTTACCTGCACCAGACTACTAGTGTTTGAGTTCCATAGGTGATGTTGACACCAATGGAGGTAACCATGACACTTCAGTTATTCATGCCCTAGGATCTGGATCTGATTTTCACAAGCTGAGGGATCCTGCAGCTTTTTTTTTTCCCCCTCCATTTGTAGCTGTGAATTCTTTTTCATTCTAAAAATGGAGCCCACAGCTTCTTCTGGGGAAAAGATAGAGGAAGAGACCCTAATTGATGCACCTTCCAGGTTAGATTTGTAGAGTATACAGTAATTTTAAAAGCTTCCATCTTTAAGACAATATAAAGGCCCTGGCATTTATCAAAATAATTTCTATAAGTCAGGACCAATCACATGTAATTAGAGTTTGCATACCAGTATTAGGTATTACAAAATCTTTGAGCTTCTTTTGGATAAAATTAAGTTTTTTGTTTGAAAAGCACACTTATTATGAATTTTGCAGTAGTAGATTTGAAAAAAATTTTCATCCTATCTCCAGAATGAACTTTCCCTCTTCAATACAATTCTTTCTTCCTTCAGTAAAGAATGAATTGTTACTCTAATCCTCTATATTAACTATTTGTTTACAGCATTGGGGTTCTGCATAGTTTAGAGGAGGTTCCTGACTTGTTGAAAAGGTTTTGTGCTCAGAGAATAAACTTCAGGCAGGGGACAGGTAATGAGACCAGAAAGGCGACTGAGACCTTTCAGCTTTGTAATATCAGCAAGTGTATGTTGTAACTTTGCCATATCAGCTTGATAAGCAGCAGAGAGAAGATGCAGGTTCACATCCTGGCAAATGCAACAATTTAAGAAGAATGTTAGTTCATTAATATTTTAATGTAGTTCTCAATAGTTTATGTGCAACACAATTCAGTCGTGTGGTCCTGGCTGCTTTCAGAGAGGTAGGCATTACTCGTCGTGTCAAACCTTTTAGTCTTCACTGCATACCACAGCTCATTATGGGGGATCATAGCTTCAGGTGAGGTAACCTAATTCATTTATGCACAAACTGGGCAAGAAATTCATAAATATTTAAAACTGATGTATATTTACCAGCATAATATTGCATATTGAATTAGTTGTCTGGTTTGCCTGCCAGCATTTCAAAGTTTGCGTTTAATTATCATGTTACCTAAGTTTGATGGCCAGTGTTTTTAATGGATTCATACTGCTGCCCTTTCCTTCAGCTTCTCTTTAAGCTCTCCTGAGCTCATTTTTGACACAAATGAATTGAAATCTTGTCAGCTTGTCCACTGACAAATGAAAATAGGTGACTAATGTTGATTGTCTTTTGGTATTTCATCTGCTGCTTGCCAAGAATGTCTTAAATAGTGCAATCATTTAGAATCCTACACACTCAGGGTAGTAATTTTTTTCAGACTGATTGCAGTCGGTTGACAAAGAATATCATCTTGAGCAGATGCTCACTAGTAGCCAACCCTACTTATAATTACTTCGCATAAGAAGAAAAAATTAAATAAGGCACAGAGGACCATTTACTCATATGGTCTGATCTCCTCTGTATCCTGTGTCATTAAATTTCACACATGTACAAGCACTGAGAGGAGTAGCAGTGGCCTGCATTTGGCTAAAACCTGTCTTCCAGAAAGGCGTCTTGTTGTGGTTGAGGGACACAAAACCATAAAAAATTTCTTGGTGCCTTTATTAGCTGCTCCAGTGATGTGTTGTCACCTTAAAAAGAAAAATTTTGTGCTATGTTTGAATTTATCTGACTTCAGTTTCTACCACAGCTTGTTGTTATGCCATTCTCCACTAGATTAAAGAGCCCTTCAGAATCCAGTATTTTTTTCTGCATCGAGGTACTTATATGCTGTAATCAAGTCAATCTTTTTGATACGATAAACAGATTGTGCTCTTTACGTCTCACTTAGCAGCATTTTTCTTCAACTCTCAAATCACAGTTTCAGCTCTTAGTCTGCCCCCACTGCTATTTTTTGACTTTTTTTTCAAAACGTGGGCAAGAACACAGTATGCAAGATTGGTATCATCAGTGATATATCCAGAGAGAAAACTGTGTTCCCTATTTCCTACATCTGTGATGCAGGTTAATCCTCCCTTTTAGCAACATCACAGTCAGTGTTTAGGATGAGTTGGTGACTACAGCCCCTAAATCGTTTCCAGCGAGTGCCATCACCCTCTCAGTACTCAACACCTACAATCCTTCAAGCTTGTTACAGGGATTTAGCTATAGTAGATGTATTTTGTTTGACAAGGTCCAGTTTGCCACTCAATTCTGACTACTTCACTTGGTTGCTCGGTACTTTTGCCATTTTTCTCCTTTTGGGGCGGGTAATTTTCAGAGAAACACACCCATTCAAAGAAGGTTCCTTTACTTTTTGTTGCTTTTTGTCATCAGTCATTTAGGCAAGGCCTAGTCAGTTTAGTGCTTTAAATGGTTGCTGCTTTGGTATCATGGGGTACCACATTTTCTTTCAGACTTAAAACCTGAACCATCAGTGTGCATGTAACCAAACAAGCAATCTCCTTGAAGAATGAATTTAGAGAAGTTTGATTAGACCTGGTCTTCATAAAAAAGACTGGAATTATTTCTATAAATTACTTTGAAATATTTTTAAATTAGATGTTTATTCTGCTATTATTTAGGGTGCCAGTGTTGGCCTATATTTTCTTCTTATTGCACTAGGTCATTTTTTTTGGCTACTGGTATAAGATTAAGACCTCTTTGGAATTTCAAAAATCATTATTCTTATCTTTCTTAATTACTAGCAGGTTGGAGCAGTTCTTCATAATCCCCTTGAGATACATCACTTGTTTCTTTTGTAGCACAGAAGTACCTACAGAACATGTTTACATTTTACACATCAGCACAAAACCACTTATGAACTACCTTTACTACATGGGCCAGTATCATCACTGGGTTTTCTTTTGTTCCTAACACACTTTAAATGTCCTGCTTGTCTTTAGCTTTCACAACCGTGGATATTTTTTCTTTCCTATTAAATTATTGATTTCTGATATTGTAACTTGCTATTTATAGCAACTGGAATTAATATAATTTCTCTTTGTTTTCCATTTGCTTTCTGACTGCCACCTTTGAGGTTTTATGGCAAAGATACTGCTCTCTGTGATTGCAAAGTCTCAGTCTTCTGGCCATTTATTAGAGGCTTTATGAGAGCCTCTCTTCTGACGTTCACAGTAAATATGTTTTTCCTTGTCAGCCATCCCTACTGTTTTTCTCAGAAATTTGGGGAAATTAGCTCTTTGAAGCAGCAGAAATGCATAGTTTTGATTGGGGTTGTCATTCATTTACCCATGATGAATACAATCAGACCACAATTGCTTGTTCCCAGGCAACTACAAACTCTTAATTTAGTGATACCAATCCCTTTTATCTATCAAAATGAGGTTAAAATACTTATCTCTGTAGTGTAGGATATTTATTGGGCTACAAAATTACCTTCTCCAATTGTACGAGTCATTAGTGACTTGGTAGAATCTGCTGTTAAGCTACAAAAGGGCTACACTTGTTTCCCTGCAAATAAGAAAAATAAGGATACTACTGTGAGTAGATGTTTAATTCACACGTGAATATTTCACTACTTCCAAACGTCTCTGTCAAAATTTAATCAGGATTGAATTTTAAAGGGGGACATAAAATTTTGGGGGCATTGGTAGTTAATTTTTGGACGCTTCTAGACCTTCCTTCCACAGCAGCACTCAAAAACAAAGCTTGCTTACCTTTTTCTTTTAGAAGGTAGTAATTTGGAGGGAATTTATTTTAAGGGTTAATAATTAGGAGTAACTCAAGGGATGAGGATTAAGAAGGCCTATGTTGCACTGAATGGGGCAGGTGCCCTGGAATGAACTGGAACAGGGATGTCAGCCACAACCCGTCTAGAGCCCTTAAAACTTGTTCTGTTCAGTTTGGAGTAGAATGAAGGGGGACCTCACTGCAGTCTACAGCTTACTCATGGCGGGAAGCAGAGGGGCAGGCACTGATCTCTTTTCTCTGCTGACCAGTGACAGAACCCGAGGGAATGGCCTGAAGATTTGTCACGGGAAGCTTAGGTTAAATATTAGAAAAAAGGTTCCTCACCCAGAGGGTGGTTGGGCACTGGAACAGGCTCCCAAGGGAAGCAGTCACAGCACCAAACCTGACAGTTCAAGAAGCATTTTAACTCAATGCTCTCAGGCACATGGTGTGACTCTTGGGGATGCCCTGTGCAGTGGTGAGAGCTGGACGTCATGATCCTTGTGGATCCCTTCCAACTCAGACAGTTCTGTGGTTCTGTGGAAATTGCCCCCGGCGGGCCGGGCTCCTGGCAGTGGGCTGGGCGAGCCCTGCTCGGGGCTGCCCCGCCAGGGCTTTGAGGCGCCGGGTCAGGCTTTAGGGGCAGCGAAACAAACCCGCTACCACAGGCAGCGACTGCCACAAACCCCTCGATCTGGCACCGAAGGCAGCCCCGGGCACGCCGCTGTGCCGCAGCCCCGGGGCCGTGGCTGGCAGCCGTGCTCGCCGCTGGCCGTGCCCGCTCGCCCTGCCCCGCGGGAGGGGCGGTGGCCCGGCGGTGCCGAGGGTATTTATAGCGGGCCCGGCAGCCCGGAGGCTGCGGCAGCGGCCAGGGCACAGCGGGAGCGGCCCCGCTGCTCTGCGGTCCCAGCGCGACGCCGAGATGCAGGGTAAACGCAGGGGGCTCGGCCGCCTCGTCCCTCCTCTGTCCCCCCTCTGTCCCCCTGCGGCCGGGCTGCGGGCGGAGGGGCTCGGGACGGGCTGGGAACAGGGAAGCGGCTCGCTCTCCGCGGCTTCGAACGCTTCCCTCGCCCTGCGGGGACTCCTCCCGCAGCCTCGCCGGCTATCGCGGGTGTCCCCGGGCTTGGCGAGGAGAGGGGCCCCGGGGCAAGGGGAAAGAGGCAGGGTCGGTGCGCAGCGCAGGTGCAGGGCTGCCTGCTGGGGATCTACCTGCAACCTCCTTTTGTTACAGCGCAGCAGTAGCGTAGCCTGGACGGTTTAATAAGGTGCAGGCTTTGCAACAATATCGCAGAGCAGTATTTTTTTTGTTTAAAGAAGTGATTTTTAAAGAGGGGTGCCTTTTATTTAAATTTCAAATTTCTTTTCATCAGGCACCAGGATAACGTAGTGATACACAGCAACATGGTGATTTGCTTTGGAACAAAAAGTCTCAGTAAAAACAGTTAATCCTGTTTTATAAAGGTATTATCAAGTTCTTTACCCGCATGAAGAGGAAGGCCTTGCATCATTCATGAAAAGTGAAAGGTTGACCATATGTTTATGAAAGTTGGGACTGTGGATGAACTATGGCTAATACAATAATGGCACTGCCATAGGAGCTTAGAAAATGCAGAGATTAAATTTGCAAAGTTAAGAAACGAGGAAGTCCTTAGGGTTGTGAATGGAAGCTGATTGCTAAGTCAGAAAATAGTAAAAGTGTTTGCAGATGGCTCTCCCGTCTCTCCCACAAGATCAATATTCTTGATAATAATTTCTTCACTTATCTCAAATTATGACTCTCTTATGAAAATCATCAAAAAAGACTTGAGACCTAATAAGTTTCTTTTATATTTTACCCTAAACATGGATGAAACAGTGAAAAAGCTTTTATTCCCAGGTTGAGAAGTCTCATTCACCCACATGCATGGGTGATCCAAATTATTAGCACTATATTGGCTAAAAATCTCTGAACAAAATCATATATTTTCTGCAGAAAACTGCAGAAACTTAATATTGTAAAAACAGTGGATCCCTTTTGCTTTATTTGATGTAAATTGAACGAGCATTGTAAAGTTACATGACAGTTCTGGTGTGTAGTAAATATGTTCTGGTGCCCATAGTAGTTTCAAGCTGTACTGTAAAGACAGCTGTACTACGTGAGTAGCAGAGGCAGTACTGTATGAGTGAGAGCAGCTCCCAAAGTAATTTCCTATAGGTGCAGCTTATATTTATATCCTCTGACAAAACAACAGCAAAGATAACTCTGCCGACAGTCACTAAGGCTGAGATCCTGGTGGTTTAGATGGGTAGTGGTGTTCTTATACAAATATCACCTGTTATACGTTACCAAAAGTCCTAATTTCCTCCTTAATTTCCTTCCAAAACCACTGGTGTGTGCTGGTAAGACAGAACGTGTCTAATAGTAATGTGATCTCCAGCCTTGTTGCTGCAGGTTTCCGAGTCTCTCTACCTTATTCATGAGTAGCATCTGTTATTTCTTTGCACTTTCCCTCTCATGAGGAATTCTTTACTCTCACAGACCTCTGTTTCCATTGTCTTTGGTGATTTGCTGTGTCTTCTGACAGGTTCTATCTGGTGAATGAGCTTCTCTTAAGTGGGATGGTGAATGAAGTTAGGCTACATTGGAGCCTTCTTTATAAGCTTGAGTTATTGTAGAAATTTGGCTCTGTGGTTTTTGAGGCTGTAAAACTTTGCTGCCTGCTAAAATATTTTTTTTTGTGCATAAACAAATGTGAGTCCATTGTTAAAACTAGATCTTCTGGGCTGATCAGTGCAGCTCTCCTTTCACTACTGGTATTATGGGTTCATATCTTTTAAAGTCCTGTTGGAAATCATCTGGGAGAGAGACTGAAGGCCCCTACCTGTTGCGGCACCAGCTGGCAAAGTGGAGTGGAGACTTGAATGTGCAGAGAGTTAACACTTGCAGTAGCTGCTGTGGTGAGCACGGTGGGAGCAATCTGAGGGGTGACAGTCCGGGTTCTTTTCCTAACTTTTTTTCCCCCCTTTCTTTTCTAAACCCCCTCAGTGTATCTGAAAGTGACCACTTGAATTTCATCTTGCTGGTTGCTAGATGAGCCTAATTTCTCTCAGACATCACCACTGTCTACAAGGGAAGCCTTTATGACTATGCAGGGATGAGTAAGAGGATTTTCTTTTGGCTGTGCTTCCATTCACACAAAAGACAGTAAAATCCCATCAATGAGAGGGGCCAAGTTGTAAATTCATACTCCTAGCTGCAGAAAGGGATCTTCACTGCCTATATACTTTAGTCATTTAGCATCAGGGTAGTTTTCCAAGATTGATTTGGCATGGAGAAAGCTTGGCAAATTCTGTATTTGGAGAAAAAAAAGTAGGTGGGCTGTTTTCTGGTGGGGCATAAGTCTGAGTGTGTTAAGCAGAGTTTCAAGCAGGTTGCTAGCTTATCAGCAGAGTCAGAGCTGGCAGTCACAAGAGGAAGGGAGCAGCCAGCATTTGTGCAATATGCTGCTTTTTAACTTCTGAATTGCTGGTGGCTCAGTGTGTATTTGGTATCAATGGGGACTTACATGGTTTTATGCCACCGGCAGACTGGGGAGATGAGCTGGCAAACATTTTGTGTAAGGTGTTGCCATCTCAAACAGCTGTAATGTGAGGCATGGTGAAACACCCTGGAAGTTAGGGAGGCTTTAAGACGCTGGTAATGTGACACTCAGGTTAGTATTTTGGTCAGAGCACGGGATAGGATCTCTTCTGTGTCTTAAAATCTGATCTGATAAAAGAGGTACTCAGATCTTTTCTAATATCACTTCATCAGAGGAAGGGAGACATCATTTTGCAAGAACTGAAGCTTGCATCAAATAAAGCCATTCTGTGTGAGTGCATTCATGGTGCTTTAAAATTAATAAGGATTTTCTTGGCATTAATGAACATTTAGTGAAGAAGCTTAATTTGACATTTGAGAAGTTCAATAAACAATTTTTCTTTCTTGATTAAGGCATCTTTTAAACTGTCACTTATACAACCAAAAATTGTCACTTTTTAAAGCATTACGAGATCTTGTTGCATACTGATTCAGCTATTATTGCCTATTAAACAGTTTTGATTTCCTGTGCCTTAATTTCCCAGCTCTTGACTATTTTAAGCTGCCTGCTTCTTTAAAGATCATTTATATTTGCATAAGCATTTATTACATATTCAAGACAGAACAAATGGACACACTGAAGTACATGTCTTTGTATTTCTGACTTCCCCCCACTCTGTGGTCCAATTTGAGATAGCTTTTTATGCTCATTCCAGATGTTTACAGAAACTACCTCTTTAAGCTTTCAAAAAATCAGAAGTTAAATTTCTTACGGCCTTTTTTGCTTTGTCTTGTGTCACAAACTGCAGAGGTTGTAGGAGGTAGTGGTTGGTAAAGCATTGATAAGACCAGGATACTCAGCAGGACATGGCTAAATTTGGGCTGTTTCTCCCCCTTTTGTTTCTGTGCACACAAGTAATCTTATTTTAGCATTACTGGGGTTTATACATGCAATGAGGGAATAATAAATTGAAAAGGCAAATTGTTGTTGCTTGTAGTGTGTCAGTAGTGGTTGTTTCTGTTGATAATTATTGTCAGGCCTCCTCTAAGAGTAATAAAAGGTATCTTTGACCTGAATCAAATGTATGTATATGTCCATCTCTGTTGCCATTTCTTGAGTATATGTGATCTTTATTTTTTTAATGAAAAACTTGTCAAGTGTCAGCAAACAGAATTGTCTTTCAAAGTAAAAGCCACAGGACCAGAAGCTTTTCAGTACCATGAATGTTGTGAGAAAGGTGGTTCTTAGTGATCATGGTCTTTTGTCAGCAAGGTAGCAATGACTCTACAAAGTAGTTGGTTAAATCTGGATAATTTGGAAAAGCTTGTGTCTCCAAAGCTTAGCTATCTCTGCCCTTTGTCACATCTCATCTTATGTATGCTGAAAAGCCTTATAAATATGACCTTATCCATTGGCAAATGTCACGGTTTCCACAAGAAAGATTGTCTTTAAGTGGCTTGGCATCCCTCTGCTGGTTACACTGCAAGACAGCTTACAGGGTCTCATTGAGCTGCTTAAAGTAATTTTTTGCAAGCAGCCCTACTCCATTGTTCAGGGATTATTGAGCCTTCTTTGGTGCCAATATATCATGTTAAAAAGCTATGGCACCAGCCTGAAGGGGAAAGTGCAAGTGACAAATGCTGTATGTACCTGGTATTTGGTTGCTGCGCTAATGCTGAGGTCAAATGACTGATTTAAGTTTTGGCATGGTCCAAACAAACAAACCCCAAACAAAATAAGGTATCCGTTTTCTGCCTGTGATGGAGGAAAAATGGAAGACCTGGGTGCAGTCAGACTACAGGCAGTGTGGTGGCTCTGGGTCTCTTTCAGCTTGCCATTGCTGAGCCCCAGCATACTCAGTAGGATCAGATCTGTGTTTCCACCAGGCACCATCCAGACTGATGCTCTAGAAAAGGGCTGCTAGTGACTTCTGCTGGCACCTGCCAGTGTCATGCAGCAGCCTGGCCTCTTTCAGCTCAGGAGTGTTTTCCCAAAATCAGGTAGTAAACCCACTGCAGGCACAACTTGAAATGGTGTGTCCAGAGCCCTCATCTGTGTGACTGATCTTTGCTGATGTGGCCAGCATCATTATAATAGCCTGGGCAAGGCAACTTGCTCCATTTTGGAAGTGCATGGAGCTACTTTAAGCTACTTTTACGTTGAAGTGATAGGCTAATAAATTATGAATATCTATGTAGGAACTAGTTCAGAGAACCTAGTGGTCTGGAAAGTTACAACCTGATTAGCTATGCACTAGCTTCCTCGTGTTAGTAAATAAGGGCGTATCTCAGAGTTATGTTGTGGACGTGAGTTATTGAGCAGCAATTGGAAATCCTCTGTAGCAGAAGCAGAAAATATGGAAGTGTTTATGATATGAAAAAATGAGAGGAAAACACTTGTTTTTTTTTTTTTTCTGTAACTTGAATGTGCAGGTAAAACTTCCTAAAATTAAATTTAGACTTTTCATCTATTTCTACATTTTAACTTGCTTGAATCCTATAAAACTCAGTTTTAGTAAATTACTGCCTTCTTAGTTGATTTTTGAAAGACTAGAGCTAAAAATTGATTTTGTATTACATTAAAAATATAGTTCTTGCATGAAATTGCAGGCTGTCAGGAACTCTTTTAAAACAAGTTGCAGAACTTCCATTTGGAAAAAAAAAGATTCTGTATGCTGTATGTGGGTCACACCTTTATTCACCATTTCTGTTTGAACTCAGCCTCCCGAAGTTACCTTTGCTATCCCATGTACAGTGCTTTGATTGATTTGTTTAGCCACTTTCTCGCTGAAAAAGGAATGTTCATTAGGTGTTCATCATCAATACACAACTTTTAATTAAAATGAAAAGAGTTTTGTTTCTCAGACACTTCCTACACTGTTAGCTGGTCTTAAGAGTTAGAACATGTGAGATAGAATCCCACACTGGGGTCAGGGAGTTGGGATTTCCGTTTCATAGTTGGCATTTGCCATTACTCAGTTTTGCATCAAGGTGAATTCTGATTCTCCACAGCTTTTCTTCCCAATTGGAAATGTTACAGCAGAAATCATTCCCACACTTACTTGATTAGGACATTGCAGAGTTGTTATGAAAAATTGACATCAGTTCCCGAGGACTGGCTGCAGAAAAATTACTCTTATTTTGTAACTTTTACCTGCTTTTTTTTTTTTTTAAATACCTCTGAAAGCAGGAAGCAGGCCCTCTGTCCTAGCGTGGTCCTTGCATTCTCTGTCAGATAGTCATGACTGGGTCCCCTCTCCTCATTTCATTCTCCCAACCCTTCCTTTAGGAAAGGGAAATTCAGGTGTGGGATGGAGAATAGGACCCATTTGTTGTGCTGTTACTGTTCAGTGCTAGCAGTGTGCTCAACGAGTCTATTCAGGGGTTTTGGAGCCCAGACACAAGCACTTTTGTTTTCCTTGGGTCCTTCTCTATAAAGGTCACATTTGCCTTTTCACAGTCAGAAGATTGCTGTGTGGGGGTGGCTGCTGCCGACCTTCTGAGGGGAAGCACCCAACTTGTTCTCTATCCACAGGCCTGGTCCATAAATCTGCAAAACAAGGATATGTAATATAGGGGGAATTGCATAAGCCCTACCATACCCATGCCTACTTCTTTTTTTTCATGTGGATAGCTTTTCCAGGACAACAAGTAATTTTATGTACTGGATTTTAAGAAAACTGCCTCTCCTTAACTTGGCAACAGACCTGGGAAATCAGTTTATGAAGAAATAATGTACTTTTGTCTTAAGACTGGAGTGGCTGTACTTTATTCATATGTATAGAAAGCAGTGATAAAGAAACAGAAGTGTCTTTAAAGATTATTTATACCAAGGGACTCAAATAGCTGCATCGTGTGGGACAAGTATGTGTTTTAATGCTTTGATACATGATATGGCACCACAGTAATTCATTAAACATGGTGGTGTGGAGTCTTGATGCTGAAGGCATGTGTTTTGTTTTGCTGGACAAACTAAAAGAACATCCATGACTAGATCATACAGGATGAGAAATTTTTTTTTTTTTTTCTGATTAATGTTGGCAATTACTACTGCATTTGTTACAAAGCAGAAATAGGCCTTTGGCCAAAGCCAGCTTTTTGCATTCCCTTGAATAGTCAGTGGTGCTAATGCAGTATAAACTGAACTGGATTTGGCTCTGGCATTCAAGCACAAGCTAGTCTTTCACAAGAACACCCTTCTGTTTTCTCATTTGCCTTGCAAGCAGTAAATCTTTCTAGTCATTTCGTGCTACTCTCCCAAATATTGTTAGAATGGGCCAAGTACAATGCTTTAGTTTCTTTTTGTGGTGCAAGGATTTAGCAGTCAAATATGGAAACACAGATGAAGATTTAAAAATATATGGTAGTACTTTCATGAAGATATAGAAACATTTGAAAAAATGTTTATTTTTTTTCTCTACATTATTCCAACTCCAATTAATTTATGTTTTCTGCTGGGAAAATAATATTGATCATAAAAATGAAATGCTGGTTGGAAATACTTAGGCTTCTGTAATAGAATATTTCTTTCAGGATAAAATATGAGAATTATGTACTTGATTTTACTGCTGCTGAAGCCAGTGGCTGAATGCCCAATTGCCTTCAACTAGAGCAGAATTAAGTCTTCTCTTTTTTGCAGAAGGATATTTTAAACAGTCAGTAATTCTTAATCTCTGTGTTAAGGCACTTCCATTTGCTAAATTTTTATTTCTGTTTCAAGCCTGAAGCCATTTGGCTGAAATTGTATTTGATGTATTTTCTGGAAGTCTATTTTCTGAGTCTGCTTCAGAGTCTGTGTTTCTGTATTCTCAAAAAGGAAAGAACACATTTATTACAGTCACATCTCTAGATGTTTCCCTCCCATATTTGAAAACAAAAAAGGTGTATGTGACAAGATGCTGTTTTTATGCAGTGGGCTTTCCCACTTCAAAGAAAATGATGTTCCTTTAGTGCAATTGAGTGTGTTTGAGACAGATATATAAAAGGCCCAAGATTTTTGTTAAATAATGTTGTGAGCATTTGATGAATTTTTTAATAAGATACAACATGTATCATCAGCATAGTGTGTTTCTTAGCTTGGATGTTGGGAACGTGTTAAAGGCATCTATTTAACTGTGACATAGAAAGTTGTCATGGTTTTGATTTGCTAATTAAAATATACTCATTTTCTGTTGTGAGACAGAACCAGGAGTAGAAGCAAGGCAGGCCTAAAACTTAAGAGGGTATAAGAAGAAATTTATGAACTACACAAAGGGAAAAAAAACCTCAGAATAAGATTGTCAGACCACTCTTTCCTTCCCTTTCTCAACCTTCATAACAACGAAACAAATATACAAGAAACTGCTTCAATTAATTCCCAACTCAAACAGTCCCTTCTGTTCACTTTGGAGTGAGAAGCTTCCTTTTGTTAGGCTGTAGGGATTTTTTCCACAAGAAAGTAGAAAACAGTCTTCTTGTGTTTTCATTTTCACAATTCTGCATCCGCCCGGTATCTGCAGTTGTGGCACTCCTCCCAACTCTACAGCTTTCCTAAAGCTGTACTTGTGGGTCAATGGTCAAAATACATGGGGTATTACTTTTAAGAATGAAATGTTCCAAAGCANTCTGGTCACTGTTCATGGCCACCCCCTCACTCTCTCTGGCCATGCCAGCTCCCCAGACAGGGGGCCCAGCCCGGCCTCCCTGCCAGGCCCACAGGCCTGCAGTGGAGCCAGGCCAGGGCCCTGTCACCTGCACTGCTGCCGGAAAAGCCAAGAGGGCTCAGTTCCGGATTACCTCCTTCAAAATGTGTGTTCACGGGGCGAACTAACTTCCTTCAATTGGTTCTTCACACTGTCAATAACCAAACCAGCCTCCAATTGGTCACTATCAACTCCCAGGGGAGTACTCACAGAGAGAGCTCCTCTTTGAGTTTTTTCCTCCCCAGGTCAAACTATCGCATTAGTGAAAGTGAACCTGGAATCTTTTTGGAGCTTCACCTCTAAAGCATAAAAAATTGGTCACTGGCCTCTTTTAAAAAATATGATGAATAGAAAAAATGTTATGGAATTTCAGAGGTTTATCATCTGCTTAGTTTTCCTCTTCAGGGTTTTACTGCAACCAAGTGGAAACACATTAATTTTTTTGATAGAGAAGAGTTTAGTCATCTCATAAGAACTCCAGAAATCAGACAGTTAAAAGTAGAAGATTAAGTATCATCAGTTGCAGAAAGATCATGAGGGATGAGAAAAGTGTATGTATCCAGTAGTGGTTTCCAAAACCTGAAGACTACCTCAGAAAAATGTGTGTGCTTGGGGCTTGATTTAGCACCTGATTATGAAATAATTGTTTCTGCTAATTTCAAGTAATGGTCTTATGGTATATTCCGGGGCACAATTTACAACAAATTCAGATTGAAATTATAAGTGATAACCAAAAAGTTATTGAGGAGTGGTAAATAATGGCAAGGAGTATTATTCCATGAAATAAAATATGGGCAAAGTTACAAACTCTTTGCTGGACCTTTATACAGGTAAAATGCTGTTAAAATGAAGTCTGTCTTTCATCTCTTCCTTCTAACCTCTCTGCTTTGCCTTTCTTTCATAGACTGTGCTCAAGTTCTGAAACAGATGTGGGGACTAGGGGCAGACCATCACCCATTTTCCAGAGCATATCTTCTTCCTCAGGATCCACAAAGCATCCTAGGCAGACTGTAAAACTCTGTAGAGGTGAACAGACCTGCTTCAAACAGGAAGCTGTTAGACCTATGACTCAGTTCCCTAGAGACCTGGTAGAAAAAGTAATGTAAAGTTCTGCTTTTGCAGAATTCCTGTAAAAAGATTGTCGTAAAGTCATGGAAATACTAGTATCTTGTCTCTGTGCAAAAGTGACAGGAATAGGGCTAAGGGAGTTACCAATAGAAACCTTGTTGACAACTCTGCTTCTAGCACACTCCTGAGAGTTTGAAGGAGAACAAAAAACCCAATACTAATCCACCAAATAACAACAACAACAAAATACCCCAAACAAACAAACAAACAAAAAGGAGTTGAAGAGTTAGTGAGTACTCTTGCTGCGCCATCTATTCTGCTTGTAACCAAAGGAAGTATCAATATCTGTGCCCTGCAATAGACATTAATCTCCCTTGCAGTTTTAGATCCTGTCCTCTTTTTTGTAGAAACAAAACACCTTTGGCATACATAGAGATCAGACTCTCCAAGTGATGTTAAGGCTGAAATTCTTTGTGTTTGTGTTGAATTCTGAATAGTACTTAAGGCAGCTATCTATGCATCAAATAACTAAGTCTCAAAACAAAATTAGTCTCTGTTCTCTCTGCCCAAAGCCCTGATGCCTGCCATTTCATGGTAATATCCAGGGGTTTAAATCTTGTAAAGTTGACCTACTAGCTTGTGTTTCCGGAGATAAACACCTAAGACTTTTCCAAAGCTGCGGTTTCTTTACAGTGCCTCTGCTGCAGTGTGCTGGAAGGTATGATGAGAATTGACATTTTTGATGTCTGTGATTTTCCCTCTTTGCCTGTTGCAGATTTAATACTGTTTGCCTGCTTGTTCTCCGTCTGTCCAGAAAGAACATTCATGCCTTTCCTGTAACAGTGGGCTGAAGGCTACTCTGTTTAGAGTATTAGTATGTATTAGAATATTAGAAATTTACTATGCTGCCCATTTGGATTAAAAATAGAAGTAATTTCAGAAATGCATGGAGGAGGGGGATGTGTGTCATTTTTGTTGGCAGCATTATGAGAATTGTGAGGTCCTGTCCCATGTTAGAATTTTATCTTGTTTGTCATATCTCTTCTGATAAATCAAAATGAACTGAATAGCTTCTCTAAGTCACCAGAAAATAAAAGCTCATGGATTTCTTTCAATCAAAGGACCTTGAAGTGATGCACACTTCTAAGCAGCACTGTTGTTCCTCTATGTCCTCCTGTGCACGAGGAGCTGTAATTATGATAAGCATGATGAATGTGTCAGACTGCAGTGCCTGTCAGTCCTCCGGAAATTCAGTTGTTTAGACCTGTGAAAGAGCCACCTGTCTTCTCTACTTTGTAGGTGGAGCAAAAAGTAAAGCAATAAGATGAAGTGGTCGTGGGTATAGAACTTTCTCCATACACCCAGCCTTGCACCATCCTTGATGTAAATGAAGACAACCCATGGTGGCGGTGCTGTCTGGTGTTATAGATCTTAGCTGTTCCAAAGCAGGATCAGTGAACAGATAGTGCCTGTAACCCAGATAAGTGGCTACAGTAGTTACCACTTCTCCTTTCAGCATGATACTGTTTCAAATATCTATTGCCTTGATATCTCCAAATGTCTCAATTTCATCTTCATCCTCATGCTGATGAAAACCAGAGTCTTGATCTTGCCATATGAAATCAATACATGAAAGAGATACATAGTTGCCACTGCTGGCCAGTGTCTTACAAGCATCTTGGATGAGCTGTTGGGGTAATGTAAAAGAGGAAGTAAAAATGTGTTCACGGAATACACCAGGAGAGTGTCTGCTGGGTAAAGGTGAGGGAGGGGAAAGAGATCATCACTGGGGAAAGGAATAAACAAGATAATCTGCCCAGCAGCTTATTGTAATTCATGACTGAGGACACTTAATAGGATAAGGGCAGGAAAAAGTACAGGTATGTGCCATTGAAAGGTTTTATTTTCATGGAGTGTGGGTTGGTGAAGCACTCTGCAAAGAATGCAGAAGACTCTGAGCAAGAGGACTGGCTGGTGGGAAGGACCAGCATGAAGATACAGGAAACAAAGCTGAAAGTTATTTCATGAAAAAAGTGGGAGCAGAGGGATGGCTTGTGGAGGGAAATATTATCAGCTAAGGAAAATGCCCATTATCTTTCACTGTATTTCTATTTATACAGCTGTAACATGTTCTAAGCCAGAACTGTATTTTCCTCTGTGTTTGGAAGGTCCCTTCCATGCTTTTGTATGTTAGAGAAAGCAGTAGATAAAATACAAGTAGGCTATTATTGCCTACAGAATAAGTCTATGTTTGAAGTAATGTGGGGTTTTTTTGTCTGTAAAGATTCTTCCACCAAAGTCTAGAATTTTTGTACAGGTAAAAAGTGCATATGAGTTTTTTCTTAAGTTGGCTAAATCTCCAGCAGTGAAAGAATATTGTTTTAGTTTATTATTTATTTATCCTTCTTTTAATGATGAGTTATTTCTCTTACAGTTGGTGTTTGCAAGCAGGAGATGCTGCAGAAGAAGAATGCTGTTTTGGTGGATGGGGTCATCCTAAATGGTCCAATAATGAACTCAAAAGCAGGAGAGAAGTTTGTGGAAGAGGCCTGTAAGATTATAATGGAAGAAGTTGTCCAGAAAGCAGATGATGTAACAGAAAAGGTAAAGCCATAGAGTGTCGTTGAGACTTTGTAGTGAAGATCATGAACAATAAATCAATTTCTTATAAGCTGTATTTTATTGCACTCTAAATAGCCTCAAAATTGCTTCTGGTCTGTGCTGGGCTCCAAAATAAAATACAGCCTTACAAATTAATAAAGAATGTATTATAAAACCTTCCAATAACATAATTAGCATACATTAGCCTACATGCCAGAAAATGATGGTGGTTTTTTAAAATCTCAGAATACAAAGGTCATTTTCTTTGTGATCACAAATGGCTATAGTGTTTTTCATGTTTGGAGTGGGGTTGAGTTATTTTTTTGCTCCTCAGGGGTACTGGTGTTGGAGAAGGAGGGAAGTGGGTGTGGTACCACCAAGGAAATGACGTTATAAGATTGCTGTGGGTTCTGCAGAACCTGCTTAAGAGGCTGTATGGGAAGAGGTCCTGCAAATAAACCATGCTTGCCTTTGGGCATGCACTGCTTGCTCCCACCCCTTGGCAGAATAGCATCTGAAAATGCTGTGATTACAAATCCTTACCTAAGGACAGGATTTGAGCTGCAGGCCTCTTTCTTTTCTGCCTTTCAGCATTTTGCACTCTAATGTTCATGGTTGAGTGTTGCCTGAGACATGATGAAACCAACATCCCACGAGGCCAGTTTACTGGATGTATTTTCTGATGGCATGCTGCCCTGTCATGGGAAGTTTTGTGAAAGCAGTGCTGAGTGGGGGGATAATTTTGTACCTCTGTAACCTCTTGCTCCTGGCTAAGCTGTTCACTGATGCTGTCTGCCCTGCTCCTCATCTCTAGGTCTGTGAATGGCAAGCCCCTGAAAAGCTTAAGCAGATTCTTGACCTGGAAATGCGGGACACTGGGGAATGTCATCAGAAGATCCTGCAGCTCTGCCGTGATGTTATAAAATACAGCGTCAAAACCAGTAGGAATGGGATTTTAGGCACAGTTGCTCTGCATGCTGACTTAGACGGGATAATATTTACAAAGCTCTGTCACCTTTCAGGGGGCTGGGAGCATGAATGCTTGTTTTCCTCCTGCCTATACAAGTGTGCAAACAGTTGTTTTACTGAATTCTGGTCACCATAGGTTTCATTAAAATATGTAGTAATGGCAAACTAATAAAAAATAATTAATGTAGTACCATTTGCATTAATAGTAGATTCTGTCATTCTGAAGTCTTGGGAAAGTCAATTAGACAAATGATATGACAGTCTAGCAAAATAGGCAGGAGAAGGACCTTTTTGTGTGGTTTCCTGCTGTCTGAGTGATGAGATTTAGAGTCACCATCATTGCCCTCATATGTTAGTTGTGATGATTACCCTCCATTTGGTATTGTTCTATTTGAGCAATAATCTTGTAGGATGTTAATTTGCTGATAGGCAGTAATTCCTGTTCCCGACACCATGAGAAGAGAGCCTGCAGTGTTTCAGAGACAGTACTCCACATCTCTGCAGGATTAGCTCTCTACAGCTAACCTTTCTGCAGCATGTGCAGGGTAATTCAATCTTGGTGAAAAGGGATGGACAGCACCTGTTCAGGAAATAGCACTGTGAATTGGTAGCTCAGGATTTCAGATGTTTTATGGCTTAGGCTGTATTTTGGTAAGTAAGAAAGACATTTGATGTACTTAGTTGTGCATTTCTGGGCTGCATTCCCTGCTACAATCACTGTTGCTGCAGAGTAGAACTGTAAAATAATTTTGAAACAGAACGTATGCTTATGAAAACCACAGAAGAGCAGTGATACTGATCTGCAGGGGGAGTATACTAATAATATGCAGATATAATTACAGAGTTAGTGGAAGATGTTCTGTTTATCTCACTTTTGCAAATTGCCTTTAGATTATAATTTGTTACACTATGTCACCTTAGCAAGGATGTCGTATATAAAAATAAGCCTTTGACTTGAGTATGGACATTTATTGGAGCCCCAGTTATAATATAAATGGAGCCATACTGTTTACCTGGTTTTGCATGTAAAAATGCTGTGCTGTGGATTAAAATTTAGGTGGTGACCCCACTGTTGAACTGAGTTGTTTTTATAGGCAGCAATAATACAGAATTTCATCAAAATTAGTTACATCTCAGTGTTTCAAGGCAGGTAAACAAATTCTCTTAACTTCTCATTCATTTTAAGTATGCAGCAAAATTTTCCAAATTGTTAGACTGCCTCTCTCTCTGTGTTGAGACTTTGGTGGGAGAAAAAGCTTGGGGGATAGCAGGTTGCTATATTCTACTGCTTAGCAGAATTTGGCTGAACATTGGCTGTGGCCTCTCAAAACCCCTGTTTAAAGCCACTATGTATACTCAATTGTCAATCCCTTTTATTTTTCCATTTATAAAACTTGTAAGCAACTCACATTTATTCTGTGCACCACTTGTGTTTCTCAAGACATGTTTTGAGGTTTGAAAGTGCTTATTAAATTTACTTTCAAAGGAATGTCTAACTTTAGGAAAGGACAGCAAATCTAGAGAATACTGAGAGAATGGAGTCAATTGTGGTTTGCAATGATCAGCATTCAACTGAGACGGAGTGTGATGTATTCTGTTTTCTGGAATATCCTGTCACTTGCTTTTCATCTGTATTTTCAGATCATCCAAGATTTTTCAATCAGTTGTATGCTGGAATAGATCATTACTCGTTAGTGGCTCGTTTCATTACAGAAGCACTGAACCCCAGTGTGTAAGTGTGGTTCTTTGTCCTCTTGATGATGAATTAACATAACATGCTTTTTGGAATAACAGCTTCTTTGGCTTCGTTGCTTCTGATTTCTGTTTTCAGTGTTACAGAAGAGGTAGGAATTGTGCAAGACTTTGGGAGAGAAAACAGGCTGATTCTGATTGGCTGAAGATGGGGTTTAAGAGAAGAGATTTATTTTTTTCAATGCTATTAAGCCTAGACTTTTACCTCACTTGATACATAAAAACAAATTAATCAGACTTCAATTAGTTGTTCATTCCTTTGAGGCGTTCTGCACAGAGTTGAATGCAAATGGTTACCTGTCTACTGTTTACTTGCAAATGTAAAGCTGAAATTTAAGCATGTGACCTACATTAAGAACAAACTGGTGTGCTACTTTGAGAGTGGGAGTGTCAATGAGATGCTGCCAGAAACTAAGCAATTGCTCTACTGGATCAAATTCATGATGTTTTTAGTTTGTCCTGCTGCTGGTGGTGATCAGCTGCTGATAGATTAGAGAAAGGAGCAAGAAGCCTTTTTCTAGTTTTAGCAATGCTCTGTAGCATGAGTTCTGTAGTTTTAATACCAATTATCGTGCTATCATTTCTCTTTAGATACACATATGAAGTATCCCCTGTGTTTCTGTTGGTGGAAGAAGCAGTCATCAAGAAAATGATTGAATTCATAGGCTGGGAGGAAGGGGATGGTATATTTAATCCAGGTAGGAACTGTTCAGACCTCAGGCTGAGTCATTATAAACTGCCTAATTCCATTAGTTCTATGAACACTGGAGTCATGTAGAATATTTGAAAATGAATGCAAAAGTGAAAAGTGTAATGATACACAAAACTATTTAATCTAGGCTTATCTTACGTGTTTCTAGTAATAGTTCAGTGATTCTGATCAGTGAATGAATGAAAACACTTCTACATTAAATATAATTACATGGAATTATTTGAAATTAATTGTTTGTAGCTGATGCCCTTCCTGACCTTATTAACAATACCAACAGCCTCATTGGAAGGAGTCAACTTAGCTGACAGACAGGGAGCTGATTTATGTGCTAGATGCCAACCCATGGTGCCTGAGGGTGTAGATGTGTGTATCCTGCCTATGAACTGTGGGAGCAAGAGTTTACATGATCTTAACTCCTTTGAATTTTTATGATTTTATTAAATGTTATGATAAGGCAGGCCAAACAGGTATTCCTTAAGCTGCTTGATAAACCATGTTTTTAAAATATTCTGTAAGGCAGTGTTTCTACCTACTGCACTGAAATTATGAAGCATATAATGGTGATATTTCACAGATTATTCAGATAACAAATAATTCGACTAGATGTGAATCTTTTGTATCTATTTTGGGGGTGAGAAAGAAATTAAATGAATACATGAGTTTAAAGTCCCTCCCCCAAACTGAAACAAAGTCAGTAATTCTACCCTACACATGAATAGAAGAAAAATAAATAAGCTAAAAATCCCTATTTTTTTAGTATATTACTGGTATGGACTTTTTTTCCCATCAAATTTGATGTGTATTTTTGGTAGAAGCCTTACTTTTACAGGACAACTTCTGGCTTAAAACTTAGTAATCTACTGAGAAAAGAGAAATTAATTGTCTTTTTTTGGTTCTAGTTTTACGTAAGAGTTTTTCTTACTGCTTTGGTTTTGTTCTTCTAGGTGAATAAAACCTGTCCTGAGTGAATAAAACTTGTCCAGATCTTACCTTGCAGTTCCCACTCACTGTGTTTGTTTTTGTTTTTTTTTCCAAAGATCTTTTTGGGTTTTTTCCAAAGATCTTTTTCTCCCGTGGTCCTCTGAGGCCTGGTTGCCCAAGAGATCTCCGAGACTCTGAGCTTGGTGCAGGCAGCTGAGCTTGCTCAGCTTCAGTGTAGAGGGGAAGGTGCTGTGGCAGGGTTTTCTCTGTAGGGAAGGACTGCTTGGGCACAGCTCTTATTCCTCAGGAAATATCCCCAAAGAGCCTCCAAACAGGCTCTGTTTCCATGCCTGCTGCAGAGCCCAAGGCTCATTTTATGTATGTAGCCTTCAGGGGAAGAAATAAACTGTGATGGATGCATCACTAGGATGCCTGTGGGGTTTATTTTTCCCTTAATAGGTCAAGCACTCAGATGCAGGGAAGGTACTCGTGCTGTGGCTAATGCAATATTTGTATGTCTCCTTTTGCAGGTGGCTCTGTTTCTAATATGTATGCTATGAACTTAGCAAGGTACAAATTTTGCCCTGAGATAAAGGAGAAAGGGCTTTCAGGTCTGCCAAGACTAGTTCTGTTCGCTTCAGAAGAGGTAAAATGAAAACAAAGAAAAGCTTTTTCAACTTTATTTTTTCAGTAGCTGCAAAATTTTATCATTTGCATATCTGATGGGACACTGGTACAATAATTCTGACATAAGTGTATGATGTGGGATATTGGAGCTAAGTGGAGAAGTCTGATGGTTAATTTCCCTGCAGAAGCTTTCTTGCTTTCAGAAAACAAACACAGATGTTCCTGCTTTGAAAACTGCTGATATAAGAATAGGTTGTGCATGGGGCAAACCTGAAGCAGAATGCATGTGCTGTATTGTGGAGGTCTGCAGCATTTGATTTCCCACAACATTAAGTCTAGCAGGAGCTGTAGGTAGGTTTTGGATGTCAAAGGTTTTTTTCTGCATGTTTAATTTGTACTAAACTGAGTACTTGTGGACCTGTGAGATGGCTCTCTGCAGCTCTCATTTTGCCCTATGTCTGAGTACAGATTGGTTGTAGCACAAAGTCAAACCCACCATATGCCTCTTAGAAAAAAAATGCTGGACCTTTAGACATTTTTTCTTTAAATAATTTAAAATATGTGGCTAGTTTTTAAAGTTTTTGAACAATATCAGTCCAAAACACCTGTGGGAAATTGAGTTACATTCATATATTTGTTCTGAAGGTAGTTTATAGTTTTTTTTTCTCTTCCCTGTCCCTTCAGTTTTGAGAGTTTATCATTTGATTACTGCAGAGTCATTATTGATTCTGATTCTACTATAAAGACCCCAGTGGAAGCCTGCACAAAACCTTGTTGTATTAGAAAATATAGACTTAGTAGAATAATTTTAGCTCAGACGTTTATGCTCCAAACAGTTTGCAGTGTGAATTGATGAGAGGCTTATTTTGAAGAAGCCTGAGGGATGAAGGCATTGTATGTTTTCCAAGATAACATGTCTTTTGGAACTGAGCCCACATGTCCTAAAGAAAGGTGGTTTGTTAGTTTTTTTTCTCCAACAAAATATATTTTCTTGTTTGTTTTCCTTTTTTTTCCTGAAAAGTGTGTGTGTGAAATGACATGCCAGTTTATACTTAATCCATCATGTTACATCTTCAAAATAGTTAAGAAGGAGAAAATGAGTTTGAAGCAAGTTCCATAAATGCTTTTGAAGTGAAGCCCATGAAACTTTTATAATGAAGTAACATTTTACTTTATTGCATGGTTTAACTACAATATATTTTCTTACTCTGAAATAAGCAAACATTTAATTTCATGTCAAAAGAAATTTTAATTGGCTACCAGAATAAATTTATTTTTGTCTTTGCTTCACTGGGAAGACCAAAACCATAAAACATAGACCTGACCAGGGAAAATAAATTGGTAAATTATTTTTAAGGCCATGCTTTTGATCTCTAATTCTTTGTTAGCTTCACACAACCACATAGTTTTTAGTACTCAATTATTTACTGTAAAACTAGTGTTTTTAATGGCTAGATAATGTGACTATTTTCTGAGATCACGAGTGTTTATTCAGTGTTATGAGGGAGGAAAAGGGAATATTCATTTATACTTAGTTTAGATCCGCCTGTACTGAGTCCAAGCTACATGACCTTTTGGAAACTTTTGTTCAGATATGCCATATTAAGAACATATGTAATCAGTATTTAAAATAATACTTTTAATCTGGATATTTCTTTCTCCTTTTTTGGAAAGGAAACTATGAAAAGTGAATTAGTTGGCACCCTTGTGACTGTAGCTGCTAAATGTTCTTTGGTGTATTTTTTCTTAAAATGATGCCATGCGATTTAGCATAATGACTTCTGGTAATGAAGAGGGGGGAAGAAAGTCTTACATGTTTTCAATCAATATAACTGAAAGGATGAGGACTGGGCACTTTGACTTTTTGAATGTCACACCTTTGGCCTTGCCCATCAATCCAGCCTGTTCAGATTCCTCTGCAAATCCTTCCTACCTTCCAGCAGATCAATCTCCCGCCCAGCTTGGTGTCATCTGTGAGCTTCCTGAGGGTCAACCCCCTCATCCAAGCATCCTTAGTTTTTGCTGGATTTTTTTGTTGGTTTTGTTTTAACTGAAGAGGTACCTGGAGAAGCAAATTGTCAACTCCCCCCAACAAAACAAACAAACAAAAAATAAAACAATACTTGGAGAAGTTAACAACCTGGGTTTATCTTCATCATGAAGAAGGCAAGAAGAGCATTGACATGGAGAAGCCATGAGGCTATAATGAGTATTAATAAGGAATCAAAAGCCTTGACTGTTCAAGGCCCTTGTGCCATTTTAGGGCTTGGCTGCAGTGCTGTGCTGAAATAAAATTATTTTTGCCTTGATTTGCTAAGTCTCTAAGTTTCAGTTTGGCACTTGTCAGGTTGAAAGAGTTGCCCTGCTGTAGGGCAGGGGAATGCACAGACTTTCAATGACTTATGTGATCCGGGGCTATGCATTTTTGTGTTTTTGGATAACATAAAGATGTCTGTTTAATGCATGGCCCACCCAAGGTCCTCACATATCATGCTTGGCCATCAGGAATAAAAAGTCCCCTTGTTCCTGCAAGTAAATGCTTAGATATTTAAAACTGGTGATAGACAGTGAGCACTGGTTATACTGCTACTCTGTAATACTTTAGCTGGACCATTACAGAGCGATTCCTCTTGTGACAGTTGCAGCGGAAGAGTAATTGTTATATCCCACTTTCTGGAGGCATGATTTGTGGCTCTGTAGGAGATAAATATGCTTCTAGTTATAAATATCAGCTCACCTTTTTATTCCCTTTTGCTATTTGAGTCCCATCTAAACTTTATTCTGGCACAAGTATGTGTTACATTGATCTGAAAGGTAGAAATCTGATAAGTTTGAGGTATATAAGGGTGGGAGAAGATGTGTAAACAGTTGAAATGTACATGCTGATATGAGCAGTTTTTTAGATGAAGTGAAACTAAATTCCTCCCCGGTGCAACTTGATCATGAAAGTAATAAAGTGAGAGAACACAACATTAACTTATCATGTTGTCCCCTGTTGGAATTACAACAGACAAAAATGGATAATAAAACAATCTCATAATAATGTAATTGCTTTATGCAATTATGTTTCTAGGAAACTTTTTAAAACCAAGAAAATACGAATTTATCTTCTGTTTTAATGAGCACAGGTAGAAAGTGCTTTGTCTTTGTAAACATTATTAGGAAATGGAAACTATGTCTAGATATAGGTAAAATAGCACAGCAGCACATCTTAAATGCACCAATGTTCCAATTTGATCTTGTGCTCAAAGATGGTAATTTCTTACTACAAATGGCTACAGATTTAATAATTTTTCCAGGCAAACTAGACTGTGAAAGACATGGCAAGAGTAATCTGAACTCACAGTATTTAAAATAGAAATATCCAGATGAAAAGTATTTTCTCCTTTTTTGGAAAGGAGACTATGAAAAGTGAATTAGTTGGCACCCTTGTGACTGTAGCTGCTAAATGTTCTTTGGTGTATTTTTTCTTAAAATGATGCCATGCGATTTAGCATAATGGCTTCTAGTAATGAAGAGGGGGGAAGAAGTTCTTACATGTTTTTAGTCAATATAACTGAAAGATCTCTTTTTTCATCAAAGGAAGCATATTCTATGTCTATGTAGTATTATGAGTCTTGTTCTTGTTTCTGTCCTACTGAAGGGCAGAATTTTCCAAGAAGCACAGAAGTACTTCTGGAGGAAAAATAATGTATCTTGCAGCCTGTTTGTTTTTGTATTCCCTCTGCTCTTCTCTTTTCCTCTGCTTTTTGGTATAGTCTCTTGAGCACTCAAGCCTTCTTTATCTTTCTTCCAGTCTCTCATACCATTGTTTATAATAAAATATATAATTTACTGATTGTCTGCTTACTAGTATACTGAATTTGCAGGTCTGCTACTTACTCAGTTTGGAGCAATCTGATTATTCTTGGTGATTCATACCTATCATTTGAAAGTAATGGCTAGATATCAGTGATGGAAGCAACTTGTATTCTGAGTGATTCACTAGTCAATCAAAAACATCTCCAAACTTCTGCTGAACAACACACAGCCACTTACAATCATTATTACCTTTATTGATGTAATGTAAGACTAATTATCCACCTTTGTATGTTATTATTCTTGTAACAGTCTAAATGACTGAGCCCTAAAGGCCTTGTGGATGTGTCATGTTGCAAATTAAGCTTTCTTAAAACTACTCAGTAGCATCAGGTAGTGTCTTTGTATGCCTTTGTTTAAAAAGTGGGTGATGGTGGGGGAAACCTCTTTGTCAAAATGAAAAAGAGCCCTCTGAGATCATCCATCTCATCAAAAGAAGCGTGACAGGCTTTAATACCCTTAATATATTCATGCCCACACGTTAAAATGTTGTACATTTTTCATAATTATGTTCTGCAGTAACTGCATTTGTGTGAACTCTCAGGAAGAAAATGGAATTAATTAACCACCTGGCTTCACCTCCTGTATGAAAAGTAACAATTCTAGACATCTTTGCTGGAGTATACATTATTTTAACCCTTCAGTAATTATGTGTAAAAAAGACAATTTTATTTTTGTGAGAAGGGCAGTGATAACCCAAGGGTTGGGTGGTCTTGGTTCTGAGAAGAACTGTCTAGTCCTACGGGATGTGGTGTACTCTCAAAAGTGACTCCACTGCTGTAAGTGGTAGTTTTGATGTCTAAATATTTTCAGGTTAAGAAGGTTACTGTATCTTGAATTCCCAGGCTAATCTTGAAGACAAATTAAGCAGAGATTAGTGTACTCTTGTTCTGGAATAAGAGAAAGTGTTCTTGTGCTGGGATAACAGTATCCACAGTACAGCAGGTCTTATAAAGGTGAATGTTGGAAATATGGTTAAATAAACCATTATTATTTGTTGAAAAGAAAAAAGTTCGTAGAAAGTATATAGTGGTAAAGAGTATATGTGGGTCTGAATAGCATTCTTACCTTAGTCATTTTACCACATTCTGATTAAATAAACACCCATTTCTAAAATCTTCTTTTAGACTCACTTTACAGGCTTCATAGACTGATGCCCTTTATTCAGTGCAAAGTGAGAAGTGGGCTGCATGTGTCTGTGTACCCATTCAGATATGTCTCTGTGATGAGACCTAGCTAAAATTCTTTGCTAAAATAGTAACTCAATTTTCTGAAAAATGCAGACTAGCCCACACTGGAACCTTTTGCAAAATCAACAGTAAAGTCTGAAGATGTACTGAGTCCTGTCTAAAGTCTGCTTGCTTTCATAGTAGTTTCTAAGGTTCACATTCACAGGAGCTGTCTTCACACCACCATGATTTCCAGATCCTTTTGCAGAGATGGGGTGTTGAAAGCCTTGCAAATCCCCATTTTACCACATCTGAAGCTTTGGTGGGTCTTGGAACTTGAGGTCCTTGATCCTGTGAACACGGGTTGCTGAATTAGGCCATGGGTCAGTTCAACAGAATATCCTGTCTCTGGAGTATCTTGTCTCTGGTAGTGGCCACCAGCTGAGGATTAAAGAAAGCATACAGAATTTTTACAATCATAAAAAAGTAGTAGAGGCTTCAAATATACATCCTAACTAAGTCTCCAGTTTCCAAGGACTGGTGTTTTTGGACTTTCAGACCTAATTAATTGCTTCCAGGCTGTTGAGTTAAGCAGCCTTTAGACCCTTTTCCTCATGCATTTCCTAACTCTTACACTCATTGATACTTTTGACTCAGTTCTATTAAAACATTTTGAAACAATTAGTAATTCTTCCCTGATGACACTTCAAAGCTTCTACTTTTCATTCTAATGCAGAACCAGCTCTAAGAAAAATCGCATGAAATAGAGATTCTAGCTTTTTTATTAAGCCTGCATTTTAAACATAGTGCACAACTTTTTTTGTCTTATTTTCCCCAGTTTTCTGTGTGTGTTAAGTACAAGATGGGCTTTGCGATATGTAACTTATTTGTTTGCTTTTTGTGTTAGAATATGCTGTTGTCATAGCTGTTAGGTGCTGTTGTACTTGTCACTGTTCCCTATGTTAAGGAACTAGTTTCTGTTGTTTAATTGTGTGTGTACTTTTTTTTTTGTGTCTCTCTCACCCACAGTGCCATTACTCCATGAAGAAGGCAGCCTCCTTCCTGGGTATTGGTACAGAGAACGTGTATTTCATCAAAACAGATGAAAGGTAAGAAAGCAAAAGCCATGACTCTGATCTCTGAGCCTTTTAAAAATGCAGTAGTGCTGTACATAACTAACCTATTTGAATGTAACTGAAAAAGTTTTAAATCTGTGTCCTTTAGAGGTAAGATGATACCTGAGGAACTGGAGAAACAAGTCCAGCGGGCCAGGAAAGAGGTGAGAGGGGGAGAGAGAGCATGAAGGAGAGAGGAGTGTATGCAGACTGTGTGCTTGTGTCTGAGTGAAAGGAAGGAAAACTAAGAGTGACCAAAATCTTAAAAATAGGGCAGCTAATGTAACAATGTCTTTCTTACAGGTGCAATCTGTTTGCCACAAACTTGTGGAACAAGCCAAGACTTAAGGGTTCTACATTCTTAGAAGGGAGGAAAATTCCACAGGGTGTTTCCTGCTAACGAAAGTCACGAGTACAATGCTGCTCTGAAGTATTTAGGGCACTTCTTATAGGATTTCTTTTGCCCTTGATCCTTTTTTTAAATGGATGCAGTGTGTTTTCCTAGAACGGTTTTTCAGTTAATTAAAACAGCTATTGCTCTACTGCCTCTGCAGTGAGCAAGAACTGTAACATGTGCCTTAGTCTCTAAAACTATCTTACGAGCTTCAAATGGTAAATTCTGTCCTTTCTATTATTCTAGCGAGAGTGAAGAGATGTGCCTCTTTTCCCCCAGGGACTTTGCCAAGTAGAAAGTCAAAGGCAAGAGTTTGGAAAGGCACTGATGTGTGGATTTGGACAACATTGACATACATTCCCACAATCTGTAAGACAGCCCTTACCTAGTCAACGTAATTTATTTTAGAGAGCTTGGAGGACTAAATGTGACTTCCAAGAGGATCTTCTTTTGGCTTGGTTAGCTCACCCTATTTTTCACTTCCAGTTTGTACATCAGACCAGTAGAATTCAGAGCTCAGCCCTTAGTCCATGGCGAGTGAATACAAAGCAACTAGTGCAATATCCATGGCATGGAAGATACCTTCCATGGAATTCTATCTTGGGAAATCTACCTTTGTGGCTGATAGAAAAGCCAAGGCAGTCCTGTTCTGTCCTGCACTGGCATGGCCACAACAGCTTTCAGTAAGTTCTGATTTGGATACATTTTCTGCCAAAGAACCATCTCTTATTTGAGTTTCATGCTGGATAGCAGAGCTATTGATAATGACCTAACAAACTCTTTTGCTTGCCTCTTTCTGTACTTTGCATTTTCTGAGGAAGACAACCTGTACTTTACTCATTTGAGCAAGCTGGGCAGGAAAAGGGACTGAAATAAAACAAAGCAAAAGGAAGCAGGATTCCAGGAGAATCAACCCTTTGCTTTTGTATAAACAGTATTCTCGTTCTTGTAACAATACATGTAATGGTCATTTGAAAGAAGTCACCTGGCATTTATGACTATTTTAGGAAGGTCAACCTCAGTATGGTACTCTGCAATTTAAAAACAAATGTTCTATATTAAAATGCTCTGCTTACAGGAAAACATGATTTCACTTGCATTTTAAAGGAAGTTACAGGTGTATTGAAAAGTTTTAATTTCATCAGAGCTTCAGTGTGTCCTTGACAAAGTGCTACTTTACAACTTTTACAGAAAGACACTTCAGTGAATTACAGAAAATATTTTAATGACTCTAGACAACAGAGGATGTATTTGCTAGTGATTGAAGCACAAAATGATCACTGAATATGAATGGCAAGAGTCTTCTCTTTTAAAAGAATTTAGGCAGGAAGATTAGTTTAACTATATTGTCAAGAGTAATAAAAACTTAATTCACTTCTTTGTGGGAAAAGTATAATGGTAGCAATTACTGGAATTTGTAGAGATCTGAGACTTGTTCTTGTATTCAGTTGTGCTACCAATTGGCTGCTTGAAAACCTTTGACTTTGATGTAGCTGTGGGACAAAATTGCTGGGAACACTAACAGAAAATAGATGCATTTGATACATCTTTGCCTCACTTGCAAGTGTTTTGTACTCAAGCTTCAGGCTGATTTGTAAGTTTGATTAACTATTGTGGTAGCTTGTACTCAGAATAAATGACCAAGAAGTGAATTAAAGACTGGTAAGTCTGTGTGGATGTATGGGATTAATTTAGGTTAATTCCAATGTTACTTTTCACTGCTTTAGTAGTTTGTAATGAAAATCTAAAATATAAATAAATCATAATTATGTACCATTCTAACAGTCCTCTACACTGTAAAGAAGTATAAAACTGTCAAAGTGTAAGCATGAATCAAGCCTGTCTGTCTCTGTAGATGCTTAAAGAAGCAACACTTAAAAAAAAAAAAAGAAAAAAAGAGATATCGGATTTCAGCTGAGTGAAGATACATGGGAGACTTGTGTGGAGTTTGATTTTTCAGCTGATGTCTGATGTCACTAAAGCTCCATTGAGATACCTCCACAGACACACATCACCTGAGAGATCTAATTTACTGCAAATGAGCCTCAGTGATCCCAGTTAGTAACAACTTTAGTGCCTCCTCAGTAAGTGCGTTGTCATTCTGCAGGTCAGATGCTGAACCTTGCAGAGCAGTTCTTCCAGCAGGCATTTACCAGCAAGTGAGACTGCACGCTCATTGCTGGGGCTGATACCCTCAATTTCATGGAGTTGTTGCAGTCTCCACCAGTTCTTTTCACTGCTGCAGTTTTTGCTCCTAACTACACCCGACACATGGATCTGTGAGGGTCTGTGAACCGGTCTGCTGTTAGCTGAAGGGAAGCAAAGATGGATAGCTGTCAGTGGCTGGCTGAGACACAACCCAACAAAAGTTTTCCTTATCCCATCTGCTTGACCTTAACACTGTCTGAGATTTCCAGCAGTCTCTCTCCTAACATTCAGTTACCATCTACAGCCCTTCTTCTTTGCTAGGCAGAGGAGTGGGAGCCAGGGAATAGCACGGAGCCGCAGGTCGGGTGCGGGATCAGACAGCAGTGACTCTCCCTGCCACGGCACACACCAGTGTGCCTGCAGGCAAATCACGTTCCCCTGCTGAAGTTTCCTCTTCACCAGGCAGAGAGCCGGGGTGTTGTAGAGACAGTGCAGGTGGAAACCCTAAAGGGATGAGCCCTTTTCTTGCATGGGTAGTCTGCTGGCTGAGCTAATCACTTTATTTTATCAGAATGACAGCATATATGTTAGTGAAATGTGAAAGACTGAGAATTGAAAATCAGTATGTAAAGAGAGATGTCATAGATCTGGTCTGTTTTGATTTTGACAAAACTAGCATCTGTCAAAACAGTCTGAAGGTGCAGAAGTCTGCCCTGGGATGGTGTTAACTAGAAATGGAAAATGTGCTCTTTTTTTTCAATAAAGAAAAAAAAAAAAGAAAGAGATTCAACACTATTAAATGCAGTACCTTCTGCTTGGAAACTAAAATGCAGATTGCCACGTCTTTGTCCTACATTCCTAGATCTTTTTATGCTTTGGCTCTGCAAGTATACAAGGAAGAGATGAGTAGTGCAAATGATAATTTTTTTTTTTTAATCCTATTGCAGGGGTCAGCACCATTTCTTGTCTGTGCTACAGCAGGCACAACTGTGCTGGGAGCATTTGATCCTCTGGATAAAATTGCTGGTATCTGTGAAAAGCATGGCCTCTGGCTTCATGTGGATGTGAGTTTGTATACTGCATGGTTTTGTTTAGCATGGCTTTTTTATAATTGCTACTTTACTTTGACTGTTGATATTTTTTTTTAGAAATTGGGTTCTAATAACATTTCTTTCTCCTTGCATAGGGACCAGAAATATGTTCTGATTTGACTCTGTTACATATACTGCAAAACAGCAGATAACTTGATTCTGACAAGCAGCCAAAGCCATTTTGTTATTGTCTGGTTATATTTCAAGGTTATATACCTCCTAAAAATTCTTCAAGAGTGATTATATACAAACAAAAGTTTTGATTCTCCACATGTTCTGTTGGGGAAGAGACACATTAGAATTGTGTGTGTGTGTGGTGTGAGGTTTGTACCTGACATGCTAAAGATATACTTCTGGCTCAACCAGTCATAAGTTATTCTGTTTCATATTTACAGTTTTGAATTTCCTATATATGTCCTTACACTTTCCTAAACTGTTCAGAAATTTTTATTTTTATAAAAAATTTATTTGTAATTTTAGGTTTGGATATTAAAATCCATTCATGAATCTTTTTGGAATAATCCTTTTTATGACTTGAAAGACTTAGCTCTAAATGTATTTTTCTAAAGATAGGCCACTTCATATTTTCTAAAATTGCATTCTCTTTGTAATTGCAATGCCACAAATCCAGAATGGCTAGATTAAAAGTCATGAAGCAATAAGAGAAAGTCATGAAGCAATAAGAGAATCTGGAGCAATATTTGTGGAGATTTCCAGACCTGCTCTAAATTTCTGAAATGTTTGTATGATGTTGGGTATCTAAAGAAAGATCACATAGGCAGTGATGCATGTTTCAAATAAATGTCTCATAGACATTAATAAATAAAGTCGCTGTATGTGTGAGTTGAAAGAGTTTTCTTATATTCTTGGAGACAAAAATGCAGAATTTAGGCTGAATATTTAAAATGTTTGCCAAGCCTTCTCATGGCTGTGTGCTGCTGAGAAGGATTCATCAGAATTTCCACAGAAGTGCAGCACTCTGGTTACACAACTCTCTTGTGTGTCTGTGTATAGTTGGTGGAAAGAGGGATGTAGTTGGAATCTGTGTTGGACCTTAGGTGAGTCAAATACATGTGGCTGGAGCCATCTGCAGTGGCTCTGGGAGCACAATGAGTAGTGTCCCTGTAGCTGAACTAAAATATGGTGAGGTAAGCCTGGGTCCTGTTCTGAACCTTAGCGAGCTGTTGGTGTTTTGAAAAGAACTAACTTTATTCTTCTAGCTCATGTTAAACTAAGGTAGAACGTCCAGGAACATCTCTAAGTTACTTTCTGTTTTGAAATGACTGTAGTTGTCAGATGTTAATCGTTTCCCAATAGAAGGGCAAATGTCCAGTAGTAAACTGGGTTTACAGTCTGGAAGATCAATTGTTCTCTTAAGATGTGATTCATATTATGAGCCTCTCAGTGATTCTCAGAAGTTCTATCAGTATTTTCTCTATCTTTCACACTATATGAAGGGTTGGGTGGATGGCTGTTTCTCTATTTTTTCATTAAAAGTTTCTAGCTGTATTTATAAGAGAACAGGATATGGGGGAGGATGGAAAGCCTTCCACAGAAGTGACATCAGGCACACATGTATATACAAGTGTGCTATGGTAAAATGAATAGACTGTAATTCTTAGATTTACTGAAATTGCATGTGAGCAGGTACAGTGAGACTGGGTCTCTACCATGCAGAAAGACTATAAGAAACACAGAGAAGAATTGGATTTTTTTGTTTTTTCTTAATCAAGCATATCTCCTATCACTATAGGATGGAATGTAGTATTTTTGAATCTTTGAGAATATACAGTCTGCTGAGAGGCCTGGCTTCTTGTTGCATGATTTACACATTATTATGCAGTCTAACAAGTGTGTACTGCTGTTTAGGCCTGCTGTAACTTTGAAGGAAAAAAGGTACAGTACAATCAAATTAAAGACTAAAACCCAGGTAAAATTGTCTAATTTAGGACTTTTCATGCACCATTGATAGGCATCAGGATTATCTACTGTAAGTGCTCTCCCAAGCTGTTACTATGAATATCTTATATGAATGTCAGTGGTGTTGTTTCCAGATTTACACTGATTTATCTCATTTCAGAATATTTTCTGATCCCAAAAATTGATGTGTTTGCCTTAGGGAGACTCTTTTCATTAAATATGAAATGATAAAGCTTGTGATTCTTAGGAAGGGCAAAAGGGAGAATGTCAACAGAAATTCAGTAAGCTTCAGGAAGATAAATTTCAATAAAGTCAGAAATAGTAGATAAACTCTGATATGAAGACAAACCAAAGAGGAAAAAGCAAGTTAAGGAATATGTTTTAAGAAGATAATACCAGTAGGTAAAACTGCCCTAGCAGTCAAGCTGTTCAGTCAAGCCTAGGAGCAGAGTCTATACCAAGATTATTTTGTTCACATTACAGCATTCCAGTTGCTCACTGTCTATTAACCTCCATCTCTGCTGCCTTTCTTAATAACTTGTTTTGTATCTTCAATATGCCCTCCAGCATCTGTGTATGTCATGTATTATCTTCACATAGCTTTAAATGCTATATATTTCTTTCCTGATGGTCCTGGCTTTGACTAATTTTTTTTTCTCCTATTATTAGGCCAGTAGAGAAAATCAGGTTTGACCTATTAGCCCATGCTTAGGTAATTAGCTTAATCAGGCACTGCACACTGTGATTCCCATCATTCAGCTGTGATTTGTTGCCTACGAAACAGCAATTTTCTCATACCTTGTTACCAATTACATTGTGTGGGACAGTCGTGTTTTGACCTACCCTGCCTTGCTCTCAGCTGGATTTGTTCTAAACAAAATGTGTCATCCTAGTCTGATCAATGTGCCCTCTTTCTGTAGTGTTGTGGATGGAGGAGAAGCAGTCAACTTTACTATGTCTGCAATATCTCATCAAAAAGTCAGAGAAACAGGCCAAGCTGCAGCTCTGGTAGTGAGTGAAAACCTGTCTGGAAAACCATTCCCACAGAGTAGTTACCAGTAATTCACTGAAAGGGGAAAAAATTTTGAGCAGGATTCCTCAAAGGTCTGTCTTAAGGTAGAAATTATCTGGTATTTTCTTTAAATAACTTGGATGAAAAAGAATATGCTGACAAATTTGAAAATGACATAAGACTTCTGAAAAAGGCAGTGGGAGGACAGGATTAAGAAATCAAAGGGATTTTGACAATTTGGAGAAAAAGTGGAAAAACTAGGCTACAGTTCAATAAAGATAGAATTCTAAGCTGCAGTACTCAAGTACACAAACATAGGCTGGGGATTGTTGGCTAGATAGCACATCTTTACTGTAAAGCCCAGAACTTTTTCTAATTTACAGATCAGTGATATTTTCAAGTAGAGTTAAATACCTTTCAGAATTGAATGAGTGAGGTATATAAAATAATTCTTTGTTTCACATGCCATCTGCTTTATCTAAATTTTGTCCAAATAAAAAGATGCAGTTCAAGAAGGCCCTACAGGAGAAAGATGAGAAAATGGGAAAGCAGTGTAGATAAACAGAATAGTATCTAGAAATTATGACCAATGAGGAAAGATGGAAAGCACTGATGTTATTTAAACTAGGAAAGACAAATAAACAGAACATATCAGTCTACAGAAGCTTTAAAAGGTACTGCTGAAAGAAAAGTACTAATCTGCTCCCCTGACCACTAGAGGTGTGACAAATGGTAACATTGTTTAGGACTGACACTTTATATTAAAATGGTGTTATTCCTGTTAGACACAAATTAAGCGGTTAAGTTGTGCAGCCTCTTTTGTTAGAGAGGCCTTTAAAACCAGACAGAGCCAGTGATTCTCAGTCTTCTTAAATGCCTTCTCATTAAAGTTTTTTTTTTCTTAAATTATTTTTTGTTGTTTTTTTTGTTGTTGTGNTCCTTCTCATTAATGTTGGTTTTTTTTTCTTAAATTATTATTTTTGTTGGTTTTTTTGTTGTTGTTGTGTTTGTTTTTTGGTTTTTTTTTTTATTTTTTTTTTCCCAGCCTTGGATCCTTAAGCACTTGCTCTTTGAATTGGGTAGAGAAATGGATTCACAAATTCATCTTGTATTGCTGTGGCTCAAGGAGAGTAATAGAATTTCTCTCATCTAGATCTCCAGTAGTAGTTTTTTTAAAAAAGGCAGAAAGTAGAGCCAATATCTCTGTGGAGGCAGCAATTGCTGGTCTCTCTCTGCATTTTATTTTTCCCTTCAATGCTCATTACAGGTGTAATTTATTTGTTGAGTAATAACCTCTAGAAAAGATGTGGTTGAGAGAAATGAGAGGAGTATGGCTGATCTTGCCTTTGGGGGTGACACACTATTGAGATGACATCTCAAATGCCTTTCTAGTCCTGTTTTTCACAAACAGTGTGAGAATGCCAACTTTTTCAAACACAGAAGTTTTGGGTGCAAATTTTGGAAAAGTTAATTATATTTTAATAAATTCTGAAAATCAGGGAATAAATTAGTGACTGTTTTGATTTTATTGAATCATAGAATGAGAGGAGTAAAATTTATCTCTGAATATGAAGTTCAGTTTGGCTGTCATCCCACAGCATGGCAAATTTGGACTAGATGGAGAAAAAAAGTTGCAAGTCATAGTTCTGCAGGATTACCATGAGTTTGAGGCAAAAGATTTCCTGCCTTAGCTCCCACTTGTAGTTTGTGCAGCAGCCCTCGTCGCAGCAAGGATGTTGAGAGTGTGACAATACTCACATTGTCATGTAAAATATTATGCAATATATTAATTTGTGGCATTAATGAGAATGGCTTTTTAAGACAAGTTATTAACTTTCATCTCCCTTATGAGCCTTTGCCATCCCGTCTCCCAGAGATAGCAGATCTTGTTCCTAATGTATGGCCTGTGAAGCAAATACTGATGAAAAATTAAAATCACATATTTTTGTTTCAAGGAAAGAAAGAACCAAACAATCATATATTTCCTATGCTTAGGTAGCTGGCTTAAGTGTATTCTGCCTGCATGAATATTGAAAATAATTTTTTGTATTTATTTATTTAGCAATAACTTCTCAAATGCACAGTGTGGAATGTCTAGTGTTTCCTAGATCTCCTCACCTTCACACTGTGGATAAATGTTGTTTGGGATCTGAAGGTACACAGCACCTGATGATCCTTGCAGAATTCATGAAAAATAATTACATTCCCTGTATCAGATTTTCCAGAAATCAAACTTATTAATAAAAACTTGTTGTCTGGGTTCCTTCTCTAGTCCCTGGAGAGACACATCTGCCAAAGGTGTCACCCAAAAATGGGTGCCTAGAGTAGGTGGAACTTAATAAGGAGTTTTAGTGGAGAGCTTCTCCCTACAGAGAAGGTCTGAATGACTCTTAGAGCGCACTTGGTTCTTAGATGAGCTGGGGGAGTCTTAAGTCATTTTAAGGTCAGTTGTGTTGCTGGTGACAGAAATGCTGCTACTGCCACTGACAGACTTTGCTTTTCATATCTGTGCAGAATCTGAGCCTGGCCTTTGCAATTGCCAGAGATTATCACTGTCCACTGTTTCCCCTGTGGGAAATTTCCCTGTGGGAAATTCTCAGAAAGGAATTGGCTAGCAGGAGAAAGATGTGTGAAGTGGGGCTTTCTGCTGATAGTTTAAGGCTGGGGGAAAGGAAACAACTCTATTTGGAATCAGGAATGAGTCTGGTTATGCAAGGATATTTCAGTTCATTGCCCTTGCTTACACAGAAGGGCCACTCTGGCTTGTGGCTCATGTAGTAGCATAGACCACAACCTCCTCTATTTCAGGTATAGCCCCAGGCTGCCATCTTTATTTCAGGAGATGAAAATAAAGGCAAAATTTAGCCTTTTAGCCCTGACCATGTAGTAAACAAAGTTTTAAATGAGATAAGACATCTTTAGAAATTGTTAGTTGAAGTATTATCAAAATAACTTTATACAAATATTTTCTTGCCTCCATAAATTTTCCAACAGGCTTCTTGGGGTGGCTCAGCTTTGATATCAAGGAAGCATCGCAGACTTCTTCATGGTATCCACAGGTAAGTCAGTTCAGTCCAAGGGCTCACATACCAGGGATTGAGGTGGAATTTATGTCCTGTTAGCTTCTGTAAGTGTTGCAGTTTTAAAAATAGTTGGAGAGATTTCTGAACCTGTGATGGGGGTGGGTGTGTGGGAAATCTGATTTGTTTGCTTGGATTGTGTTTGGTCTTTTTTGATTCTTAAGGACTCATAATTATAGATGCAATTTTCACCTCCCTTTCTCCATTTATGATTTTTGCAGGGCTGATTCCGTTGCCTGGAATCCCCATAAAATGCTGTTGGCAGGAATCCAGTGCTGTGCTCTTCTGGTGAAAGACAACTCTGTAAGCCCTCCTGACTTATTTTTTTATTTTAATTTTTTTTTCCTTTTTTTTTTTTTTAATTCTAATAGGCTGTAATTGCTGTAATATGAAAGACGAAGTAATTAGAAAACAGCTGAAAGTCAGTTTTACTATGCTGCAGTACAAAGGCTGGATTATATTATTTTGCATTTCACCACTTAATTAATAAAGGGTGAATAAAAGAACAGGGTGAAAACAATCCAAGTCACTGTACTCAGAAGTGGTCAGATTTTGCAGCTGGTGCCCTTGCTATTTAACTTCTTCACATGATTTGCATTCAGAATGGAGTATTTTGTCACCTGGCCTGGCACACTCAAACACAGAGCTCATCAAAGCCCTCACAATAGCTGTCATCCATCGGGACTGCAGCAGTGCTGCGTCTGTTCCAGGCAGGCAGAGCTCATCTTCACTCCTCTTGTATGGGAGGGAGCACCAGAGTGGGGGAGGGATGGCAGTCAGAGCACATGCAGGTAAAGGTGCTGAGTCTTCTCTCTACACTCTACCAGTTCTTCCTCATCAGCAGGGTGATTTGGACTTCCCAAAAGCTGTGACTAATTTAAAGGTCCTGCAAGAAAACAACAGAGCTCTGATCTCTAGATGACTCTGCCGTGTAGCAAAAATCCCTTCTTGTGTCTTTGTGACATTCTTTTATCTTAAAAAAAAAACCCACCAAAAACCAGTAAGAGGTTCATTATTTCAAGCTTAATTTAAAAATCAGACCTGCTAAAACCTATGCCAACTGTCCACCATTATGGGTGAGTTTTACCTTATACTCCATTGGTCATAAATGACTGATCATCATGGAGATATCGAGCCTCTAAGGTTTGTATCACTATTTTGTGGCTGTGATTTGTAAATTGCTTTTATAAATCTCTGTCAAAACAACTGATATTTTCTAGTCAGCTGCTGGGGTTGCCTATCCATGTAATTTGTTACTAACTTCTGTTAGTAAGAACTGATGAGGACCAAAGAGCATAGTTGCTAATGAGCAGTCACTTGGAGCTGATTGCCCCTGGTCAGGGGTGAGACATTGCAGGACAGCAAGAAGTGTGCCACCTCATTTCCTTAGATTAGAGCCTGTGGGATTGAAGAGGATTAGATTTCAGGGTTACCATCCATCGCATTATCCTTATTCCAAGCTGAAAAACAAACAGAATAAAGCTATTGACTAAGATTAATATGGTGTCTTAATTGCAGGCTTGGCAAGATTTCAGTGTTGTATTTTTAACTAATTAGGCTCAGTACATAGATATCGCCTCAGGTAAGGATAAGGCTACTTGGACTGAATAGTGGAAATTTCTCAGGAAGAAAAAGGAAAGAAATGTAGAGGATTGAAATGTTCTAGCTGCTCTAGCCTTTTAGGTCAGTTTATGAACACTGTTCTGACTTCAGGGCTCTGGCAGTCTTTTTGTGGTTCCCTTCTGTGCAGTGAAAAGTCTGGTAGAGGGATCCTATTCCACTTTTAAAGCACAGCAAGGCAATATTGTATTAGAAATATGTGTAAAGCTGAATCTTAGGTCTTTGAGGAGTGAAAACAAGTATTATGGATCACAGCATCAGATCCTGTTGTACAGTGAGACGTGTTCTGGGACACAGATTTGTCTGCTCTGGGAAGAAAGGTTGTTTTACTCTGTGTCTAATTCCTGGAATATGGGCTCTTACTCATTCTGTGTATATGCCACTGAAGTCTTTATATGCAAACAGACACACATACAGATTTATGTACTTTCTTATTAACTAGCTGGAACATAAATCTTAAAGAAAAAAAGATCAAATGCATATTTAAGACACTTTGACAGAAAAGTGTTGCTTCGCTTTGATCCTCTCCATACCAGAACAGCAGCTGAATCCAGTTTCTCATTAAAAATGCTATTTTTGCACCAGTAATAGAAGGGAAAAGTACATATATCAGTTTCTCACTTGGGAGCTTGTTCCACTTCTAAAGCACATAAATACCTATGGCTAAGATGAATCACATCTTTATATGTGAACATAAGTCCTTCACACTGTGGTTAGGATGCATCAGTGGGAACTGGATGCTGAGATGTAAGCTGGACGAGTCTGCCACACATTGCTCTGCTAGTGAATGTTCAAGGAAGATTCTGAATTCTGCAAGAAATCAAAGCAGCAAAATGTTAATCATGAATATTAAGTCCCATTTATGAATTACTCTATCTCCTGTTGAAAGACTGATTGAGGAACTTTTGTTAGCCCATCTTCCCATTTGCTTTGAGGTCCATTTGGATATTGTGGAATACTTCAGAATTAAGCTTATTTGATTATAAGTGAGCAAATTAATCCCCTTCAGTTTTTCTCTTTCATACTTTCTCTTCGAAAGATAATCTTTAGAAGATGTCATCACATTTCAATTGTACCAGTTGTACTAGTAATACTGTAATTTCCCATTAACAAAAGTAATTGTAGGTTTCTTTTTGGTTTGGCTTTTTCTTCTGCCATATTGCTTCAATGGGGTTTAGCAGTGTTAATATATTTAAGGCACTGCAGCTGGCTTGTTAGAATGAAACATTGTAATTAAATATTTTCCTATGCAGATTAAAAAATTACCTAAAAAGAAAATTAACTGCAGTGAAATGTTGATAAAAGAGTATCTTCCAGCCTTAGTGAAACAAAATTGGAATATTTCCAAGGAAGGTAGAGATAGAAAAGAGACATATGTGTTTGGCTTGATTAGACGAGAGAAGCAATTTCACCAAAGGGAAAGAAAGATTGGTTAATCCTTTGTAAAAGCTCAGATCAATGACTGTAGTTCTTTAGTTCTTAAAGCACTCAAGTGCTCAGCTATTCCTTTTTCACTGCCATGCTCTGAGTAACTTTCATCACTTCTCCAAGAAGTCTTATTCAGAAAACACTGGTATTGCTGAGTCATGAATTGCAGCGACTGTTTAAACACAAAGCTAGATGGATCAATAATCTCAAAACATTGGTGAAGTCAGTTTGGGTCTTATATATTCTTATAAAATACTAGGAATCAGTGTTGGGTTGTACATACTCCCTTAAAACCACAGAGCTACTCCAATTTGTCCTTGCTGTCATCCATATCTGTGTGAATATTATCTACATATAAACAGAGAACTACTGTTTATCACCAGTGCCAAAATTCTGTGACTCATGAGAGTGTTCACTTGTGAGTGTGAAGCACTAGTTTAGGTAATTAAGAATCAGTTCTAGGTAATAAGCAGATTTTTTGCTTACTAGTTAAGTCTCAATGTAGCTAATGAAATCTCATTTTAGTATAGAATATAATTGATTGAGGTGATGATGGTAGCCGTCCATGTGTAATCTCTTCCTCATAATTAGCAATATCATAGACATATCTACCTCCCAGATTCCCCTCCAGGACAACTGCAGGAAATTCTCTATTCTCATTGCTTTTGCTTGGGTTTAATATGACTGAGAGCACCTTCTCACCTCTTGAAATGAATTGCTATAGTGTCCTTTCGCCCTGCACTGCTTTTGACAATTTTCAAGTGTGCTTTTCAAAAGATTGTCCTTATTGCCTCAGAAAAGACAAATCAGGGAGAGGCTTGTCTTGGGGAAAAAGATATTTTATTAATGAAATGGAAATTCACTTTTAACTAGCAATGGAAATGGAAAGAGATCAGAAGACTTGCTGTAGGTAAGTCTGTTCAATGAGAAAAATATGTTGAATTATGAAACTGGAGCTCTTGCCTTCAGTATCAATATTTTTTATCAATTTGCCAATAATTAGGATCCACAAAAACTATATGTAGACTTCATCAAAACCAAAAGCTCTTTGAAACTTCATAGTGGAACTGGGGCCTCTTTGAAAAGAATATTTCCATTTTCTAAACTTAAACAGACTGACTATAAGGCTGAGAATTTGCTTTAAAAAAGGTAGAAAGATAAAAGATGCTGAAGAAAGAAACTTAAAAGCTGTCCAATGGGGCAGTTCTAATGAAACTCTTGCAATTCGTCTGAGCAGATGTAGCAGCTCAGTTACTGTGTAGAAAACTGTTGGGAACTTCTTGGGACGGAGAATGCTGATTTAGAAAGCATATTTCTTTCCTTTTTTCTTTTTCTTTTTTTTTCTTCTACTTTTTTATTGTTTGACTAGGAAAATTGAGATTTACTTTTTTCATTCTCCATTCCCTTTCTTTTCCCTTCTCTTTCTCCTCCACCACTCTTCTGGAATATTTCTCTCTTATCACAAAGGATGATTTTTGTTTCTTTTCTTCTCTGCTCTAGTGACATGCAGGAGGATGTCACTGTACTTGCCTCTGGAGACTGATAGTATCAGTATCTTCAGCAGTTCTTAGTAAGATAAGCAGGTGGAAAAGGATCATCAAGCCAACATGTATTGTCAGCTTCAGAGGCACCAGGAGACCAGGACATTACCTGCCTTTTTTTTTTTTTTTTTTTTTTTTTTTTAAATGAACTACATTACGTACAATACAAACTGACTCAGGGCCATCAAAATATTTGTTGCATTTTCACTCTAGAACATTTTAAAAAAACTATGTAATTCTGCAACTGTCCTGTGATCTTAAGTGAACTTCTCAGTCTTTTGTAATATTGCCAAGTGCGTTTAGGTTTCTTGTGACAAACAGTGGTTACTGTTTATCGGATGACAGGCATGAGGGGAGCTACTGTTCTGTGACATCCTCTATTGTGCAGCTGCATTGCATTTTGGTAAAAGGCAGAAGATAGTTCCACATTGATCAACCCTGCTGTACGCTTGCTGCAGATACATCATTCAACATTTTAAGTCAGTAAGAGACAAAGAAATTAGCTTAAATTTGTGGATGTTGTTGCCTTTTTGCTTGGTTTTTTTCCCTCTTTTTTTAAACACCATGTCTAGTGAACTTGTTATTCTCCTGAAAGTAAAGGTAAAAAGGTCTAAATAGAACAGAGCACAATGTCTTGACAGAATGACTCCTGTTTCTGATGTGCAGCTGCTAGCCAGAGAAAAAAAAGCTGTAAAAAACCTCAAAAGTATGGATGACTCAGTGCCTGACTATTCTGTCATTTCTAATGTCATCTTCTTGCCTTTCTTTATTTGAGAAAATTGGAAAATAGGTGTTAGAATCTTATATGCTGCAAACCACTGCATCCATCATTGGCTTTCCAGCTGTGGTTACCCTGTGCTGCAGCTGCACATTATCACTATGCAAAGGGAGAGCAGACACCAGCCCTTTTTCCCCCAAGCTGTCATAGAAACTGTCTTTTCACAAGGCTGAACGTGCTGCTCCTGTGACTAAACAGTTCAGACCAAATTTGCTGTACTTTTATCAAACAAATATTACAATGGAATTGTCAAACCCTTACAGAAATTGTGGAGAAACCTTGGTGGTGTTCCTTTTGTGCTCTATAAATAGGTGTATATGTGGGGTTTTTTATTTGCTTTGCTTTTTTGGAGGGAATTGAAAATCTAGGAGAGATGCAGAGTTACCCTGTGCCAGTTTATTTATTTATTTATCTAGTTAATTATTTATTTATTTTTATATATATTTTTTTTCTTGTTTGTTTGGTTTTTGGTGTTTTTTTGGTTTTTTGGTTTTTTTTTCCTCTTGACGTTTTTACTCCATTTTATTGCCAGTCCCAAAGTCATAAGTAGGCCATTGGAATATAGATCAAGAATTGTATCTCTGTTGTGGGAGTATGACACTTTGATTAAGAGTGATACCAGACACTGTGCCATTTCAAAATCAGACTTGCAGCGTATAGATACAGAGAAAAGGGGGAAATGAGAAATGCTTTTTTTGTTGGTTAGGATTGAAGAATGATATTGAATTGGAAAATGAGTTGTGCTCTTAGCACTGACAGATGCACGTTTTCTGTCTCCTGGGCCCCTCGTAGGGCCACCTTCATCTCTGCTCTTGTAACCTGCTTTCTACCAGCCCTTCTCTCTACTCAACAGATTTACAGAGTATATTTTGATATTTCATTCTTCAGCCAATGGCCAGTCCTATGTCTCTTCTCTTCCTCTGCATCTTTAAACCTGTAACAGCCTCTGTGCTTTCTGTTTCCCAGCCTTGTTCTCTGCTGGAGCTTGCCACATCACTCATTAATCTTTGTCTGTTTTGTGCTGCTCATCTCTGCCCAGGTTAACCCTCAGAAACTGTAGGCTAGAGATTGCTGAATAAAAATAATTTTATTTAGAAATCATGATTAGCATATGTGAAAGTATCTTTTCTTAAGTTTGTTTTCAAATGTTACATTTTTCTGAAATGTGAAAGAGAAAAAATCTGGGTTGTACGAATCTCTTTGTGGTTTTTCTGCTCAAACTGTCAGCCTATGCTAAATCCACAGTGACTATTTGACGGTAAGGGCTAAACATTTGTTTCTTTGGGCTAAAATCTTCCCTACCTGCAACTAACCAAAGCAGGGATGGATTGAGCCATTTGTGAACAGTAGGAAGTTCCTCAAAGGTTGTTCTTGATTGTGGTGCTTATAATGCCAAGACTGTGGGTTCGGTCCCTGTATTCAGGGCCATTCACTTGGATTGGACTCAATGATCCTTGTGGATCCCTTCCAACTTAAAATATTCTGTGATTCTTCGACCTAAAGACTGGAGCAGTGGACATAGGTGTCTCCTTCTGCTCTCTCTTTCACATCCATATGTTTTAGGGCAACTGTTTCTGTAGTACCCACTCCCATTTCTTGAGATCTGAGTCAAAATTTCTCTTCAGCTTGCTGCTCTTCCATGACATTATGAAGAAAATAATAATTAAAACATGTTTGCCGGTTATCAGAGTGAATTCACTGACTTTAGGCTCATTCAGGGCTCTTAAATCACACCAAAAGCTTTGGATGGCATCCTGCATATCCAGATCTGTTTTAATAAGCATTTGATAAAGACAGGAAAAGAAAGGCTTTGGCTTATGAGAAGGCTTGAAAATGCTCATTAGCAGTCGAAGTCTCTACCATGTTTCCTCACAGGGGCTCCTGAAGAGGTGTTACTCTGCCGAGGCTGCGTATCTGTTCCAGCAGGACAAGTTCTATGATGTCAGCTACGACACTGGTGACAAGTCCATCCAGTGCAGCAGGCGCCCGGATGCTTTCAAATTCTGGCTGATGTGGAAAGCATTGGGAACTACAGGCCTGGAGGAGAGAGTAAACAGGGCGCTGGCATTGGCGAGGTACTGCCTCACAGTTTTGAGAATGTCTAGTCTGTTTGATTGGCTGAGATGTTGGCACTGCTGGTACTCCATATCCTGGAACAGACCCCATTGTTATATTTTGCCTCTATCATTTTGTTTGTGTATAATAGGTGGAACTAATAACAATAATTATTAGTGTTATTACATTTGCTAAAATATTTAATGGTAATTATTGCTTTTTTCAATAAGCATAAATGTTGGTAAACATGGAGGTCAAAATTAGGCTATCAGTCTATATTGTGGAACATTTATATTATCTGAACTAGACATAGGACAGAGTTATTAAAACACTTTCTTTTAGCTCAACTGTGTGTTGTGGTGTTGGTGTAAAAGAAGTTCTATGTGCCAGAATCCAGCCTGTGTCTGGCAAGAACCAAATTTTCCTGTTCATGTCATTCCTTCTGAAAGAGGAAATGGAAAAAACTGGTGGTGGAAAACTCTTATGAGGGTGTTGTGATAAGAACTGAGTTTCACAAGTGAATTCAGCAAAATTCATGGTAGAAGGTGTCTATAGAGTGAAGGTGATATCTTGGTTTCTGAGAAGAGACTTCCAAACACAAGGGGCTTTCTCTTTGGTAGAAGAAATTATTTTGAAATAAGATAACAGCCCATTAAAAACAGTTCATTTTAAGTAAAATGTTTGTTCAGAATTTATACAAGACAAAGCACAATGAAAACTACACCAAACTAGCTACACACTGCCTTAAGTCAAATAATTGGTATTGACATTTTAATTTTTATATGAAATGACAAGTAGAAAAGAACTGAATGTTTACTTCAACCAAAATTAAAGGAATAGTCTGACTCTAATGAAATTACTTTAAAAGAAAATAAAAATGCCCCTGACCTAAACCCAGAGTGGATTTGAAAGGAATGAAAAGAAATAACCAAAATCAGAAAAGCTCAAAAAAGTGGTGACTTCTTCTCTATTTCTTTAAAGCCACTCAGGTTTTTGGGTGGTTTTGTGTTTTTTAGTATGTTCTAGTTAAATTGCACCTTGTTTTTCTTGCGAAGCATTGCACTGCTCTTTGTCTGTTCAGAGTAAGTAATTCTTTCCACTATCAGTAGGAGAATTCAGCTTTATCAAGGTCACTGGACAAGGTCATTTGACTGACTGTGTAGTGATTAATGACCTTTCTGGGATCGATATTTCTGTTTAACATTAGGATTCAGATGGTAACACTTCTAAGGAGTGACTGGCTTGTCTCTTCTGGGTTTTGATTTGTTTTTCCATTAGGAAGTAATTTAATTTTTAGACATTATCTGATGAAATAGGTTCTTCACAGTGGTGGCATTGCTATCTTGAGTTTGCATGGACATGGGCACTGTACCAGGTTTACCAACCACTCAGCTGTGCAGCCCTGCAGGCTTTCTCCTCATTTGTTACATTAGATGTTACTTCAATTGCAAGGGTAGCATTTCAGTGTTCCTGAAGACAGACCTGGATTAATGCTGGAATTAGTTCCACTGACTATAGAGTTTAAAGGCAAGATTGCTTTTATTTATTTATTTATTGTTTGTTTGTTTGTTTGTTTGCAGAGAAACAGAGCTGCAAAAGTTTTAGGGTAACTGCAGGCATGTATTTCTGATGCAGCAAACTTTGCCTATTGGCTATTCCAGTAATATCTTCTTGTTCTGGAGATGAATCATGCTTTCTGGGTATTAAATATCCCAGGAACATTGTGATGCCATCTATTTGGAAAGGCTTGCTTTTTAAATGCGTAGAGTAGAGCATCCAGCTGATCACTTCAGAATTTTTTTGTGTATTTTCTTCCCCCCAATTATTTTTGTTGTAAGGATGTTGCTTTATAAAGTACACAAAAAAGAAAATAGAAGTAAACTGCTTTTAGAATACAACTATAGTTACTATATAAGCACCTCTGCATTTCATGCTTCATCTTCTTTGGAATTTTTCTGCCTGTTTCCTCTTCTGATACCCACTGTTAGCAGACATATGTCTATTTTCACAGCAGATCTCCACACCTCATTTTCTGCAAGGCTTAATCATAGCAAATGACATTTCTGTATGTACTTCGGTCTTCTCTAAGACTCAAGCCCTTCTAACATACTACAACCGTGACATGATAATAAAGCTTCACTGTCAACTGTGGCAAGATGCACAAAGTAAATTGCTCCACTGCCATCAAATGATCCTGGCAAGATAAATCATGGACAATGGATTTTCTAATGGCCACCTTCTTAGGATATTGGCAGTGTAGTTAAGAACATGATTTACAGTGTTGTGACCCTGACCTGACCATCAGGTAGCCTACGTCAGATTTTATGCCAAGGTGATATAAAATAAAGGCACTTGTAATAAGAGGGAAAGGTGCTAAGCATTGCAAAATTGCTCTAACAATTCAAGACCTTAAACAAAAGAAAAAATAAAGTGGTTATGCATAGGTTTCACTTTCATAACTTATTAACAGACAAAAATAAATTGAAGGTCACTGTCATATGAATAACCTGCTGATGCTGCTGCATTTTGGTTTTATGGCACAGACAAGTATCTTCTAATAAACAGGATAGAAGCAGCAAGCTTTTTGACATAATTACCCTACAGATAATCATGTCTCTCTTTCAACCTAAGCAGTAGTGTGGACATTAACAGCCAGATAACAAACAAATGCACACAGGAGGATCTGAGTGGTCATGGCAGAAACGACCAGAGCCGTGACTTGTTCCACAAGAAAAAGATGAGAGGCAAATGAGAGGAAACATCTCACCAGTGCACAGCACAGCTCCTGAGCTGTGTGTTGTGGGCTCTGGCCCTCCACTGCAGTGGTGGCTTTTCTGGGATGTGTGCTGGGAGGTGATGAGTCACAGGCACAGCACTTGCTAATGATAAACAGCGTGACAACTCCCCAGGAGCTGTTTGGAAAAATGTGTGCCATCTAGGGTATTGTTTATTGCTTCCCCAGACAGCCTGTTTGTGCAGCACCTCTGTTGAGGAGAAGGCATTGCAGAGACAATTGTGCTAGAGATGGTGTCCCTGCCAGGGGCAAGTTTCAGGTGTGTGGGTAGGACCAAGGGAGGTTATTATCACAATTCTTCTCTTTCTTGCGAAAAATAATTACTAGTGTGATGACCAGTAATGCAGCTTATGACAGGAAAATGCCAAATAGTGAATGCAAGAGAAGAACAGATTTGTGCACAATCAGTAGTTTAACTGTGTCAGGTTTATTGATGTTGGACAGCAGTATCTTCATGAGGAAGACTAAAATTCTGTTGGAATGGAAAAGCAGTGTGAATTTGCAGTGAAATTGTTGAAATTTTTCTTTGTAAGGCTTTGAGGGGGGGAGAAGAAAGAGAGAATTCCCATCTATCCTCTTTGCTTCAGAATTCCTGTGCAATTTTTGCCGTGGCAAAATTGCGGTCATGTTTTAAAAAATTTCTGTAAATTGAAGCTGCTTGTATCCAAAATTTTGATTCAAACCCATCTTTCCATTGAAGGCTTCTGTGTTTTTCACATGTGGCAGGTGAGAAAGAAAGGAAATTCCCATTTAAATACACTGTTAGCATAGGAGGTCTAGGGATTGTTGTACATAAGCATGGTCCACTGGATGGAAAGGTGCACTGTTGGACTGTGTGGAATGTGAACAGTACTGGAAAAAATTGCTGAACTTGAAGTATGTTCAAATTTTAAAATTCTGGGCTCAGCTTAGAGATTCTGGTGGTAGTAGAATGCAAGAGGTGTCAGAGTGACCGTGAAATAACATGGCAGCCCAGCATTGGCACTTGAGAACAAGGGATGGAGGCATTAATTTGCATTGGGAAAGTTCACAACCTGATGCAAATAGGATCAATTTGTGCCATGTGGCTCTGCTGAAAATCTGTGCCTGAGGACAGAAGTTGGCTTCTCCTCAATGCTCCTTGGCTGGCTGTAGCCTTCTTTTGTTTCCAGGATCTGATAGCTATTGCATTTTCACAGCAGGTAGAAATGAGGTTTAACTGTTGTTTTCTAAGTGTGGGGAAAAAAAGGAAAAATAAATACATGTTTAAGACCCTGTTTTTTGTTGTTGTCTGTGTTTATTGTTTTGTTCTATGCCTTAAACCCCTAATTTTTAAATTACAGATATCTAGTGGAGGAAATTAGAAAAAGAGAGGGATTCCAGCTTCTTTTGGAGGTAAGTGAAAAGGGAACTGAACTGTTGTGATTGTTTGGAAGTGTCTATTGTTTGATTTTGTTCTTTTTAGACAATTATCAATTTGTATTTAAAGTATCTAATCTAGTAAGTTTATGTATTCGAGGTCCACAGGTATGATTGAACACACATAACACGTGCTGTGTTCCCTACCATCATTCTACCTAATTTCCTAGCTTCTGGTCATGTATTGCCCAGGGGGTGTAGATGGAGCACTTTTCTATGAGAGCAAAGAGGCTGGCTGTAAAAAAAGCAATGCTTGCCAGACCTACAGATAAGACTGTGTGCTGGATGGAAAAATAGTTTGATCCTAAAAATGGACTTTTCATTGTTAAAGTCCATATTTTTTTCCTAGTTCTATTTTGACTCCCATCTTCCTAGAAACTACCCAAAAGTTGTGTGTTTTTAAACCTGCCAGCTTATTTCCTGTTGGTGATCTTGCTTGGGGAAGACTAAGTGAAGGGAATAGAGCTTAAGTAATGTTTTTCCACCTGTCCTCAGCTCTTTGGTTAATAAGGCTGATATCTGAGGATGTTGCAAAGACCTGTCATTTTTATAAAAACCTTTTTTATACTGTTGGAAATGTATGAAAGACAGGCTGGTATGTGGGATCAGGAGGAAGAGAGTACACGGAGGAGGATGGGAAATGGAGTAAGTGTCACTGTGGACATTCCAAGTTAGGCTAGATAAAATACAAAATATGAAAAATATTTTATACTATTCATACAATGTAAACTTTTGTCTTGAACTTTGAAAACTGCTGGTCAGTTGAAGAGTTTTTGGCCAGCAGCACAGGATGGGATTAGTAAAGTGGCAAGTCTGTTAAAAGCTGTCTATTTCTTGTTATTATAGACCTTAGCAGAGAGGCCAGATCTGCTGTAGATGTGAAAACTCTTGGTAAGAGTGGAGGCTGCTGTGTAGTTCCTACAGGAATGGGACACCTGGATTAAAAGTGGGTTTGGAGGGAGTGTTGTAGTATGGACTATGAGAAAGAAGTTAAGCTTCTTGAGTTCTATGAGTTCTTCTATGAGTTGAGAAGTTGAAAGGGTTAAGAAAGTTTTCAGGAGTGCAGGGGGATAAGCAATGAGAATTCAAAGAAAAGATGCTGTGAGGCAGAAAGGCCCAGCTGTGCAAGGCCTCTCTGAAGGGAAGATGGGCTTCAGACAAGAATCTTAGGAAGATGATCCTCTGATACATGCAGTAAGGAAAAAACATGTAATGAGAATTGCTCTACAGCCTGGAAATGCCACTTGAGCAATCTTGAACTCTTCTGTGGTATAATTGCTTACCTGCTTGGATAAGACCTGTGACAAGATAAACAGAAATAGAGGTGAAGCATGGCTGGGGGTAGTTTTCTAAGATGAATGGTATTTTCAGAAGGCAATGATGTATTTGATGTGTGAAAGGAAACTGAGATAATCAAGAAGGCAATATAGGCAATGGCAATATGGTGATGTATGCCATCTGTCTGCTCCTGCCATCTGATTTTAAGTAGTTTTGCAGTAAACCCTGTAACACTGAGCTAATGCTTGTTCTTACAGGGAAGGCGCTGCCTTTTCAGGGTCTGTGTTTACATGTGTACTCAAAGCAAGCTCTTTGGGGGAAGAAATGACACTTCAAGAACCAATCTTTATTCCATTCAGTGGCAGCACACGGCAGGTTTGCAGCTCAGTTCCTGCTGACAATGATACTCTTCTTGATGATTAAATAGTATTTAATGCATTCTTTGAAGTGAAGCGGAAAATGATATGAGCAGCTCTCAGTGGCCTTTCGTGGAAGAATGTGTCTCAGCTGGTGGGCTCTTCTCATTCAGGAGACTCTCTGGGATTATAATAGCAGCCACATCCACAGTGGGGTAAAGAGATGGTGTGACTCAGCTACCAAGCTCCCTTTTAACAGTGTTTTTTTACTTTCCACTGGTACTGATGAGGATGGCATATGGGAGAGGAGTGAGGTGTGTGAGTTCACAATTGAAATTATCATAATCCATACTATAATCTAGATATCATCTGAATGCTGTGCTGCAGATAGTGGAGGTCGAGATTGACTTAGTGACTTGTGGGTTGTGTGGGATGGGATCAGAAGGTATATCTGTTCCTCATCTTATTGTTCTCTATGCAGGTAAACAAAAAAAAAAGTTCAAAATTAGCAGGAAATGATAGAGACCCTGGACTGGCCTGCTGGGAACATTTTCTCAATCATATATGATACAGAAACTTCCTAAGAACAAAATGCCTTATTTTATAATGCGTAATGAACAGCCACTTCTGCTAGGAGCTGTGCAGCTAACCGCTGAGTTTAAAGGCAAAATTTCTCTGGAGAGAAGCAGATGTGGAGTTTCAGTCTTCACTCAAAAGGCCTGCTTAGATGTTAGACAAGACACATTCAGGATATGGTGCACATCCTGCAAGGGGTCTTGAGATTCTTAAAAAATGTGGAAAGTGAGAAATTCAGCATTAACTCCAGCACTGTATAGAGTGCTCTATGACACGAGGGAAGATTGGCGTTGCTCAATAGAAAAATGACAAGGTGTGCAAGTGTTAAATGGTCACAAAACCTGAGTTTTTGTGTTTTGTATAAAAGGCATCATTGGAAATTTCCATTTAAAAACCCCAAAACACTAAAAAGAAAAAGTATTCTTTAAAGTTGCTTCAAGTATGAATTCTGTAAGTTACCTTTCTGTGCCTCTCTTACACTTTTTCTAGCCAAAGTTTTTTACTGAGTAAAACAGAGTTAAAGATGGATATAGGAAGAAGAAATTAAAAGGGAGCCCCTGGCAGCAGGAAGAGGAATGGATGATATGAAAAATTATTTCTAGTTTCAAAAAAAGTGAAACAAAAGGTGTCTTGGAGAAGGAAGCTTTAAAGGAAAGGGCGTAAACTCAAAGGCTTCACCCTCACAAAAAATAAAGCAGAACTCTTTGAAAAGCTATAACATGTATCCCTATTGCATCTTATAAACAATCACTCATTGTCTTGTTTAGCCGGAGTATGCAAATGTCTGCTTCTGGTACATTCCACCAAGCTTAAGAAAAATGGAGGATGGACCTGAATTTTGGCAAAAGCTGCACCAGGTGAGTGTCATGTGTTACCTGAGGCTTACTGATTTATCTGCGTGCCAGATAAGAATGTGAAATAGCCCTCAGCTTTGCTCACCATTATAACCAATCAGTAGACTGGGGATTTAATTCTTGAATAGATGTTGGTAGGATCTAAGTTTTTTCTTGGTTTCGCCAAATGTAATTGACTTTTTTCTTACTATAAGAGATGTAAGCGTTAACAAATATTCAGCTTGCTATCCAAGCTGTTAGCAGCTGGCAGACTGAGAGAAGAGGAACAGTGTTGGCGCATCTCTTGTCTAGACAGATTATTCATTACCTGTTTAATATACTTAGTGCTGTCCTTGGAACCTGGCTTGCATTATCTGTGATAATCTATGGTAAGGCAAGCAAGGAAGTGCCTAAGAATATATTTCTGATGATGAACATAAATGACAACATGAATACAAGGGAAAAGACTGTGGGAAAAACTTCCCAGATGAGTGTTTTGGTAACTCTGTCATCCTGATAGAAAATCATGAACATCTTGGAAAAAAAGCAGCAGTAAAATTTTGAATTTGCTAGTGGAGAATCATTAATTAAGACTTAATTAAGAAGCCACTAGACATTGTGGTATTATGTTTTACTGAATAACTTATTCTGTGAGGAATTGAATTTAATTCATTGTTTGCTGATCTCTGGAAGAACTTTGGTGTTCTGTATTTATTTTTTTCATAGGATTTGCTACTAGAAATTTAAACTAGAACAAAGATGTGTATATCATCTGCATACTATGTAAACAAGCTTACATACTTTATATACATGCTTCCTGTAACATCTGCTCTCATTTCAGCAGCTTTCACAGGAATTGCTTTCAATTTTTGCTGGAGGCTGGTGTCTTTAGGAGGAAGATCTTCCTTAACCCCATCTGTATTGTTTTGGAAAGTACACTTTTGCAGTACAGATGCATGCATAGCCACAGTATGGATGCAAGGGCTTGGAATTTACCATGCTTTCACAAAACTATGTTCCTTTTGTTTGGAGCTTCCTATCCTCTCCTTAGAGTGGAAGGCTTATATATGAATATGTGTATATCTGCATGTGTGTCTGTCTGTATGTATACAGAGCTGTACAGCAGCTCATCTACTCATGGAGGAGTGAGAATTTTGGAAGGAGTGACAGATAGGCATAGAAGAAACAATGCTACAACTGTCTCTGTTTGATTTATGTGGCTACAGATGGGACCAAGGAGGGAAGGGATGAAGTACAACAAATGGCTTTGAACATGTATATTTGAGTGGCTTATGGAGTGTAACTTACTGGTTCTTTGCTCTGTTACTATATGGTACTTCTAGTCGGGGTAGGGAATAGATACCTGCCTTTACTTTATATACCAATACAGATAGATTGATTCTGGAAATACAGATTTCCTAGCCAGTGTTTTTGGAAAAGAACTTGGAGGGAAAGAAGCTTGAATGCAATTTCTTCCAAGAACTGACCTCTGCTGCAGATCTCAACCACTCTTTTCATGGGCAAGGTGACATTTTCTTGATTCTTATATCTCCTCTGATGAAAAAAGAAATCCCAAATCCTAAGATATGAAATATTTCACTCTTCCTCAAAAAAGCCTGAAAAACTAAGAAATCCTGAATGCTAAGTCATAAACTATTTCACTTTTCACTACAAACACCTGGAAAAAAAATCTAGCACAAAAGAGACCAAAGCTCCCTAGGAAGTGGCACAAATTTCTCTCCTGGAGGAAATAAAAAATTATGATTGTTAGTTGTGTTATTTTAGACACTGCTGGGAAGTAGTTTGACACTACCGAAGTGAGCCTGTTTCACAGTGAAAACGTTATTTCACCTCTCTGATACTCTACAGGGATGGGTCTGGGGTTACTCTGCTTTTTGGATGCTGAGGGCCAGTTTGGGGCACAACATGTATCAGTGAGCAGATGAGATGACAGAACTGGGTCATAAAAAATAAGACTGACTTGACTTTTTCAGCTAAGATCAATTTGTTTTAACATTGCTGATGCAACAAGCATGGTCATTATATTACATTAATCAATACAAATATATTGCTGGACAAGAAGGAATGCATCCTGATCAGCAAGGTGTAAATGATAAAAGCATCAAGGCTGGAGAGATTGTTACATGGTGCTGTTGACAGACAGATGGGGCTATGATGGTTTCTTGATTGCAAGCAGTTCCTGAATATTCCCATGATATCACTAAAATGAGCATTAAAATGCTTTAATTCACAATTTCTCTTTTATACCACATTTTAACATCACAGTTATTCTGTTTATCCAGAAATCAATCTTCCTTTTTGTTGACCTGTATAACGGACGATAATTAAGGAAACATATGTCTTAAAAATCCCTAGGGCAAGTAATTGATTTTATTCAACTACTTGTTCAGCAATATTGTTCAGAATAACATGCTGTCTTCTAAGACTAGTTATATGAGTTTTAATGCTGGTGAAAGTTGATAAACAAATTGTTCAGATCTAAAGTCCTCAGTTTTGTGAAGAATTTGCATAGTGCTATGCAAAATAACCCTGGAGGTTTTCTGCTGTACTGGCTCTTCTCCAGTTTCCATGGCCCACTTTATATGGAAATGTGTCAGGACTGACTGGATGGTAGCGTGATACCTGATTCTGTCAGCCTTCTTGTTGTCCTATATAGAATGTGTCTCTCAGAAGCTTTCTTTTTTTTTTTTTTTGGGTAGGCTGTTTGTTTTAAATTCTGGAGCCTTCAGCTTCAGGGGTGAAAATTGTGCTCTTCAGAGTCTCCTACATTCAAAACAGAAAGGTGATAGAAACCTGAAAGATTTGTGACAGACACTAACTGGTCATTTGATTCATCCCCTGAACAATTTAGGGAGTGAGAAGACAACACACAGTGGTGGGGGAAGTAACAAAAAGCATGAATGGTACTTTCCTCTGTTTTGTGTGAAATTGGGAATTCTGTGCACATCCACAGTCTGACACCACTTTGATGTTTTGGGCTTACAGCAGGAGTTGGCTGTGTAGTGAAACTAGTCCTATAAACAGTGCAGCAAGGCTTTGGATGCAGTTAGATGGTCCAAGACAGTGCATGCCCTGAACACTGAGCAGTGCTGAGGCAACAGCGGACAGTACAGCCCATAAACGATGCACCTGTGTAAAGTGTTTTCCAGTGCCATCCTTCACAAGTGAGGAGAGATTTCTTCTTGTAGAAACCATGCAAACGGGCCCTCTGTGGTACGGTGGAGTTGCTGCTAGATCCAACTAGAAGTGTCAGTAAGTGGTGTTATTTTGTCATTGCAGACTGGGGGCTGCTGTCTCTGGCCTGGAACTGACATAATTGTGGGGATGAAGGAACGATGGCTTTGCTAGTGCTGTATGCGCCCCCCAGTGGGAATTTCACTCCTCTTCCTTTGACACACCGCAGGATTTATTTTGTTTACTGCTGAGAATTGGTCGCTGTGTCTCAGGGTCATGGCGAGAAAAGCTGAACTGGAAATTGCAAGCCAGAAATGGGAATGAGGGAAGAAGTAAAAACACATAAGCAGATATAATTTCAATTTTCATATTTTCTCCGTACCAACAAATATCTATGCATATTCTTTCTTATAACCACCTTATCTTTAGAAAAGCCAGCTTTCTCAGCTTATACTGAAAGGCCTGCAGATGATGTAGAATTAGCTGATTGTTAGTGATAGCATCTCTGGAAAGCCTCCTGGCAGCACAGAGGATGCTAGGGCACAAGGAAGAGTTTGAGGGGATACATTTGGAACTATCTTACTGCTAGCCAGCCATGTCTTACTCATTCTGTATCAGTTTGTAGTCTGCTGAAACTCAGACTTCAGTCTTGCAGACTAAAAGACAACACAGAAGTAACTGTCTTTAACAGGCCCCTCCTCCTGCAGGATTCTGGCCTTCCCAAAGGATCCTGGAGCATAACTGTAGGTAGCGTACTATGTAATGAATGCTGCTCAGTAAAGGAGGCTAGTGGTTTATTGCTAAGTACCACTTCAGACCTTCAAAATCTAGGTTCAAAAAGTGGCAGTAGGTTTCTAGTAAGTCTTTTGTGATTTACTAAACTTTGCCTACTTTGTAGTTCTAAAGAATGTGTTCTGGAGTATTAGATTTCCAATGGTTCATAAAGCTTTTATACACAGTTGTTAGTTTCAGTAACTCAGAATTCTAGCATCTCAGTTTCAGACTACTTGTGTGGTGCAGTTGGTGTGTTTTGGTTTTGTTTTGTTTCCTTCCTTTCCTTTTGAGAATTTTTGGCCAAGTAATACAAAATTTATTTGCTGTAATGGAAGGTTCAGGATGCAAAGTCATATTAAGGTAGTAATGTCCTACTAAAGCCTGTATAGCTTGGAATGCCATTTTGCCCCTCCTCTCTTCACCTTAGTAAAAGGCTTATTCCAGCCTTTCTCTCCTGTTTAGGAGAAGAATATATCTGTTTTCTGAAGACATATTCGTAAAATAGACTGTCATGCTGAATGGTGTTGTGATACATTTGCGTAATGAGAGATTTCATATCAAAGCATAAATGTAAGGAGGGTGAAGAGGTGTTGCCTTGGCAACCCCAGAATGTTGTGGTCTTAATCAAGGACCACATTCAGCTGTATTTATATATTCAAAATACCTGTTGATTATGGTACAAGATTTGAATGGCAAGGGAAAACTAGACCTCCAGTTGGTTATATTAACAAAGTTTATCCTCTGCATTTTGGAAGAACAAGAGAAAAACTACGTAAGTTATAACCACAGTATTAAATGCAGTGAAAATCAGGTTTACGCATAAGAAAGGTCCCAAACATGTCACTATGTATTTCTACTTGGGATTTTTGTGCAAAATGTTATTTGATTTGCTGCAACTCTGTGTACCACACTTTGAGTTTTTCTTACACTTGAACACAGAAACAATTAAATAATACATTAATATGTGTGTTTGAAGAGTAATGACAGAGAAGAGTTTCTGTGATCTTTCCTTATGTAAGTGACTTTTATGATAGCAAGTAGCCTACTGCCTCTAGCATCTAGCTCAGTTTGACACGAGTTTCAGTGGAGGGCCACAAAAAATGACAGGAAAACAAATGGTAAGATTTACACAGAAATATTTGGAAGTTAGATTGGCCAAATCATTGGCTTCCATGACAAGATGACCAGCTTAGGGATGAAGGAAAGGCTGTGGAGGTTGTCTGTCTAGACTTCAGTAGTGCCATCCCTCAACGTCTTTGCTCTTAAAGCAGCCTTCAGATCTATTGTGGACTTCAGGAAACAAAAATCTATACATGGAAGAGATTGCTTTGCCAATCTTTCTTTTAGACTTTCCAGGAGCAGGTGGATTGCATCTCAGCATATCACATGGGACCTCTGAAGGGTCTGTTTGAAGAAATTTGATTTTTCAGGGAAATCAAGATCAACGGAAGCGTCAGATTCACCCTATAAAACTTAAGGCAGTTACCCAAGGAAGCTACTTGAGGAATTGGCTGGTTTTCCACCATCTTTGACATGGAGAACAAGAAAGAGAGCTCTCAGATCTTGACTTAGGCAACCTGCAGTCAGAAGCACCCTTGGGAAAGACTTCATTATTCAGGAGGGGAACCTAAGAGATGCCACGATCCTTGATTAGCAGCATTATTTATAAATACAGGTAAAAAGACCCTAACACTAAATCCTCAGCATGCTGTGTGCTGTTTTAGATTTCTATTTCACAGGCTCCTGGGGAGAAGGGCTGCAAAATCTCCTCCCGATTGAGTGGACCTAGCTGCATTCTCGGTACTGTGTTCAAGAGGGGCAGAAATGCAGCATTCCAGGAGACCCTGGGAGGCAGGGCTGCAGGGAAGGGCAAGGACCTTGGGGGAGAGAGGCACAACAAGCACCGAAGCCACAAAATGAGTAACATGGTAATAATCAGGACTTATGGTGTAGTATGACCATTCCTCAGCAAAAGGTGATGCTCAGAAGTTTAATAATAAAATAAGCATTAATTTTTTAAAGTAACAACATCTCTTATATTGCAACTAATAGTGCATAATATGCAGCAGCAGATGAATAAAATTTTTGTGGTTTGGCTGCATATAAATGACTGTTGTTAAGAAGAAAGGTCTAAGCTTTGATAAATGAGAAGAAACAGTACAGTATAATATAATGGCTGAGAAAAATTATAGCAGTGTTTCAGTACCTCGTTAATGAGGGATTTGCACACTTTGCCTTTTAATATGTGTCTTTTTCTGCAGTTTTATATAACTCATCAATACAAAAGTGACTGTAGCTGGTAATTAAACAAGGTATTTAACATTACTTTGTTTTAAATGTATCCTCCATAGAATTGAGTTAAAAGAATAAAAAAAAAATTACATGCTTTTTAGAAAAAATTGTTAATTCAAAGTAGAATATTTTGGTTTCTGACTGTGTATCTTCTTATAACTGGAATTTATGTTTTTTTTTCTCTTTTATATTTATTTTTGCATGATTACTGAAGTAGTAGTGTTAGTCTAAGGGCTGGTAAAGTCCTCATCAGGAGGAGTAGGAATCAGTGCATGAATCAATGCACTTGACAGTGTCCATTTCACCTTAGCATTGACCCAGGTGTTAGGGGCACTTCAGTGTATATTTTACATTGGTGAAGTTGTACACCTGCCTAACTTTCAGCCACATATAATGGTGTGTGAGAGTGACCTGATCTCACACTTGCTCTTTCGTGGGATATCCAGCATATCAGATGTATGTATGGGGCTAGAACAGAGGTATATTTGTATGACTGTGTTGTAACTACAGTAGATGTAATAAGACGGGTGTGTACTGCTTCCAGCCCATGCTTTCTATAATAGTCCTAAGTGATACTGTAGTAATTCATGATATGACAGTCATAGATATTTCTGTTCTAGCTTTCTACTTTGCCCCTTATTCCAGACTGACTTTTCAGGGGTGTGTAGTATCAGTTGGGCTCCAGTTAAAGGCAGTCCCATTATGCAGAAATCTTTACGTTTGTTAGGTCAGTGGTACCTGTCTCAATTGGTGCAAATAGGCAACAATCAACATCACTAAATAATACATCTGGCAGTGAAACAACTCTGTTTTAAAAGCTGAAACTACACCTCAACTCTTAGGAGAAAAAAGAAAAGATAAGAAAGCCCAATGATTTTGATGCTGAATGGTTTACTAGATGAGAATGCAGGGCAACTTTTGTCAGAGACTTAACATTGAGCTGTGCGTGTTCAAGGCACACTGGGGACTGAGGTCTATTGATCCCTGGTGCTCAGCCTACTGAAACAATCAAAGCTGGAGGGAGGGAGTCTGCTGCAGCTCCATATGTTGCATTCAAGTTGAACAAGGGTTTCATCTTCCCCAAGCCACCTGCAGAGCAAGATTGCTCAGATCTCCAGAGATGAAGTAGGTTTCACACTAGTCGTTTCTTGCTTGAAATCCTTTTGAGGATAGTGGAGGATCCGATAATTTCTCCATGTGGTAATACACATAATGGCATGAAATGAAGCTGGGGGTGATAGACAAAGTGGAGAGAAATATTCTTAGGAAATACAGTCACAAAATCCCCACAGTATCAAATTAAAAGTAAATGACCAAACCTTCCAGGGAGATGACTGCAAGGTGTGTTTCCATCACGGTATGTAATGCTCTGTGATGATACCTTAGATGGCTCAGGTACTAGGAGCCATAGGGCCACAGGCTAAATATGGTACTTAATTCAGGTTAAAAAGGAACAGTTGACATGATTGTTCTTTCAGGACCAAAGCAAATCACCTATGGTGGTGGTATGTATTTTTGTGTAGGCATACTCCTTTCTTACAGGGAAAACATGGGTTGCACTTGTCCAATATCTTAAAATTTTTGCATGCTGCCTCCTTAGACCTGGGGGTCATTCTAGCTCTCAGTTCAGATATAGAAAATAACCCCTTTTCAAATCTTTGCATTATTAAAAGCTTCACATATAATGAATCTTTCTGTTTGTAGACAGGAAGCTTCTAAAAAGTCTTATTTTGTAACTGATAGGTCGGCAGAAGTGGTGGGGATTCAGTGGAACTGCACTCTCTGCTTTATTGCACAGATTCAGTTCACTAAAGGGCACTTAAGCACTGCATAAGAGCTCCTTGCTATTTCAGTGTGAACAAAGACAGTACTTTTAAAGTTGTATGGCTTTCAAATAGATACAACCAGAGCAGCAGATACTTTGCACCCATTGTTAAGCATCTCTTAAACTGTGGAAAGACCAAAAGGTTAAACAACCCCATTTCTTTTCCAGAAAGGTCAATGTTTGGGGCAACGTGAAAGTGGTGCAATTAATAGAAATTAAGCAGGCAGTTGGCAACATGCCTCAGAAAATTGTTTTCTTTGTGTTTGGGCAGAATTGAAAAAGCTAATCTGAAAACTGTGTCAATTATGACATTTTTAAAAAGCAAATATTAAACTATTTTCTGAGTATAGAAAACAAAAGGGAATTTGTAATGACTGTAAGAGTTTATCCTTTCTCTTTGTTTGTTTGCATTAAGAGCACTTCAATGTCATCCTTGTTTGTATCTTTCACCATTTCCCAACAGCATAACAAAAATAAGTACTTCTTACTTGGAGTCGTGTTGCCCCACAAAACAGACAATGTCCAGGTGACTTTAGAATGTCTCCAAGGATGAGACACTCCATAACCTCCCTGGGCAGGTGTTTGGTCACCCTGACAATGAAAAAGTGCATTCAGATTCCTGACTACATAGCACTTGTTTGCCCAATCAGCATGTATTTTCCTGTGCTTAAATGGGACTAATTACAATTCCTTTGCTTCATTTTGGAGTTAGAACATACTGGCTAATATTTTAAATGGCCTTTTGTGCCTCTCTGTGAAGAGAACTGCTTTTAGTAAGAAAGCAGAGTTTGAAGGCACTCAACACAGTTTGTTCTGTCTGACCTTATGGACTTTGTTCTCCTAAAGCAGCACTGTGCTCCTGAATATCTGTGCACCCCTTAGTTCTGCTCTCTTGGTGCTGTATGCACATTAATAACCAATGATAGAAGAAAAGAAGTTCGAGTTACAGGTTGAACTCCAAACTAGTGCTTCTCTGAAAGTATCATAGATCATGTTTAATAGCCTGTGGATCAAAATGAAACCCCGTATATATCACAGGGGAACTCAATAATTGGAGCATTCTGGGAATGTCTAAGTACTGGCGTGCTGAGGTGCCTAGAAGCTTCATTCTGTGCTAAGTTTTTACCTGAATAAAAGCTCTATCATCTATTTTTTTAATAACAAGTTGTAGTCATATTTTAATGCACTGACTTAAATTATTTTATCTGATATTCAGGGGAACAATAAACTCCCTTTTCTGCCTCTTCCACCTCCTGATTTTCTGCAAATGAGAAAAACAGTCCTTGAGAGACATTAGCATTTCAGAGTACCTCCAGCACACTTGACTCATGGATATCTCGTCTCTGTCCTGGGTGTCTGCAGAATGGTCCCTCAGGAGCACTGAACTGGTTCTCTGGGTCTGTGAAGCTGATCTATCTGTCTGCCAGCTCTGAATTTACTCCTTTCATATGAGAAGCCTCAGGGGCTCTCTGAAGGATTCTAACTGGTCTCCTGGTGATGGGAAAGCAATAATTTGCAAGCCTGAAGCTGCACAGGTGGTACTGTATGGGTATGGGGGGATGTATGGTTTTGTCTCAGAAAAACAGCAGTAACAGAAGGGTTTTGTGGACTTGCTGCTCTGTGGTTTGCACAAGGGATAAATTATTTTCCTATTTCAATGTGGTAGAAGGAAAGTTGAATTTTGCAGCAGCCTGACAGAGAAAAAGACTTGGAATGAAACTGTAGGAGTCCTGGCAAGATTGAGACCCCTGAACCTTTCCTGACTGAGTATTAGAGAGCTGGTGTGCCAGGGCTGGCTGATCTGGAGCCCTTGGGGCAGGGGCAGTGAGGCAGCCGTGCAGCCCAGGTCAGTCCCCTCTCAGGGTGTTTAATGGTGCTCCTCGAGGGCCATCACGTTTTCACTGCATTGTTTCACCTTGTGCCTGTAAGCTGCTCCTAGAGCTGCCTTCCTGCAGCTGCCCAAGCTGTGGCTCCCTGGCCCTGGGGGGATTTTGGTGTTCAGTTCAGAGGATCTGTTTTACAGGGGGAGTTTAAACTGAATGGGGTTGATGACTGAGGTGATTTTTAGGTGGGCATTTGCAGTGAACATTTTAGGGTGCACTAGGGACTGATAAGGGAGCTACCCACCAGAGCCACTGGCTTGATACGTGATGGCTATATATATTCCTTTATGATGGTTATTTATATTCATTAACCTTGCTAATAATTGGTATTTCAATGCTGAAGGGTATGTGTAGGATAACAGTAATATCTACGTCTCCCCTTGCTCCTGTGCCTAGGATGAATCTCACTGAGAGTGAAAGTAAAGAGCATGGCCAAGCAAAAACCATTCTTAGCAGTTGTTTAGTTGTTGATGCATGATTTGTCCTGCTTTTGCACTAGTTAATCTGCAATGTGGAATGGAAGGCACCATTTCTTGGCACCTTCTTAAGTGCTGCCTTTCCCCCTGCAAGGGTGTAGTAACAGGACCTTCTCTGAGTGCTTTAGATATATATGTACTTGAATATCAGAAGTTGCATGAATGAACAGTGAGTAGCAGTGTGGTCTGTTGATGATGTTTTTTTTAAATGAACCATTTCTACACTACTCAGTAAAGTTTCTTCTGGTTACAAATCTTTCTGGTGGTATTGGTGGGGGTACCAGCCCTGTCAGCTGGTACCTGCTGTGGTTTCTGAATGAAGCAAGTGTCTTCTAGCATTCTGTTGGGTTTGACATCTTTAATAAATAACAGCAATGAATTGACCATAGTGCAGTAATAGTGATCATGAGATAAAATAGCATAGTGATTTTTTTTGGTCACTTTGTTGTGAGTTGGACAGAAGGAAAATAAAATCTTTGAGTTTCACCCTTAATTAATGGACTGCTACAACATGAATTAGTATGTGTTTGATGGAAAATAAGATATTTTTTCTGCTTTACCAGCCAGAAAAGAGCAGCTGCTGAATAATAAGTCTTTATTTTGCCTCACAAGAAAGGTAAACTTCCACTGTAGTCTGAAACATGGGTGACCATTTCAACACTGGCTTAGCCTATCTGGGGAAGTATTTCACTGTATTTGTTATATGAGGCATAAGTAGGAACTCCCTTGTCAGTGGAGTTTCAAAGGATGTGGGCAATTGGGCAAATGCAGCATCTCTAAAAAAGAATTACAATCATAATTCAAACACAGTTCACAAATATTTGATCAAGGAACTGTTTAGAGGCTGTTTTAGGGTACTGTCATTGTCTACTTGGCCAGCTCTGTATTTGGGGGACTCTTCTCTGGGTAGACCAGTGACCTTTGTATAAGCACCTCTTCGAGGAAGGCATCTATTCTTGACTGAAAAACATCAAGGTATGGCACCTCCTTTCAATGGCAGATTAGCCTTCCTATACAAAATGTGGTGAAAAAAATGCTTTCCACAGTAAAATAGCCTTTTGTAATGTGTTTTTCCCTTTTGCTCATAAGTTATCATCAAGTCACCTCTCATTCTTCTATTTATAAACGAAATGGATTCATATCTTTAGGTCTTCATTAGACATTGAGTTATTTCTGTGGCTGTCATCATCCTCCCCATTTTTCATTACTGTAAAAAAAAATCCAACAAACATCTGAACTATGTATTGCTTGCCAGCACCTGTGTTTGCCAGAACCTGTGTTTTCACTACTGTATGTGGAGAAAAAATTGTCTCCCTAATACCTATGCACTTATTTATAAAATCATGGATCATATTACAGTTTTTTCTTCTACTGTATTTCTTTTGGAGGCTCTGTAATATACATCTATATCTATATCTATATCTAATCTATATCTATATCTATATCTCTACGATGAATGCTGAAATTAAAAGGTTTTTTGTGTGTATAAATTACCAATTTGAGAACAAAATAAATTATCAAGACATCTTGGGTGGATTGGGTTATTTTTCCCTTTAGCCTGTGGAAAACAGACTGACATCCCAGATAAACCAGTGGTCCTATGATCTGGGAATCTTTGTTTAAGAGCAGTCTTGACTGTTTTAAAGCATTCACATAAATGACCTAATTAGAAAACTTTGTAGTCTGCCTCTTGATAGAACTTTTAAAAGCTGATTTTGGCTTGGGTGTAGAGTGAAAACAATTGAAGAGAAGTCGGTTGCTTGCTAGGAAGGATTTTTGGCTTCTGATGTGTGACCTGGAAGCTCATATGAATTTTGTTTTATTGTTGGCTGCTACAGTCTTTTCAGAGTCGCTGTTTTTGGGGTAGTCATCCATTTTGAGCTGTCTCTGTTTTTTTCTCTGCATGCATAACTTGCCTTTTGAGTGAGTTTGAGCAGTTCAGGTCTGTGCAATGGCTTGTCTTCCTCGTTTTTCTCCCTTTGTGAGTCTCTCACTTGCAAATGGTATCAGCTGTCATTTATTGACTTTCAGAAAACCAACAGTGAGGATCAGCATCAAGGTTAATCCTGGCCTCTGTGGAGCCTCACTAGCAGCAATGTTTGATTGACGTTCTGTTTTTCCTGCATGGGGAGATATACTAGTTATTCAAATCTTGCTTAGTTCTACTGCATTCCTATTGTGTGGTCCTAATTTTTTGGTGCTGTTCCTGTGTGAATTGTTCGTGCTATTTTTCATTTAAATGGCTTGTGTAAGGCTTTCCTATTAATGCTCTAAGTGCAAATAAATCATCAAGAAAACTTGGAATATCAGCAAAATAATGAAGGTGAGCTGACCCAAAAAAATGGTACTTGGCAAAGATATAAATATAACTGAACACAAAAGATTGCATTTCAAATCTGTTTCTATACATTTTCGAATTTCTATGTATTCTTACCCTTTAACTCATTGTAAATTAAATCCAGCATGAGCTTTTCTTTTTTAACTTTAGGTTCACATTGCAACTTAAGCAACCTTATTTCACTAGATCTATCTCCTTACCACTTCCAATACTAGTGCTTGTTTTCTGAAATTTCCACAGTATCCTCAAAAATTATCCACAGCTTCAGTGAGCTGTTTTTAATCTTAGCCATACAGGCCTGTAGACATTTGTTTTCAGTAGATCTTTAACATCCCAATGGCTGCTGATGGCTTGGAAAACTCATCAGATTTGTGGTAGGAATCTCTCCCAGCAGAAAAAGAAACTTATTGAACATTTCTGCCTTGCCTGAATTTTTAATGATTTAACCATGGATAGGGCTTCAGTCATCCCTAATGTATATACTAAATTACTTCTTCTTTCCTTAGTCCTGTCAATCAAAGGTTTTCTTTTCCCTCTGATAAATTTTCCTCATGTCACATTTGTATTGATTGCTATCTGATCTGCTTCCCTCTTTCAACTTGTTAAATATTGCTTTGCTATCTTCCCTTTGCCAATAAATCGGGATGGGCTTTTAGATAAAGCTGTCTCCTTTCTTGATTGAAGTATTGCAGCTTTTGGCCATCTAATCTCTTCTTAAAGAGCTTTAAGCCTTCATCTATCTTTTCCACCTGAAGTTTTTTGGAAATTAAGTCTTTTAAAACAGTCTTTTTGATTGTGACCATCCTTTTCCTTAGGCTTCACTGAGTATAGTCAGGTTGTGATGAGTTCACAGTGGGAAGTGCTAATTTATAGGTCAGTGTGTAATTTCTTTGGGCCACGATATGATGGAAATGAAGATGTGTCTGTATAGATGTGTACTGGGTCTGCACCACCATGCTGGTGAGTTGGGACAAGGTGTGCAAAACTGATTGTTGTATGAATTAGAGTCTGTGGATGTGATGGGTCAATGTGTGGTTTCCCTGCTCATTGCAGGGTTGTCGGATCAGATGACCTTGAAAGGTCAATGCAGACTATTCTGTCTAGCGTTTGTGCTTGTGAATCAGGTTGTTTTTCGCAATCACCAACAGCTCTGAGGCAGTTGTGTTGACTGGAGGACTCACCACCAAAGCTGCCAAAGAGCTCTGCTGGGAGTGGTTAGGGATGGTGGTTAGGACCTGGTGGAAGAGCTTCCCTGGATGCCCCGCTCTGGATCCCAAGGATGGGAATTCTGCCGTGTCTGTGTCAGGGCTCAGGGCTCGGGTCCAGCCGGCTGAAGAGCTGCAGTTGGGGGTCAGCCCTGGAGCACGGCTTTTCCAGGAGGATTTGCAGCCGCAGTAGTAGAGCCAGGTGACCATCGGGGGGCACCAGAACGACAGCAATGTGCTGGAGCTGCTAATTAGCGCGCAGGCTGTTAATGTCTCTTTTGTGCAGTCACGGAAAAAACCCTCTGTGTTCCAGGGAGGCAAGAAATTTCTTCCACTTCTTAAATCAACATAATTTCCTCACTAATACTGCAAGCTCTATTTTTAAGGCATGAGCTATTAAAGAATAAACTCGCAAGCATGAATTGTCTCTTGCTTTCCTGGCAGCACTCCTTCCCTTTCCCTTTCCCTTTCCCTTTCCCTTTCCCTTTCCCTTTCCCTTTTTCCTTTTCACCTTGGATAAGATGTATTGAATAATTATCATAGAGAGATCAGTATCTAATAAAATGTGAAACATGTAAGGATTTTACAGCTCTTCCTAGGCATTTGAGGGTCCTATATGGAGTCTGAACACAGTAATATTTGAGGAATTAGTATATATTTCTAGCACTAGTTGAGTGCTGTGTTTGGTTTTTTGTTGTTTTTTATCTTGTTTTTTTTCCTGAGAGTTCAGCTGATTATCTGAATTCCAGATGTGAAGGAATATACCTATAAACATTATTTTTGTCTTGTTGCTGTATGAGGTTATTAGCATGGTTGGCCAGTACTGTTGAAAAGCATAGTCCACATTGTCCTGAGTCATCTGCAATGGTCAACACCTAAAGCTGCCAGGGGCTTTTATCCCCAGTGGTACTGATAGTCTTCCTCTGTCCAGTTATCCTACTGATTTACCAGCCTTGAAATCCCCATTGCATGGATAAATGTTGAAGCACAATCAGAATGTGGGCTTTAGTTATAACAATGCATGCAATTATTTTTGTAAGTGAAGAATTTTGAAAATAGTGTTTCTGACTTGAAAAAAAATCAGAAAACAATGAAACGGATGTAGCATTTAAACACATGGAAGAGGCTTGGTGAAAGGACTCCTTGCTTGAAACCATGTGGCTCCTTCTCAGTAAGTAAAGGGGACTGAAAAAGACACTATTTCAGTATGCAGGTCTTGCTTTCTTTATATCTCTAGACCATGATAACCAAGACAACTAGAAAACAGTATTTTCATGAAGCATCTGACTTTCATCAGGCAGCTAGGGGCATCTGGAAATTCCTGCTTTATCAAGTTCACTAAGCCTATTTGAGGTCTTCTAGAAGTGATGAAAAGAATTGTTAATCCTGCTGCTGCTTAACTTTAAATCAGTAAGTCAGTCCTTAAACCTCTGCAGTTCTTTAATTCATGCACTAGATGGTGATCAAAAGCAGCCCAAAATCTCTCTCTTCTTCCCAAAATCACAGCTGACATTGGAAAATGAAAACACAAGATTGACAGTTTTTCCTGCCACGTTTTTAAACTTTTCTGGATGTCCATTAATGGTTAATCTATTCAGTAGAATCATCTTAGACATTAAGGTAGAAGTGGTGCTAAATTCATATATCCTGTTCTAACTGTGATTTTTGAAAATCAGTTGTTGGGTAAAAGTGTAGGAAGTGCTTCTCTCTGTCCGGTTGTAAAACATTCGTCAAATATTCCATAACTTCAAGCTGGGATTAGTGTTGTTTCCAAAATACAGGAATTCAAATATACTAGCTGCTGGAATATATAATTGCTATGGACTGAAACTTAAGTCTTTGAGTGTAGAGATTGATTTCCATTGGTTAATACAAGGTAGTAATGAAAAAGCGGAGGGGCATTACTCTGAAAACATGATTACAGTTTTTTATAATATTAAAAACAAACCAAGGAAAAAACATTTCTTTACTGCTGACCCTGAAATTATAAAACCTGCTCTAGTCCTCTACTTTCAGATTACTACTGGCTTCAAGGGGAAAGATTGCAAGATGTGTTTTGGATTCTGTAACTGGAAAAAATGCATTCCACTGAAGAGAATCAGTCAAAAATATTCTTTTACTGAAGAAGGCAAAGTATAATATTCAGGAATGGAGGCTGGTAGGTGGACCTAGACAGATCTGGGACAAGGGGAAATCTAGTACAGTACTGTGCAGAGTGACTGTAGGCGGAAAATATCAATGGTGCAGTGTTCAGATAGCAAGAGGGAAATGTACAAAACACAGACAGGACTGTAAGATGGTGATGTACGACACACTGGACTGTACTATAGCTGTTATAGGCCAAATAAATATAGTCTAAATAAAGAGCTGAAAGAAGGAGCGTGTCACATGAACAGTAAATGTTAATAGCAGGGAAAAGTTCTTTCTTTTTCTCTATGTAAATCTGTTAGGAAGCAGAAGCCTGTCTTGTGACTAGTGCTCAGAGCCACTCACATGCATACATCCTTCCTCTGGCAAGGTTAAAAGCTGGTGGAAACAACCCTCAATCTGTTTCAGTGTGGGAGGAGGTGCCATGGGTGGTGGCTGTGGCAAAAGATGCAGTGCTCTGGAGTCACCTCCATGTATGGAAAGATGAAAGATCTGATGGTTCATGGAGCAATGGCATGGCTTAAATCAGGCTTAAACTAAACATCTGGGTTTTCCTTTCCTTCTTTCCTTTTTTTTTTNTTTTTTTTTTTTTTTTTTTTTTTTTTCCTGAGCAGAGCACAGGCACTCAGTGCAGAGGCTTTATCCCAGAAGCTGGATAAAGACATCCTCCTTGGATTTAACCTCATTGTAAATATTTGTAACACTTTGTGACTTCTGTGAGACAGGCAGTGAAGGCACAGATCATCAGTGGTTAGGAACCTGGATAGTAGTAAAGACGTATCTACTCACAAGCAATTGTAGGGTTAAAAGAGCAAAAGGAAATTTGATGCAGCTACAACGTGTTTCACACTGGTGATCCGTGTAGCAACGAGGAAATGCATGGAAAAGCAAAATTCCAGACAACTGAGTTGATGAAATGATTCATACACTGACTTTTAAACTCAGCACTCATCCCAGTCATAATGAGAATCATCTGAGTGAAGTAAAATAACCACAGTTTGAAGCTTGTAGGGGGGCAGTAGCCTATAGCCATGCTAGATGTGAGAGTCATTTGCTCTTTAGCCTGTTGGAGACCTGTGCCAGGCAAAAGATGGAGCTTTTCCTTTGTTTTTTGTGTTTGTGTTTTTTTGAGGTGTGCACTGCAACCCTGACTTTCATTCTAAATTGGCCCTGCACAGCTGCATATATACATAAATGTAACATATGCATACAAATAATCTGTGCTTGCAGGAAAAATTGATCTTTGCATGTACACATGACCAGCTTGGCAGCAGTGCACCAAAGGAATTTGTATGTGCTAAATTTATAAAAACTGGCTCCAAACATAGAAGGGAAATAGTGTCAAGAGGGTTGAGGCACACCCTTAGGATGGTGTTAGCATGTAGTCTCACAACTGTTCTTGGTTAAAGATGGCTCTTGCTCAAACACCATCAGAAATACAAACCTCACATTGCCTCATTCTGTACAGTTTAAGTTTTTGATCTTAGAGAACTTAACATATAATAAAATAATGAGGTAAAAACATATGTGGATTTAATCCTAGTCTGAAGTTACATTTTAAATTCATGCCAGATGAAGCTCCACCCCAGAATTTTCTAATGATCAATGTGCATTTGTGGGACCAATGGGATGCTCCTGGGATAAAATGCAAATAATTTCTTACACACAGAAAATTATTCAAAGTACAGATCCCTACCATTTCAGTGAAAACTACAGAACCATAGAATACTTTGGATTGGGTTATCAACCACAGAAAAGATTTCAGAGCAGTGGCAATTCAGTACAGTGTCAGAAGGTGGCTGGCCTTGGGACCCAGTAACATTCCTCCCTTTCCAGCCCAATAGGTGTGAGACCACTGTGGTTCCCTGTCCTCAAGTCCAGTGAGTACACAAATTCCAAGAGGTGCACATGTGCGCACGTGTGTGCATGCATGCACACACATAAAAGACATGATACACAGCTGGCTGCAGAGATCAGCACAGAAAGCAGTGTCTTTACTGGCATCCCCATGAACACATCTAAAATCACGTCATACAGAAATGGACACTGCAATCATATTTTCTTCAGCTGGTACAGACTGAAGTTTTGAAATATACTCACGTTCCCATCTCTCTAGTAGCTGGTTTTGGAAATTGAGTCTATACAGTTGCTGACACCTTGGTTGCAGGTATTCAGACCTCCTGTTCTGCTATCTGGCTTGTCCATCTAGGAGTTTATTAATGTTCACACACCCACACAGAAGAAAGAAATTGGATTTAACAAGAATAAAGGGTAGTCCACAGTGATTAAGTGCAGGATTGAGACAGGTAAGTGTGCTGACCGTCTGTCTGCTGGTATCTGCCTTGCTAAACTTATTTTCCCTGTGTTTTAATGCACAAAATCACTTACGTTGTAAAAGACCTCTAAGATCTACTCCAGTCTTGCACTGACCACCACCTGGTCAGCTAGACCATGGAACTAAGTGTCACATCCAGTTGTTCCTTGAATGCCTCTAGGGATAGTGACCCCACCATCTCCCTGGGCAATCCATTCCAATGTTTAATAATCCTTTCTGTGAAGTAATTCCCCCTGAAGTCCAACCTGCACCTCCCCTTGTGCAGTTTGAGGCCATTTTCTCTTGTGTTGTCAGTGGTTGCCTGGGAGAAGAGGCTGCACCTCATTCAAGTACTTGCAGAGGGTGAGAAGTGTTTTCTGCACACTAAACAACCCCAGCTACCTAGCAGCTCCTCATAGGACTTACTTTCCAGACCTTTCCCTGGCTCTGTTGCCCTTCTCTGGGCTTTCTCCAGCACCTCGATATCTTTCTTGTAGTGAGGGGCCCAAAACTGAACGTAGGGCTTGAGGTGTGCCTTCACCACTGCTGAGCATAGGGGGACAATCACTGCTCTGGTCCAGCTGGCCACACTGTTTTTGATACAGGCCAGGATGCCTTTGGCCTTCTTGGCCACCTGAGCATACACTGGCTCATGTTCAGCTGGCTGTCAACCAACACCCCCAGGTACTTTCCCACTGACCCATTTTCCAGCCACTCTGCCCCAAGCCTGTAATGCTGCATGGGGTTTTCCTCACTTTGCCCCATCCTCCTGGCCTCGCTCTGTCCACACTGCTGATTCTTCACCTAAGCATTGCATAATGCATTTTGCATACTTGGTTCCCCTTGAGTCTTCTTGTACTCTGGATATCCTCCCTCTGTATTTCTTCCAGAGCAGCTTTTGGGGCAATCCACCTGTTAGAAACAGCAGAGGAACATGGGTTTTAGATAGCTTTGATTCAAGATAAACTGTCTGTGTGGACTTCATCTTACCTTGCTTTAGCCAACTAAAACTTAGGCAGAGGTCTTCCACTGAAGCCCATTTAGGAGGAGAGAAGCTTTTCCAAACTGAGCCCAACTATCTTAAGGCCTGTCTTATTCTACGGTGAGATGAATCACTCTCTAGCAGTGACTCTTTTTCTCCCTTAATTATAGGCAAATCCTAGATGGCTAGCATAGGCTAGATGTCTAACATTTAGACTGCCAAAATGATGGGAATAGAATCCTACTTCCACATTTTTTCCTCAGTGCTGAAGGCTGTGTCTCTGGGTAACATGTTGTACAGGTCAATGTACCTAACACTTCCTCTCAAGGAAGCTGTTGCTCCATTTATATGCAAGGCTCTTAGAAAAATAACCAGCTACAGCCTGTAAACAGTGTGGGTCCTGAAGGAAAAATACTGTCAAAGATCAATCTAAGTCAATATACAGAGCTGGAACTTGGGAAATGGTAGTCTCTGTCAGTGATGTGTGTGGTATAAAGAAGATGGAACGACCAGGGTTTGATTTTCCGTGATCCCTCACTAAGCCTTCACCAAGAGTGAAGCTCACAGCAGCCAGCAGCCCTGGATGTGCACTGTGGAGTGCTACCCACTGGAGGAGCTGGCATCAGCACTGCAGGGGGGGCACTCTGCATTGCATCCTGCTGCTGCTGCTCAGCTGAGGCTCCCCCAGGAAGGAAACCTCTTTGACCCAAATGGGATGAATTTGTGTGTATTCTGCAAGAGCATTTGCAAGGCCAATTTACACTAAAAATACCCTGTCGTACTCATTAATGTACCTGAGTTATGTCTAGCTTTGGCATAAATTGTGATTAAGATCTCAGTCATTACTTCCTTTCTGTGTGACTCAGTTCCTTTCAGAGATTAAGGTGGAGATAATAGTATTTCTACTTATCTAAGAAGTACGTTGAAATGTGAGGGTGGACAGCACTGTAAAACTCTAAAATAGGAGGAATTTTTCACTTAGACTTAAGAGTGTGGCTCTTTTTCTTTTCCCTAACAATAGCTACTTACTGATTTGTGCCTCTCCTTCTTACCTGCCTAGAGCATGACAAGTAGGTGGATGTGGCTTTAAGAGCATCAGGTTTTTAAGAAAAATGAAAAATTTTAAAAAGTAGTGTAGTTAAAACAGAGCTTTTGATTCCTTAGCTATGCTGGTCCTGGAAGAAGAATGTAAGAAAGGTCTATAGCAGCATGAAGGAGAGCCTAATGAAATGTGCAACAATATAGTCATGATAGAGAAAAATAAATATTATATGATTTAATTATCAAAGCACAGTAATAACAACCCATACAATACTAATGACTATTGGCAACAAGGCTCATGAGGACACACAGTCTAATTGGCTTTAATGGGATGGATTTAATAATACATTGGATTAACATCTGTTGGAACAAAATATAAAGATTTATTGTTCTCTGAATAAATATTGACCTCTTGCTCTCAGGTCAATAAATCTTAAGCTTGTGTCCACTTAAATTAGTATCTACTTATTACGTTAGCACTCTTCTGTTTCCTGTCACCAACTTCACTAGGAGGAGAGGGGAGCTGCACTTCTCTCCTGCTACGTCAAACACTTTTTTCAGGACCTGAAGGTAAACACTGAATTTGCAGATGGAAGAAAAGAGGTCTGGGCCCTAAACTGTCCTTTCTTCACATAAAAATGCCCTTCCTTGCTGTTGCTTGATAAGAAATTTCAGAAATGTTCAGAAAAATCAATTACTCTTAATGCCACAGAAAAGGTGTATAGCTTGCATCATCTGCACAGTTAAGCAGTCTTTTATATTTGTGTGATGTTGTGAGTGGTGTCAAAAATATTTTTGGGGATGAGTGGGAGGAAATCCTGCTCCTTCAAGTGTAGTGAGATACAAAGTTCTTTCTAGGACTTTGGATTCAATTTTGTGCTTCAGATATTTAAGCACAGATTCCTTTCCAGCTGTGAGAGTTTCAAGAGGAATGAGACAGAATATATTTATTTTTCGTGCCTACAAGGGAGGGATTTCTTGTTACTCTCCAAAGGGGTCAGTGTGGTTAAAAATATCTACAAGTCTAAGAAAATTATAATTGAGAAACATTCCTCTAAAAGCAGGAGAAAATCCTTGAGACTGATATCCCATTAGCGGATATTTAGACCTTCCTTTCAGATTTAATAGATTATTTAATAGGTGATATTTATAAGGAAACGTGGGTTAGTCTATCACAGGTGAATTTAGCTATAAAACTTCCTGTGACTTCGATGGCAGAGTTCTGTTGGTGAATGTTGATTAATGTAGAGAATCTTTTCCAGACACACTGAACAATCAGAAAATTTATAATTTTTTGTAGGAAAATAGTTTTTATTTATTGAGTTCTGCAGAACTTTTTCAATAAAGAAAGGTGAAATCTATCAGACTTTAATGGATGAGTTTTGTATGGCAGATCATAATTGCTTTCAAAGCTCAAAACATTGTTCTTGCTCTCTCTCCTTCTCTGTAAGAATATCTGTGTTGGTGCAGAACCCTGACAAAAACATGCAAGTACTTTACCCTGCTTTTATTTTCTTTCTGATTGCGTGTGATTTATAGGTAGATGTAGCACAAAGGGAAATTGTGGCATTTACCATGGTACGTAGGGAATACCTGGTCAGACTGGTGAAAGAATAAGGTCCTCAGTGCAATTTGGTGTATAGGATTAGAAAATTTCATCTGTGCTTCTGAATACTGAGCCATATCTGTGTCTCTAAGGGTTTAGGCCCAAGGTTAGCAGATTTCTTATTGCATGTATTCCTTTGAGGTTACAAATCCTCGGAAAATGGATTCTAAATTTTGTGCCCAGTCTGCTGTTTCCCCTTTAACTGACCTTAAATTATCTAGGGATTGACTGCAGTCTAGTTCTACTTACCTAACACTGTTATTAATCATCATTACCTATACTTTGACTCTTTAGTTTGCAAATACTCATAGGTGCAAATCATTATTTTCCTTTCATTTTTCACCCTTTCAGACCGCAATAGAATTGCGCATTTTGACACCCTAGAGATCCTGCTTTGTTCTTTCAGTTTCCTGGCTGTCCATGCATTAATCACAGAAGTTTGTAACACATATTTGGTTTCAGTTGGGATGAAAAAAAGGTAAAACAGCTCACTGGGAAAGAGGAGAGGAGCAAGACTGACCTGGAGTGAACCTTGTCTGGGGGCAAGATGTATGTGGGAAAAATGTTGTGTTGACTTTGATAAGGCTCAGTGGCTTTTATTTCATAGACATATCAGGCTTTACAAAAAGGAGTCTCAGGTAGAAAAAACAATTTTGATAACTGACAATTATTGGTCTTGTATTTCACTGTATGGAGGGGCAAATTGGATCATTTACTTTGTTAAACTGGGTGATCAAATTAGTCATCTGTCTTGCTTTTGTGTTAGCATTTTGGGTCGTGGTAGATACCCATCCCCTCATGCTCCCTAAGGAATTGTATGCAGCCTCTGAGAAAGTCAGTATGATGAGGAGAAAGGAGAGAAAAGGAGAAAAAAGACAAGGCATGAAAGTTACCTAGTTCTGTTGAAATACACATTTTTTCTTAGATCTGGTTAAAGAATATGCATTGCTGCTCTGTAGTTCTTACTGTACTGCAAATACAGAAGGTCCTGATACCTTATACAAGAAGCTGACTTGTGCAAATAGTAAATAAGATCTTAACAGTGGGGAATAATTCTGAGATTCTGAAGTGATGTTCCTTTTTCTACACTAGAAGCATGTTGAGTTTTTGAACTTGTGTCACTACATAATGCAACCATCTCCTGTTGTAAAGTGTTCCTCCAAGCCCTAGACATTCACATTGCACTAGGATTTCTTTATTCCCTCAATGGAGTAGAATGGAATCTCAGACCCATGCATGCAAACCAAAAATGATAGGTTTTTTGTCACTCTTGCTTTCAAGATGACATACTACCCTTTCATCCTAGATGGAGAAGGGGAGCTTTGGTAGGGTTGAAAGACTGGAAATCCTAGTCACTAAAATGGGAACTTAAAATGGTGCACAGAAGAGCTTTGTGTATGCTGTGAAAGCTTTTAAAATTATTACTTTTATAAAACCAGTAGTGTTCAACTCTTTTGAACAGATCAGAACATTGGAATCAGAGTGTTGTGTGCTAGCCTCTGGAGTTCTCTTAATGTCTGCACTTTCTATATGGCTTGTTAATAAGATCTTGATAAAGCAACACAGAAATAACAGAAAAATAACAAGAATTCCATGTGAATTGTCTTGAAAAACCACACGTGCTCAGGCAGCAGCAGACATGGGACTGTGCACCTGGAAAACCATGTTATTCACCAATGTACTTTTTAGCTGTAAGTAAAAACACACACAAACTTGTTCAAGTGCTGATTCTGGTCTGGGAGCTGTTTGTCCTGGCTCCTCCTTTTCAGAGGCCAATACCATTAGTGTGAAAGCCTTTGTCTGAAGGCTATTTTCTCTTGCATAAATGACCAGCCTAAAGAAGCCATTGAAGACAATCAAAATCTGAAGCCAGCCCACTATCTCCTATTATTCAGGTAATTTTCAGGGATTTGTGGGATTCATAACATGTCCTCTGGCAAAAAGCAGTGGATGGGAAGATGATGTGCAATATATGGTAGTGTGGAGATATTGTGCAGCCCTGAGCATTGAGTCGAAGGTACACAGAGAATGTTGGTACTGGGACAAAAATACAGCAGCTTCTGTTCTTCTTTGATATGTTAGTTGCCCAAAGAACGTGGAAGTGGTTACTGCTATTTTGACAAATGCACTTATTTCTGCTTTTGTTGCATGGTATGGCACAAGGGGAGCACTGGCGCAATCGTGTAAGGCAATAATTTATTAGTGGTTTAGGGATGTGGGCCCAGAACAAATTCTAGACAAAAGAAAAACATGTTTGGGTTTTACAGAGAGCCTTGGCTACAGGAACAAAGCTGTGATTGGGTGTGCAAATATTTGGTATTTTGATTGTCCTGGTTGCTGTGACAGCTGACAAATGGTCTGAGTTTGTTTTTAATTATCGCCAAGAGGAGAAAAGCCTGTTTTAAAGCCAGGAGCTGATGTTGCAGCAAAAGGCAAGAAAAGATATTTAACAGTGGGGAATATACTTTCTCGGTGTTAAAATATGATGAAAGCGTTATTACTTAATATTTATAGTATTTAGCTAGTTTTGTGATTACAGCCAACCAAGGAAAGTGTTTTGTTCATTTGTATTGCATCCAGTGATGGATATTAAAATGTCAGGCTACTGTTTTACTTGATACCGACTGGTATAATTGATATCAAGCTTATCTTCTGCAGCCACACTGGGAAATGCAGCAGGCATGTTGTGGCAGGTGTTTGTGAGACCTGCTTAACACAGAAATTATAAAATGCATATATCATTCCTTGTGGATGCTCTGCCCACTTGTATCAGGGTGTAGTGGGTTGGCCAATTGCAATAGATAGAATCACAGAGTCATGGAATCATTAAGGTTGGAAAATATCTTTTAGGTTCATTTAGTCCAACCATTAACCACCACTGCCAAGTCCATCACTAAACCATCTACATGGCTTTTAAATATACTTTTAAATATACTCAACCACTTCTCTGGGCCGACTCCTCCAGTGCCTGAAAAACCTTTCAGTGAAGAAATTTTCCAATATATCCCATCTAAACCTCCTCTGGTAAAACTTGAGGCCGTTTCCTCTTATCCTATTGCTTGTTACTTGAGAGAAGAGACCAAGCCTCACCAATGTATGAACACATAAAAACTTCACTGTTCTGAAGGGTTATATAGGAAAAAAGAAGCATGTTACCCAAAAGAGATGTAGTAATTTTTCCAAACAGCCTCTGGCAGGGTTTGGGTCCGGTCCTATTTGTGGAGTCTATCCAAACCACTTCAAACCACTGTTCTATCATTTAAGCAAGGTAAGAAACTGTGTTGTAAAAAATCCCTGAAATTAATAGATTATTATGTAAAAATTTAAGATTGTGTCCAAATACTTCATAAATTGGGGGTTTATTTACTTTTTTATGTTTTTGGTGGTAATTGCTCTACAATATTTGTTTTGTTATGAATATGCATTAATTCAAACTGGTAATTTCTAGCAGGAAGAATAACTTGTCAGACTTTGAACAGCCAATAGTTGCCTTTTAAGTAAAAATCATGAGCTTCCAAATAAAAATTTGCCCCTTCTGGGGGAGACAAAATAGATTTTTGTGGTCAGATGAGAGGGACTGTTCTGTATAAACTTGTCTTTCATTGCAAGGAACAATTTAGACAAGGGCACAAAATGTGTTTCCCATATCTGTGAAATCGTGAGAATGTGATCTTTCGCTTTTGTGAGAAGGGCAGCTTTTTTGTCTTTCAGCTACGAATCTTCAGCCAGTTTCTCATGTGGTATTCTGTACCTTGGAAAATTTAATCAAGGCTGTATTTGAGGAAGAGAAATAGTTTGAGCTGCTAATATGCTCCTGTTCTTCCAGTGCTGTCTAGCCTGCTTTTATGGATCCCTAGAAAGGTTATTGATTTACTGTGAATGTGGCTTTCTGTAGTAAAAGCTGAAGGCTGTTTGCAAACTGCCACCTGAAGTAGAGGCTTAAGCAGGAAATTTAGATAATTGCTTTCTGCTTCTATTGGAGTCTGTGGCAATCTGGAAATTAATATCAGGAGAAGCAGAATGGGGTCCTGTGACTGGGAGTTAGTGCTGCCAGCAACTGGAAATACTCTTCAGCTTTATGTTGCGGAGATGCTCAACCACCTGGGAACTGTTTAAAAGATTTGGAAAAATATTTCTGATAGCAGTTGCCAATATTAACACTAGTTTTTGTAGGCTTTCTGTCTTTGCAGTACTTGCTGGGTTAGCACATTTAGACTCATCCACACTACTCAAAGCTGTTCACATGGGATGTCCAGGCAGGTTTTGCCAACAGAATGGGCAGTCCCATGAGTTTTCTCATACTTTCTGAGGGACAGAAATTCTACAGATGTTTTATTTAAGCAGTGTCAGCACTTTTGATCCCACATACTTATGGTTGTGCAAATAATGAATTCTTTTTTTGCTTGGCCATTGAATTGAGAAACTGGAAGAAATTCTTGGTTTTAGTTGACCAGAAAGTTGTTTTCAGGCAAGCTAAAATGAAGCAATTTGCATAGTTTCAATTTTCTCAGTCCTTTTCTACAGACTTTAATAAAAATGGGTCAATTTCCAATTGAATTTAAGTTTTAATTGAAAACAGTATTTTGAAACAAATACTCAAAATATGTTTGTTTCCAAAGTTTAGAAAAAGTTTAGTTTTTTTCTGGTTTCTTTATTTTTCTGGCTGATGATATCTTAGGCTATTTTTCAAATTCACATTTTTCCCCCCTGAAGCAATATATTTTCATAAACTCATTGCTTAGCAGAATATTTTTACCCAGCATTGTTAGCAATTTTGCAACTCACTCCTTTTGCCTTAGTGTTTAAGCAGAAAAAAAAAGAAAAAAAAAAACCCCGTAATGTTGCTTCTCAAGGTTATAGCCTCTAGCCTACAGTTTGGAAAAATGGTTGTGATATGTAACATCAGGCATGACTAGAGAAATCCAGCTGGAGTCTGTGAGATTGAAGGCAGTACAGGTAGCATCCAGGTAACAGAAGTACAGTGTCAGGAGTAGGGAATATAATTTGTGATAGCACAATTTGAAAACACTCAATTAGGTCTTGAGATCAATGAGATCACTTACAAATTAAAGGAGGTTACTAGACAAAGAAATTTATAATCAAGGTTGACATGGTCTTCCATTATCAGCAAGCCAGTCTGCAGTTGTCCAACCTGAGCTTTCTTGCACTTTCAACATATCTGTTAATTGCAATTGTCAGGGACAACATTAGTGCAGAAAATAAGGGGTTAATTAAAACCAACGAGTGTCAATTTCTTTGTTTTAGCAAAAAAGAACAAGATAGCATATTGTTTGGGAAATTCTGCTTTTCCTTAGCACAACTTATTTGGCTATCCATACCCAGCAGCACCAGTGCAGTTGGGGCTGGGGGCTCAGTGCATTTACCTTGTGTGAGCAAAGGAGCCAGATTACTCTGCTGTGTTCTTTTGCATCAGAAGGTATCTGCTATTTTGAACTAAGTGTATGAATTGAACTACAAACTGGTGATAGTGGGGTATGTATTTTAGAAGTCAATGAGATGATGTGCTTTGAACAAATCAAGTGCTTTGTTATCTTACTGCAATTTTTCTTTTTTGTTTTTTTATTAGAATAAAATTTACAAACCAGTTCTTCTTACAAATGTTCATAATGTTCACCAAAAGGCAACAACGGTGAATGAATTCCAAAGCATAATACTGTGCCATAACTAATGGAGTGAGAACATTACCTATTTAACAGAGCTGCTCTGAAGGTTTCCCTTTGCACAACAAATCCATGTGCTAGAAGGCTGTTCTTGGCCTAAGAACAAGGTTTGCATAGCTTGACCAAGGTGAGAATGGTTTTGGAGGCCTTGCTATTTGGAAGAAGAAATTTTCTCAAATAGGGGTTTCATCAAGTCCTCTGAATACTATTTATTGTCCAAATTTGGGAACTAACTCTTGGAAACACTGAGTATGGAATTCTTCTGCTGAGAATATGCTCAATCCTTCTGTTGAGTCAGTCTGTAATGGTGGTTGCTGAAGTGTGTTATGCTGTTATGACCTGAGCCTGATGGAGATTCTTAAAGTGTTGGAGAAATTTGGATTAAATGTCATTGATGAGTCAATTAGTAGGACACAGTGGTTTAAAGGTAGATGTTGCCCTGTGGTGTGACTGTGCAGACTCACTTTTCTCAAGGATACTTGAGCTATAGAGAAGGAGATATGTTGTTCTTCTGATCCCCCTGGTGCACTAAATACTTCAGCTGTAGTGTCTAAGCTGATCCCAGCTACTTATCATACTGCTCTGTGTGTATATGTGCTGGGAAGAAGCATTGACATCTTCCATGTAAATATGTATGAGGATCAGCTGTGGTCTGGACTCTTGATAGAAACGGCTTAAAGTTTAGGGCTAAAACTTTTTATTGATGGTAGTTTGGCTGAATGCTGGCTAAGAGTGGGAAAAGAGATTACCCTGTCACTCAAGTAGGTAGAGAAGGAGCTGAACTGCTCCGCAATCTTTGGTCTATTTTAAAAAGCTCTGCTATCAGTAGTAGGGGAAGTAGGAGCTGTTACAGCTCTTGTGTAGCTCTGCACAGGCAGAATGTGATGCACCCATCAATCCTTAGGAAAAGCTCCCTGGGCTCTGGCTGCACAGTGCAATGTGGGAAATTCTGGTGTAGAATGGCCTTGCACAAATGGCACCTCCTCCCCACATTCCTAGGTGGAAGAAGAACCTGTCTGATAGATTTTATGGTGCTGTAGTATTTGAAACAATAGTCTCCAGGGTGGATTGGCAGGGGAGGCTAGCAGTGGGAAGGAAGAGGTAAAGGGAGCAAAGCAGAGAAGAGACCTTTGGGTTTAGGATATATTACACTTAAAATTCTGAGACTGCTCCGTGGATGGGCCACATAAAGAATTAGATTTACAATTTGAACTAAGATCCGTAGGAAAATAATTGGACTGGTGAAGCAATCTCACTCACTAAATTGCTTTCCAAGGAGCCTATCCTGAATGGGGCTGTGCAGCTCTTTCTGATATTTGAGTATCCTCATTTCTCATTGACTTCAGTGAGAATTAAACTCATTGAACTCCTCACTAGGCAATTAATTTCTTCTAGGTCTAACTTTTCTGCTGCAAAGTGGTAGCTGCCTTTCCCTTCTATTAGCAGTCATACCCTGTGCCACTCAAGTCCAAGCCTCAGCAGGCAGGTATCATTTAATGGTTCTTTTGTGGCATATGTGCTTAAGCATTTGAACATAGATTCTGTTCCTTACTGTTTTCTGTGTTACACCGACTGCACCACTTTAGCAAAAACAACATGCAAAATATGTGATGGAATGTCTTTCCAAAACTAATCCTGTCAAAAGCTTATAGATCAGTTTTTTGCTTTGTTTCATGTATGTAGGAAGAGTTTGTTTTGCCTTCAAAAAGGGATGAGCACACTTCAAATTAAGAGATCAGCTTCATTAGCATGGAGGATGAATGAGATAATAAATGAGATCATGAAAGTGAGGTTTTTCTACCTTTCCTTTCCATGAGAGAAGACCTACTGAAACACAGTATATTTGCAGTCCTCAAATTACTGAAGCTGTAAATGTTTTTGCTTGCATGGCCTCTGTTTGTGCTACTGCACATTTTGGGATGATGGATTATGGAGCGCCAGGTGTTGGGATGAAGAGAATCAATACTGTGATACAAAAGATGAAATAACTGTGATGGAACATCAATAAAGGCTAAAAGCTGCCATAGGGATTTGAATCTTAAAGAAGAAGACTGAGAAAGTGTATTAAGAAGAATTCTCTTCTCCCCTTGCGCTTGTAATGTCTTTATTCCATGAGCAGAAATCACCTGGGGGCTCTGTCAAGGACAGAGGTAGAGGAATTTTTTCTTTTCTATAGGTACACGGTGCCCAGCACAACATCTCTGGGGCACGATGTCATGGTGTCAAGGTAATGTGAGGACACATTACCAGCTGGCGTGTCCTGACTGTGGGTGCAGTTTGGAATGTTTGGGCTGAAGTGGAGAGGATTTTATTTATTTTTTTTTTTAAGAAATAAATGAAATCAAATTTGTTATTAATTTGCTACTACTCCCACAAGCAAACTAGATGAATACATTTAGAAGTAACTAGTTGCACTTCACATCCATGCTGTTGGGACACTGTTCTGAGGAAATGGCAGCTGCTCCTCTGCTGCTGTGACCTGTTCTCAGGGGACCTGGCCACTAAAGAAACACAGTAAAGCTAGGCTGTTAGTGTTGAGAACCTCATCTGTTTCTATCTAAGCAAAAAAGACTACTGAAATATGTAATGAAAAAATAAACCTATTAGGTAAGTTTGGCATCATCACTTTTCTTTTGCAAATCAGGCACAAAGTTGTAGAGCTGAAATAAATTAATGCAGAAACCAGGGTTAGGACACACACCTATCTTCTTAGTTCAAAGTCAAACCATCACAAAGACAAGAGGAACACACTCTTCTGATATACTTTGGTGTTATTACTAATACATTAAAATGCAAGACCTTTTAAAAAATACTCCTCTCAAAATACTTAGTTCTGCCTTCCAAGGAATAGTCTAGCAATGCATTTAAGCTTATGACCTATTTCAAGCATGACAATGCAGAACTATTCACATAGCTTTAAGCTATGCACAAGATTAATTGGCTGAAATTAACAGCCCTTCTGGGATGAGATCAAATGCTCTGCTATAAGGACCTGACTCTGCCAGTCTCACTCATGAGTGTTTTCTTCAGTAAGACAGCTATGAGATTTCATGCCATGCAACACAAGACTGGTGTAGCCAAAAGCTACTCATGTCTTAAATCTACGAGATGAAATCTTAAGCACCAGGATGAGGCCTTGTCCTTTAATATTGCATCACACTGACTTTTTTGGCAACTTGAGTTTCACAGGGTTTCAGTGCAGAATGTCCTCTAGGGACAGCTGCTCTGCAGATGTGGTGGAGAAGGGTCATCCAGGGCAAGAAGGCATGCTTAGCCTAGTTAGCACAAGGAGACAAACCTTGCCTTTAACCAGCTGTGCCTGATGTTCTTCCTGAGTTCAAACCTTTGATCTAAAGCTGGAAGACTAGGGACCTTAACCCAGCCTTTCCCATGTCACTGATGAACGCCTCAAGCACCAGGGTTTATATCTTGCTCAAATTCTTCCAGGAACTGCAGCACACAAGGGTCTGAGTGCTTTAAACATGCAGGTCTGAGCTTGGCTTTCCTTGGGGCAGGCAGTGGGGAAGACAGGCAAGGAGTGCGAATCTCAGTTCAGAAAAACTTTTTAAGTCACAAAATACACTTCCTGCCCAAACATGCTGTATTTCTGAGCGTGACATCAAACCTTTTTTTTTTTGTCTCTACTTTCAGGTTGCTCCTATAATTAAGGAGAGGATGATGAAGAAGGGCAGCATGATGCTTGGGTACCAGCCTCACCGGGGCAAAGTCAACTTTTTCCGCCAGGTGGTTATCAGCCCGCAAGTTAGCCGAGAGGACATGGACTTCCTGCTGGACGAAATCGAGCTTCTTGCTAAGGACTTGTAGGTCCACAGCATCAGGTGCTGCTCATGTGTGGTATTTATGGAGAAAGATTGGCAGCAGCATTCTGGTGCTATTTTGTGAAAGGTAGTAAAAAGCTTGGCATATAGTTTGGAGACTGTCATTTTACAGATTGATGTTAAGAACTTTGCAGGTAGAACACCCCTTCACAGGAAAGTATTTGCTGACAGGGGCTGGGGGACAGGCTGGTGCTTCCAGCACCATTGCTGCCATTCTGGGAAGTGTTTCCTCAAGAAGGGAGCACTTCTGAAAATGGTGTCTATGTCCCAGGAAAGGCAGCTATTTACTGGGTGCCTGTGCGCAGTGCAGCTCTAACTGGTCACTTATGCATGCAGGCAAAATTCCTCTAAAGCTGCTATTACGAGTGGATTTGTCAGTGAGCCTTAAGATGCTAGTTAATTCTCTTCTCTACTCTGTCAATATTTTAGTTTGGCAATTAACATGATAGGACTGGAAATTGTGAACTTATATGAAATGAGTTCCTCAAGGCCACCTGACTAGGTAGATTGCCCAGGTTTTCTGCTGTGAGCACAGGCAGACAGTACAATGAGGCTCAGTGCAGTCATCACACCTGGAGGTTTGCAGGAACCTCCTGCACAAAACCCTGAGTAATCAGTGTTGACCCTGCTGGGAGCAGGTTGAACCAGATGACCTTTCAAGGTCCCTTCCAAGCCACAGGATTTTGTGATTCTATGAAACACAGTCATTTGGTCCAGTTAATGTTTGCCAGTGTTGCCCACCCAAAATATCGCCACTTGATGAGAGCAGAAAATATTGGAAAAACATGTAGAGCTTCTTCCTTTGTTAACAGGAGTTACCTATGATTTCTGAGCTGCTGTTCACCTTCATCTATTTTTAAAGTGTAAAGATTTATTTAGAAGCTTTTAGATGCACTTTAAAATTTTAACAGAGAAAAAAAATACTTACCCAGAAGATACATATTTTTATGCCTGGTAACTTTTTATTAATAATATAGGAAAACTGCTTATTTGTCATTGCTTGTTTATATTTTCCTACAGATTTGAGATACTCAATCTTATGTTATCAGTGTATAATTTGTAATTTTACTCTGAAATTACAGTAGTGATCAGAGAAGGTCTTCCTGTGATTTTAGGATATGAACAGTTTGAACATTTTTGGTCAATCTTAAGTTACAAAATTAAGTTCTGCACTTTGTCTTTGTGGTAAGAATTAGACTTTAGTTTTCATCTGTTTTTTATTCCATAAAAATAATCCATTTTATAAAGATAGAAATGTATTCCTTGTGATGAAGTTGTGCAGCAAACCAGTGGAAATAGCCATGTCTTTCACCTTGTAATCAACATCTACTCAATGTTAATGCTTTGCTGTTTGTTCCTTATTCTGTATTTGAGGTAGCACTGACCAGTATGAACCTTTCTGCTATAATGTTTTCTGTCCTCCTGAAAGCTGTTTTAAAACACAATGCTTCCTTGTTTTCATTTCCTACATTGTACTAAGATCCAACATGGTATGAAATTCCTATTTCCAGTCTCCAGGATGATGGTGTGCAAAGCTTAACAAGGTCATGATAACCAAGGAGGTCACACTATCAGAGCAGTAGTTAAGAGCAAGGGTCACATGCAGCCCTTGACAGGTGCCTTTAACAGTGTCCTGGAATTGGATATACTTGTGCTATCATAGGGATCCACTGGACTTTAAGCAAAACCCATTTTGATAATAAAATGAATATCACAATGTGGCCCCTGGATTTTGCTCATTAACACCCACAAATCACTCCACCATTTATTGATGGAGTGTGCTTCTGGCTATACCAGAAGTTATCCTGATCTTGGAAAACCTAAATTCAGGGCCCATAAGGCTTTTTTTGCCTCCCAGTCACTTGGGGTGAGTACAGAGTGCACAAGGAATGTTGCATGAAGGAGGTGACTTTGCTCTTTCATCTTGAGTTAGACCATTGCCCCTTCTCCTTCTCTTTTTTTGACCTTGAAGGGAAGGACAGAATACAATGACAGGATGTTTTGTTTACGGTCCAGATTCTTGGTGAGTATTTGATTTTTTGATTCATGGAGAAGTTATGACACTTTTCATCAGATAAGGATTTGGTCTGTGGTGTTTTGTGACACCACCACTATCAAAAAAGTGTTACTGTCTTGTTTCTCTTCATGTTCTTAGTGCGTTTCTCTGTTTCCAGACACTGTGACACTTATGGCACATGTCAGGTGGAAGTAACGCAGTTCCTTTCTGCAGCAGTAATGGCTATGGTGTTTTTAAATGAGAGTAAACTGGAACTTTTTTCATGGTTGCAGAAAATCAGTGTCTGATCAACATGTGCACTGATTTCTTTGAAGCTATAGGTTAACCTTCCAGTGTGATGTGAGTACCTTATCCAATCTCCGTATATTTTCCATTGTTTCTGATGCCTTACCATGTCCTAGGTGCTCAACAGGATGGTTTCATTTCAGGACTAATGTAATTTTCTCATAGTTGCTTATGTAGGAGTAGTATGTAAAAAATGTCTATTTTGTAGATGGTGATTTTAATAAAAAGTAAAGTAAATAATACCCTTATAAATACAGGCTGTGTTTGTCATTTGTCAGTCTAAAACTGCATATAAAAATATGGAAGATACCTCTAAGCACTCCAGATAAATAGTACTTCAGCTTTAAAATGTGAAACTTAGTTTAACCTTGCTTCAGGATGTGGTTTATCTGTGTGCTGTGCCCACATCATCTTTAATAAACATTTTGGGTGAAAACATGTCACGACTTATCTTACTCCTGCTTTCAAATGCAGAAGCTTAATTGTGCAGAAAGACATTTAATTTTTATTATTTTTTGCTATTCTAGCTATTTGGGATTGGACCATGAACTCTGTCTCTCGGGATGCTAAACAAAGTTCTGAAAGTAATGAGGTACATGCCTAAATCAGTGTAGAAGCTGATCCATTTCTTACCTATAATTTCTTGTGTCTATTTCTGGTAGTGTTTTCAACAGAAAAGGAAAGAAATATTTAGACAGAAGGGATATGGAGGCAGATTTTGCTCTTAGTTGCATGGCTGCATCTTGTGAGAAATTTGGGCATTTTGTGATGGGTCCGTGTGCAAAATCGCCCACACAAATCATTGTGCCTAGAGCCAGCAGTCCCTGTCTCAGGACTTCTAATATGATTTTCTGTGATAAATGAACACTTATCATCAGAGTCTGGTTACATATACTTTTAGTGCTTCTAACTCCCACTTATTTAACTGGAAGCCCTTGCTGATTGGACCCTGAGTCTCATCACTGGGATCTCTCATTTCAACACCAGTTGGCACTCTGAACACCTCAGTTAACCTGCTCGAGGTTCATGCCTAGAGATTCAGATTTATCTTTATTTTTGTGAGACTGAATTGAAATGTATTTTCATTTGTATGCTTCAATGATACATTAAGATGCTTTTCAAATATCATTTGACCTGTCCTTCAAGCACAAGCAATGTCCTTTAGGAAAAGCCTAGTAGAACTGGTAGAGTTGCATTCCCAGAATGCCAAGTAAGAGTATGTAAAAACCTGTTATGTGCCTGAAGCTTCCTCATACACACAGCCCACAGCACTGATTCATGCTCAAATAATTCTTATTTTTAAAGCTCCAGGTATCGTGACAGGGCTTAGAAAACTGCTATGAAATGTTGAAGGCAGAGGATAATAATTCAGAATTGCTAAATGTTGAGTTTGCTCTCTTCTGTTAGCTCACACATCAGCTCTGTGACAAGCCAAAAGTGATCTAAAAGTGACATTTGAGTCCCATATTTTCAACAGTGCCAAATCTGCCCAGCCTCTCTTCCCCAATGAAAAAACATTTCCATGTTTTTTCAGTAGCTGAGTGACATGTGGAAAATCAATTGTTGGAAATCAGATGCTGCAGGTATGGCCCACTCATTCCTGTCCTCCTTTCTGTGGTGTAACTGGTAAATGCTGGTAATTATTTGAGCTTATGAGCACTATATCTAGTGCAGTAACTGCTAAATATTGCTACTGTTAAATCCTGAAATAATGCAATTGCACACGTTAATTTTGTCTTAATTGCTCATGCTAATTGCAGGTTAGATGCAATCAAAGCCACACTGCCTGGCAAATGCACAGTGTGCACCACAAGAAACCCTGGTGGAGGGGTTTTCTTTCTTTAAATTGAATCTAGTCTCCCACAATTACATGTTTTTTCTTCAGATGTACAATTAGATGTTATTACTCCAATTTTGTAACTGCACAATAATCAACCAAAAAATTACTTTGAGAAATAAAACAAAATAAATCAAGGAAATTTGCTCTGCAAGAGGAACAAGAAAGAGAATGTCAAAGGTTTCAAGGCAAGCCCACAGAAGGAAACAATGGCTGTTTGAATTATTAACCTCTGCTAAGTGAATTGCTCTGAGCCTGTGCTGCAGGAGTGGAGCAGGGAAGCCGTTCCAGTCACGGAGTCATCAAGGAACTTGTACGTGCCCTGGCACTGGAGCAGTCTGCCCCAGCATGCCCTGGCTATCCTAGAGAAGCCCTTCCACAAGTCTGTGTCTTTGTAGTACATTGACAATTTTTGTATGTATCAAGATAAAGTTTGTTTTAAAGCAGTCTTAGTAAGAAAAGTGACACTGAAAGGGTAATCTTTAAAAAGTCCGAGAGAGAGGACCACTTTCAGCCTTGGTAGCTCATGTACAACTAAAGAACAATAGATCACATTTCTAAAATTCATTAAAGAAAACTTGTAAAATCTTTATTTTATCAAGGATGAAGGCAAGATACAGACAGATATGGACTCAATCTGTCAAACACATGTTCTGTGTTGATGAAGCAATTTCTTTCTTGTAACTTTTTAACTTGTACAAAGCTATTTAAAAATGGAAAGTATGATGAAAAAACTTGCCATGAAATAGCGCAGACCCATGGAAGGTAACATTTTTCTTTAGGACTGTGCACAACACTGTTCTTCCAAGAAACTCTCACCCAGCTTGTCATTCTGGGAAGTGACTCCTTGAATCTGTCAGGCACTGACACTGGCAGATTTATCCATCCCTTCTTTTCATGCCAGCTGATATGGATTTTTATTCTTTCTTTGTTTCTGTACCCTCTCTCATGCCTGTAAAATTTTTTTCAGTGGGATATTTTCAGTATTTGGAGCTATAAGGAAAAACGTCAGAGTAGCATAAGGGCTAAGATTGAAAGTTGAAGCCAACATAGTGCTCAGGTTATCTCGATGGAATGTTTTGTCTTCCTTTTTCCAGTAATGGATTTGTCCCGATGCTCAGATGAGAGCAGCCACTGCTTCTGCTGGGACTGTGGTAACACCAGAATCAAGACTTCACGTGGGAGATCAAATTTGGCCTTGAGAAACTGAATAAAACAAAGAGCGGCAGAGAGAAATGTTACTTGTCCTCTTTTATTGATTAATGATAACACAAGGAACTTGAAACTTCTATTTTTGTGAAAACTTGTACCATAGCTTTAGAAAAAATGTGGAAAGGAGTGACTTAACAGGAGACAGCAGTGAGTGAAAAATGGGACATACTCTGAAACTGGCTTAGCAGAGGGAGATGCTACTAGACTAGCCAGACAACTTTATGGGAATAAAATCTTGATTTTCTAGACTGGACTATTCAAGTATTTGCTGTTTTATCATTTGAGACAATCTACATGAGATGGGAAGCAGGACTGACATGTAAAGTGAATAGGACTACTAGTGAAAGATGAAAATGAGTAATGGGGACAGGATGATACTTTGGTATTGATTTGGAGCTACTCTAACTTCATACTGTCATCACTAACTTTTCCAGAAAGATCAGACATACGTTCATGAAATTTGCTGATGTGGTTTTCTTGGAAATTTTAGAGTTTGACATGTATGGAGAACTAGGTGATTTCTAAGTGTATGTGGCAGAGGAGAGAGTAAAAAAAGTGCAAAATCTTTGTGGACTTGCAAAAAGCAGCAAGCATTTTTTTGTTTAAGGTAGGAACAACTAAACACTTGCAAAACAGAAAATTATGAAGAGAAGTATAATGATGGTATAAAAGGCAGTGTGTGAGTTAAGCCTAAATGACATGTAAATAAAGCCATCCAGCCAAGAAATTCAATGGTCATCAAAGCAGACCTGGCCTCTCATCTGGAGCACAGCAGCAAGGAAACTCTAGCTGGGCAGTGGGCTCAGTGGCTGGTCCAGCTCTGTTGCACCTCAGGCTGTGAGCAGTGAGCAGTGAAAATATTAATTGCTGCTACAGAGCCAAAGCATTAGCACTGCAGAATCGTGTGCTCCATCTACTGGTGTATCCTCTGGTAACCCACTTGTACCACACTCAGGAGGTCTCTTCCAAAGAGCACTTCTGGACCTCTCACATGTGGCAGGGAAGGGAACTGGAAGTGAAAGATCTTGGGACTTTTTTGGCAAAAATTATTTGTCAGAAAATGTTGTTTTGCTTTTGGCAGTCTCCTTTGAAAACATTGGATTTCGATGGACTTCAGGGAAAAATACGCAGACCTGTGATTATTTGTTTTTAGCCTGCCTAAATAGTGACCAGAATGTGTTTCCATGCTGTGTAACCCATTATGACACTGGTATATTTGAGGCATCCAAGATGAGCAATGGAGAACTCATGGTAACATGAAAAATTCACTTCCCTGATTCTGAGCCACTCAGTCAAGCAGTAATTCCTTACCCTTGCTTTCTACCAAGGTAAAAAATGGAGTTCAGGAGTGTACAAACCTCTTTTAAGTTGTATGGCTTCAGAATGCTCAGTTTCCAGGCTTGATTTTATCATAGAATCATAGAATAAACTGAGTTATTAAGTTAAGGAAGGGACTCATCAGCATTATCAGCTCCTGGACCTTCACAGGACACCCCAAGAATAATCCCATGTGCCTGAGAGCACTGTCCAAACACTTCTTGACCTCTGTCAGGTTTGTGCTGTGACCACTTCCCTTGGGAGCCTGTTCCAGTGCCCAACCACCCTCTGGGTGAAGAACCTTTTTTCTAATATCTGACCTAAACCTCTCCTGACCCAGTTTCATGCCATTTCCTTTAGTTCCATCACTGATAATGAGAGTGAAGAGATCTGTAGCTGCCTGCCCCCCTCCCCCCCGCCCTTTTCTTCTGAGGATGCTGAAGACCACAATGAGGTGTCCTCTCAGTCTCCTCCAGGCTGAACAAACCAAGTGACCTCAGCCACTCCTCACCAGGGTTCCCCTCCAGACCCTTCACCATCTTTGTGGCCCTCCTTTGGACACTCTCTAATAATTTAATGTCTTCTTTATATTGTGGTACCCAAAACTGCACCAGCGATTCCAGATGAGTCTGCATCAGTGCAGAGTAGAGCATGCCATTTATTCTAAAGCAATCCTAATGTCAGGGGTTTTTATTCATATTTTCCTTTCTGTGAGAAATATCAATGGTCTACAGGGAGTTGCAAAAGAGGATTTCCTGCCCCCAAGCTCCAGCGCATTTTGTAATTTCCCACAGAACAAAATTTCCAGCTTCTTGGCCACTCTGAACTCAAACATTTGGAGGAATGGATTGAACACAGCCCTGCAACTTCTGTGGCAGGAAAATATCTCAAGATCTCATTGAGAAAATATGACCTCCATCCTGAAACAGGATCACTGATATCAGAGAACTAGTGTCCAACCTTTTCCTAGTCTATAATTCATGACCAAAAATTCTGGAAAATCTGCAGCATTCTTATGAGGTTTTTGTAATGGATGTTTCAGATTTCTCTTATGACCTTGATCACCACCATAATTAGGGTCAACAAGTATTTTCCCGCTTTGTGTTTTCTACATTTTTAAAGATTATAATCTTATTCCCCCTTGTCTTCTTGTCTAGTCCTGCACTGCAGTCATTCTTCCAGTGTTTCCTCAGAGACCAGATTTTAAAATCTTCTGATTATTCTGGCCAAAATAAGACAGAACCTTACCAGGTTTTGAGGGTGGCAGGATCACTCCGTACATCTCTCAGCTACCACTGCTGTTTATCCATCACAGTGTGATGTTCACCTTCTTTTGTAACAGCAAGACATGATTGATTCTTGCCAGGTTTGTGATCCCCCCTGGGCATTAGAGCTTCTTTGGCCAACTGCTCTAAATGGCTTTTCCCCATTAGATATCTGTACATTTAATTAGTCCTTAGTAAGTGTTTCCACTAAAGAGAATCATGTTTTTTCAAACTATTTATTTAATCTGCCGAGAACAATTTGAATTGTCAGCCTGTCTGTCCTGCAGCACACTTGCGGCCTCTCAAAGCATGATGCAGTTTGCAGACTTAATAAGCAGCTATTTTTGTCCATCACCTAGGCTATTACTTAAAACACTGGGTAGGAACTAGTGTTGCTGTGGAACCATATTCAAATGCTGCCTAAATCCAAGTTGAGTCCTATTCTTCTCTCATGGATTTCCAGTTGTCTTCAAAACACTTTGATTCTTCCCATCCCTTGTAATTATCTGAGATACAGGGGACTGAATGTGTTCCCCAGCTCCTCTTGTACCCTTTCAAATGACAAGTGCCAGCTCTTCCCCTGGGACAACATGGGAGCAAGATGAGCAGCTGCAGAAATCCTCTCGGGGGCATGTTGCAGCTTGGAGAATTTGGTCCTGAGGTGCTTGGATGTGGATGGAGCTGAGGCTGGCAGGTGCAGGAAGGCCTGTCGAGGCCCTGTGCCTGGCTGCTGACTCCATGGGAAAGCAAAGACATGGGAAGGGGACGATGAAGGAGCACTGGAGTCTTGCCTTGGGACAGAGTCATAAGGTGGCTGGGACATGCATCTGGATTTGGAGCTAGACGTACTCTCATTTTATGCAGGAAAGAGTAGTCAAAGGCAAGTATGGCTAGGTATGAGATTGTGAGGATGAATTTCACTCAGTTCAGTCAGGCTAAAACAATACAATACACTAATCATTCTTCACCCTCTTGTTATCCTGTGCTATTTCGAAAATTAATCCATTATTGTCTGGTTGTAGCTAGAGGGAAGACTAATATAGCAAAACAAGTACAAAACAGTTTGACCTTTCCAGATACTTTTTTTCAGTTCTTCCTGGTGGGTTTTATTTTCTGTGTTTCTGTGTGTTTTTTGATTTTTTTTTTAAATGTTTTTCTTCATAAAGCATACCCTCAGCATTTAGTTTACTAGGTTTCTTAGAACTGGAGGACAAAGATGTTGATCTGGACCCAGAGTGTTGAACCTGATGAGACAATCATGTAGGAGATATGGCATTCAAAAAAAGCTACTTCCCCTTCCCAATTAAGAGCTCTTCCCCCATAATTACTGTCTTAATGAAAGCACAACATGCAGCTCACAATACCTATGATTTCATTTTAATTACTACTGGAAGACAATTAAAGCAGTCATTTAAAAATGCAATTCTGTGTGCCATGGATGGGACCCATGCTGGAGCAGTTTGTGAAGAATTGCAGCCCATGGGAAGGACTCAGGATGGAGAAGTTCATGTTGGAGCAGGGGAAGGACTCCTCTCCCTGAGCAGTGGCAGGAATAACCTGTGGTGAACTGACTGTGACCCCCACTCCCTGTCTCCCTGTGCCACTGCAGGGGAGGAGGTAAAGCCTGTGAAGGAGAGAGGAGTAGGCAGAAGGTGTCTTAAGATTTGGTTTACTTCTCATTATGCTGCTCTGATTTTTATTAGTAATAAATTAAGTTAATTTCCCCAATTCAAGTCTCTTTTGCCTGTGATGATAATTGATGAATGGTCTCTCCTGGTCCTTATCTCAACTCATGAACCCTTCACTGCATTTTGTCTCCCCTGTCTAGCTGACAAGGGGAATGATAGAACAGCTCTGGTGGGTGCCTGGCATCTGGCCAGCATCAACCCACTACAGGACAGTTTAATAGGGAAAGCAAAAGCCACACACACAAGCAAAGCAAAGCAAGGAATTAATACACTGCTTCCCATGGGCAGGCAGCTGTTCAGCCATCCCATGGAGAGCAAGGCCCCATCACATGTAATAGTGACTTAAAAAGACAAACACCATCATTCCAAATGTCCCCCCCCCTTCCTCCTTCTTCCCCCACTTTATAAACTGAGCATGATGCCGTATGGTCTGGAATACGCCTTAGGTCAGTTTGGGTCACCTGTCCCAGCTGTGTCTCCTCCCAGCCTCCCAGGCACTCCCAAATTCCTTGCCAGTGTGGAAAGCAGAGAAGGCCTTGGCTCTGTGCAAGCCCTGCTCAGCAATAACAAAAATGTCTCTACATTATCAACCCCGTGCTCAGCACAAATACAAAACAGCTCCATACAAGCCACTGTGAAGAAAATTACCTCAGCCAAACTGAGCACATATCCTCAAGTTAATAATTTTATGATTGACAAGATATGTGGCTCAAGCAAGAAGTGCGTTGCTATGATGGTAAAGAGAAGGCATTCACTCCATAGCATTCATACATTCCTACTGCTATTGTGTTGGCTGTGCATACAGAAAAGGAGATGAAAAAGATGAACATCAGCATTTGACCTGTCTGACCCTGTATCCAAAGCTTGTTTCATGCATTTGTCCATGAAAAAAATTTCCGTCTCTTCTAGAAGCTAATATGCTTGATTTTGCACATCAGAAAAGGTAGTGCAAAAATAGAGAGCTCCAGCCTAGCCATCCCACATGGTAATCAAGCCTCAGCAAGCATTGTCAAAATGCACATTGGAAAACTGAAAGGCAAAATTTTTTTGTAAAAATCCATTGTAACTTGTTGTTTTTTTTTTTAACTAAATACTTTGTACTATTAGCACTAATGTGAAAGCCCCTAAAGGATATAACAACCAGTCTTTAAGCTATTTTGTGAGCACTCTCCATGTGTTGGTGGGCAAAGCATGGTGCCAGTGCTGAAAACCTGTCTGCAATCTGTAGACATGAGAAGTCAAATTGCTGAAGTCTAATCTATCGACCTGAGCAGTGTTGGTGAAGTGAAGGGATGGTCCCAAAGTGAGCCCATGAAAGCACATGGAGCAGGCTTCTGCTCTCTAGGCTACAGCTGTGGGATCATTTGCTGCCCATGCTCAGGCTGCCCCTGGCTCCTTGGACAGCCCTGCTCCAGCCTGGCCACAGAAGCCACAACTGGGTCGAGCTGTTGGTGTGGTGAGGATGCTGAGACTGCTGCAACGCCTGCTTGCTCTTGGGACATTTTGAGACTGTTTCACATTGAAAAGCAAACCTTACTCTGTCAAAATGTTTTCATCTAGACCTAATAAAAGCAAATTTGACTCCCCCAGATCAGGAATTAATTTTGTCTGGTTGTGTGTCATGGCTAGAGTAAACAGTTTATACTTGGGCAAAGGCTGTGTTTAAGTATGGCTGGATCCTGTTTGGTTTACTGTGATTAACCTAAACAATTGAGAAATGTTGAGACAAGTTCATTTAAATTCTTTCTTCCAATTCCTACAGCTTTCCTAAGGTTAGGTTCTTAAAGCAACTATTCCAGAAATTATTTCAAGGAAAGAAAATAAATATTAACATTCTTACATTAAAATGAAATTATGGGGTTCCCTTTCGCCTTATTTAATAAGGCTTACATGTCCTTTCCAGATGTGCACAAGCTAAAAAATCAGCTGCTTAATGGAAGATGTCCTGATGCACAGAACACAGGAGCATTCCACTATGACATTCTAAGCATTACAAGAAATTCTTCAAATCATAGAATCACAGAATAAGCTGAATTGGAAGGGACCCATCAGGATCATTGAGTCCAACTCCTGGCCCTGCACAGGACCATCCCCAAGAGTTGCTCTACGTGCCTGAGAGCATTGTCCAAACACTTCTTGAACTCTCTCAGGTTTGGTGCTGTGACCACTTCTGTGGGGAGACTGTTCCAGTGCCCAACCACCCTCTGGTGTCTTTCCTGATACCCAATCCCCTGCAAGTTGCTTCTGCTGACTCTTTCTCAGTGTTGAGGCTGAAGTGTCAGTGATGTCATGTCACAGAAACATTGCCCCTGCTGCTCATATGAGGATTAGATGAGCAAAAGGGGTGGTAGCCAAAGTACATGAGTGAGTCTGTGTAGAATCGTACAGGACTTACTAACTGGAAAATTAAAAGTCTTGGTATGAGATTTATGTCCTGTCTAAACTTTTTAGCTAATTAAGGATATGGCCTATTTTCTTCTGCCTTCAGAAGCACAGGTGGCTTATGGAAAGCAAGTATTTTTGTTGAAGAGAATCAGTAGCTTGACTTTAATTTGATGAAAGGAGGAAACCTCATCTTTCCAGAAATGTCTGGATTCAAGTATCAGCAGTTATTATTTTTAACTTCCTTAGTGCCTGTCTTATTGATGGGCTGCTCCTGAATATGCTGTCTGCTAACCCATGTGCTGCAAATTGTAATTCTCCTTGGTGGCAGCATCACATAGCTGTTTTGAGCAGATGGGCTTTGTGTTTTCTTTCACTGGATCCTTTCCCTGACAGCCTTTATTTCAGTTTTGTTGGATCAAAGATGAAACACTGTTTTTGTCATTCTGGGCATATAAAAAGCTTTTCTCTTTCAAAAAATAGTATTTTACTTTAAACAATTCTCAAAAAGTCACTGTGAGAATACACTGAAAGACCCCATAGTAGGCCTTGTATTTCCATGTCAATCTCTGAAGCAACAACCCTCGGCACTTCTGGGTCTGGGGAAGCATTTCTTACATGTTGCCAAACAACATATTCCCAATTTAATATGGATATCTTTAAAATCCTTTTTTATGAGTAGTCATAGCGTAGACAGTCTTGATCAGTGAGTGCAGAGATCCCCTCAGCACTCACATACATGTATAAGGAAGTCAGATAAAGCCCAGCCTCAAGAGCTGAACATTTGCAGCCACAGACAGACAGATGTTTATCTGAGGAGAAGTTTATACTGGCTTCTGTTTGAGAACTAGAAAGAGAGTTTTCAGCTTCAAACAAAATCAGGAATTAGATGCAATCAATAGCTTCTGTAAAAAAATTTCTAACCTTAAACGGTCTCCTGAAAGGTTGAACCATGAAGACCCTGGCATGTTTTTAACAGAAGGGAATCTATTTCTGGAGCCCTTTGTGCAGCACAGGCCTTATTGAGATAGGGGGAAGGAAGGGGGGAAGCTCCATTTCTGTAGTTCAGCATACAGCTCTGATAACAGGTCCTGCATCTCAAGCTGGTTTAGTTCATCCAAAATAAAGCACTTGCCTATGCCCCACACACCACCAGCCGGTGGCTGAAGCACTCTGTAAAAACTGGGACATTTTGGAGAGCCTTGTGTTACACTGGCAGCTGGCTGAGCTGTACAATACAGAAACCCCTGCTCCAGCAGGGCTGGAAATGCTGTTTTCATTCCTGGCTTCGCATCTGATATTCATGGGGAGGGGGGAGTGAGAGTTGAGGGTGAGGTTGGGGGACTTAATGCAAGTTGCTCATGTGTATTTCAAACTGATGGAAGCTTCACCCCAGGGGTACCAGGAGCAGATTATGGTTGTCCTCTCCTTCAGAAAGAGAAGAAAACAACTGTGGTCCAGAGAGCCTCATGCAAACCACTCATGGGAGCAGAAAGACAGCAAACCTGGCTAGAAACCTGATCACCACGTCTATGCAAGAAACACATCTGATGTGTGGTTCTCGTGGGCTTAGCTTCCTCTGCATCACTTCTGCCCTAAACGAGCCAAAGGGCAGTGTGTTAAACGGGTGTATGCAATGGGTTTCCTTGCTCAGGTGCTGTTTGTGGAGGACACACCCTGGTGGTCAGGGCAGTCCCTATTGGGGTAAGGATGACGCTGGGGGGGTAGAGTGGTGCAGGAGGAAGGGCACAGCTCCAGACTGATCAGAAACAATGGTGAGGTGCCCTTTGGGAGGTCGTGCAATATCTGGTGCAGGTCTTGTTCTGAGGCACACACACAGAGGGGAGTTTTTGTGAGAGAAAGACCAGCACCCTGATCAAAAACCGGAGGCAGAGGGAGATCACTGTGCAGCCCCTGTTGGGCATCTGAAGGTGCGGGGGAGGAGGAGTGGTTGGGAGGGGCTGCCAGCAGCCTGGGCTTAAAGCCATGGAGCGCTGAACAAAGAGCAAGGTGAATTGCTTTTTGTTTCTTCTTCCACAGAAAATCCTTGCTGCAGCAGAGGAGAAAGAGAAGTGTTTTCAGCTGTGAGTGCTCCCTCCTGAGACACAGGAGAGGGTCAGCCTGGGAAGAAATGCCAGGGATCTTTGCTCTCCCTTGTTTCACATGGCAACATCTTTGCGAGAGAGACATTTCAGCAGTGAGGGTTTAATCATGCCAAACTTGATCAGGTGACTGTCTAATATTTTTAAGAGTTTAGCTACCTAAATGAAACTGTCTGAAGAGATTGTTTTATCGCCATTATAGCTGAGCAAATAATTCACAATAGATAATTTATGAGCTGCCTTTTGCCTTTGCCTCTTCATGAAGTGATTAGATGGTGCTCAAAGTATTCATTAGTCAATAATTTTAAATCTATTTCCTGGGCTTGGTTCTCTCAGGAGCCTCACAATTTGGCTGTATTTCAACAAACCACTGACTGTATCCAGATTTCTGCCCATGAGCCATTCCGCATCCAGAGGTCAAAAATAGGTGAGAGTGGTCAGTAGGTCAAGGCATGGAGAGGAAATGGGGTCCAGACAACCAGGCTGGTGCACCATGGGCTCAGGCCAACTGAGTTTTGTGGGTCGTGCTGGGAAATGCAACCCAGTAGGACACAGGTGCCTGAAAGAAAAAAATAACCAAGCACCAAAATGCTGCAACGAAGTGCATCACTTATAGTGACCCAGGCTGAAACTCAGATTTTTGCCATCCCCCCCAGCAAGAGCCTTCTCAACACGCACATGGTGCACCGACTTGCAGGACTGTTTGCCAAGTAATAAGCAGCATGAAGGCAGCCAAACTGCATTCAGGAACAGGCAGACAGTCTGGAACAGAATTCACTCCATCTTCTTTGTGGCTGGAGGGAGAAATTGCCACAGGCAGCATTTTATTAAAAACATAATGCCAAAAAAAAAAGGAAAGAAAAACCAAGCTAACAACGAAGCAGGATAGAGAGAGAGAATTAAGGATCAAGAAAGAAATTAATCAATGTTCCTCTGGAAGCAAAGGAAGCTTTTGGGCCCTTGGGCCCCAGTACAGCTGGCTTGACAAGAGGACAATATTGCAGGTGCTCTACATATGGCCCAGTTTGTTTCCAGGTGCATTTGGAGTAACGATATCTTAGTGATTTTCTGGTTTTTTTTTTTTTTTGTTTGTTTGTTTTTTTTTTTTTTTTCTCAGGAGCTGGGTCATGATTTTTCCTTCCTTTATCATTCACATCTATTCCAGTAGCAATTTGGAATATCCTAGAAGGGGGTGGAATCCCCACTGTGCTGGAAATTATGTGAACTGGTGACACAGAGGCAGGCTACACTGGGAAACTTCCTTATCCAGTACAGACCTCTGCAAGGTTCAGCAGTAAACCCAAGGACTGCTTTCTGCACTGCACAGCTGGAGCCTCCTTGCTGTGCACCCTGGTGACAAAGTGCTGACCGACACGCTAATTAAGAGCTGCTCACAGTAGGATGCAGAATACAATATTTAGGATAAGAAAGGTGGGCAAAAGCCTTAACTGAAAAAAAAAATTAGAAGTATATAGGGTACTTTATTTCAAGGATATCGTGTACTTCAAGACTAAAAGATCTGTGGAATTTGCCTGCTACATTTTTAAAAGGCATTTGCAACGCTTGCTGTGTTATGCCAAAAGGACTCAGACTTTGAGCCAGCATAAACAGGATGTCCGGGCCTGAAGATCTTTGCCAATATGTGGCCAGTGTTGGGGACTGCTGAGGGGTGGCCACTGCCACCAGTGCACTGGCACACGCTAGGGCCAGCCACACGGATGCTGGGCTTGCCAAGGCTCAGCAGGGCACTGCTGGAAACCACAGAGGTGTGGGCAGTGAGCCTTTGCATGGCTGTCGGGAAGCTGAGAGCTGTTCTTGTACTTGGCAGAGGGGAGCTGGCTTGAAGGAAGAGCTGCTCACCTGTGGCTGTCTGCTTGAGGGGCACCTAGGCAAGGCCTCCTTCACAAAGCCCTCATTTTGCCAGTTTTAGACTAGATGTGGCCACTGTCCTTTGTACACCTGACACTGCCTGTGTGTGTTGCTCTGTTCAGAGCACTGGATGCCCAGAGAGATTGTGAAATCACTGACATCCTGTGAAATCGCTGACATGCTCAAAATTCCACACAAAAAATTCCACGCTCAAAAGGCCTTGAGCAACCTGATTGAAGGTGCCTGTTTTGAACATGACCCTGCACCAACTGACAAACAAGCCCCTGCCAGCCTCAGTTATTCTGTGATTTTGCCTGACTCCCGAATGAAGACGTGGGTGCATCTTTGAGGTATCCACATTTGAAGGTTCAAAAGGAGATAGCGCAGCCAAGTGTAAGGGCCAGTGGAGGTTGTAGCATGAAAATACAATCCATGAAAAAAATGGTGATGTCTGGAGCATCTCGGATGCCAGTATCAGGCACTGGTGGACGGCACCCTGTGCAAAGGCTTAGATTCAACCCAAGTAACATTCAAGGCAATTTGAAGAGGGCAGAGGGAGGTATCTTAGTCTTTGTTTATGTGGTGCCTGTGCTCCACATATCTTCCACGGGAGGGGTATCAGCTTAAAGAGGTGAAAGTTCTTTGTGGAGAGCAGTAGTTGTAAGGCCCAAACACATTCATCACACACTTCTCAGTGACATGGATTTAGTGGGCTGTCTTCTGGCTCACTTAAATATCAGCACCAAAATGACTGAGGTCTAACTATGGCCTTATCATACAACCATAGAATCTATTAGGTTGGAAAGACCTTTAAGATCACAGTGTTCAACCGCTAACCCAAAACTGCCAAGTCCATGACTAAACCATGTCTGTAAGAGTCACACCCACACTGAGACCTGAGCAATCCAGAAATAGGAAAGCATCAGCTGTACGCCCTTTCTCCCTCCCTTTTTTTGAGACTAGTGACGGTGTAACAGTGCAGGGGCTAAGGGGCCAGCAAGTTTGGCGATCTGCTAATGCTGTTCTCTGAAGGGCAGGGTGGAGACTAGGGAAAGGAGTCATTAACAGAGCAGGACACACGCACACTTGGCACACTGAGAGTGACATTCAGGCCCCTCGTGGGAAGGAATGGACTTGAATAATTTTAGGATAGGGGTCATTTCAGAGAGAGCCCTCTCTATCCTGGATGCTCCAGAGACGAACTTGAGTTGGTGTTATTTTATTTGCTCCAATAAACATTTGATTTATACAAAACAAGACGAAAACCCCCTCAAAACAGTTTACAAAGCAAGGTAAGTGTTTGAAACTTTTGATATACAAGAGTATATATTGCTCACATTCCTATTTCATACATGATGTACAGGTGAAATATTCCTTAAAAGAATAAAAATTTTCCTTTACATGTAGTGTTAAAAAACCCCATAAAAACGTCAGTACTGTAAGGAACTACTGGTTGCCATTGCTTGACCTTCTGTGTGGATGGAGGAAGAGAAATGGGCCGAGACCTTCAACCTGCCTGGATGCACTCCCTATCCACATCTCCTACCTCTGCCTATGGCCCTGTGAATTTACAACATTCCATCCCTACAAAAATGAACTTCTAAGTTCTACTGTAGGTGTGGAGGTTTTGCCCCGTTTTGCCCCCGTTGCTCTGTTTTAACATTTCTGAGCAGTTTGGTTAAAATAAAAAACAAAACAAAACAAAACAAAACAAAACAAAACAAAACAAAACAAAATACCAGTTACAAAACCATTTCAAATAAAGTATTTGCCATCATAAATCTTAACTCCTCTTTGAATAAGCATGATTCCTATTGACTTGTATGGAACATTCTCGAGAGAAATATCGATGTTTATCTGTCAAAGGCGTTTAATAAATCACACCAGATACATCTGTCCAGGATTGGTTTGTGCTGTTGAATTTCTAACTTGCAAGACCTGCTGACATGACATGAGGAAGAGAAAAATGGATAAATCACTGTAAAACACCTAAAGCCAAAATTTCTAGCACTTCTTAAACACACATTGCTATCACGTATAGAGGCCCAATGTGATGTCAACTGTCTCAAGCATTTTGGGGAACTGAAAGAATGTAAGCAAAGTCTGAAGGATCCTGTTGAAAAAGTCTTTTTGTTTTTTTTTTTTTTTAAATTATGTGAATTGCTGATTTGCTGAGGCAGCCCTAAATGTAAGCAATGCTGAGGGCAGGATATGCCATTAACCTATTGCTATGGAGCTTTCTCTCACCTCCAAGGCCTTTTTGCAAAAGTAAAGGCACCAGCTGTTGCCTCTCTACTTTAGAAAGTATGGAACAGAGTCAGGCTGTGGTTTGTCTAGAAATTAGACACACTGTAGAAGGGAAAAAAAAAATGTTTGTTCTTACAGCAACAAAATCAAGGTGAAAGACAGGGAAAAAAAATAGGACTGCCCACACTCAGAATGCACAGCAAATATAAAACATCTGCTTGGATTGCTGCTGGCCCTGTCCTGTTCTGTATGGTTTGGGGGTGGGGATGGGAGGAGGGGAAAACTCATACTGCTGATATTTTGCAACCTGTTTGCAAGCAGCACGAATTCAAAGCAATAAACATACAACATTAATGAACTCAATAACAAAACACACATGTGGGAAGGACCAAACTTGCTCACATGCCTGTTCTGGAACACTTTGAGGGGTTAAGATGAGAGGGAAAAGGCATTCCTGAACCTTCCACAATGTGCTGCAGACAGGACCATGCAAGTACAACTGCAAAGTCAACGTGGCCTGTCTGCTGTGAGACTGCTCTGGCAACTCTGAACAGCAGGACCACAGCCAGGTGGTCACAGCACATGCTTTGAAAGCCATCTTCTTATTGCATATTATTCCTGTTTTTGGCAGAATGCTTAGTGCACAATTGCTGGTATGGTGCTATACCAGTCTCCCCAGGCTCCTTCCCCAGGGGGTGGGATTTCTAATGCACTGGTAATTTCCTGTAAGCACTTTTTTTTTTAATAACTTTTCTTTCCCCAGGACATGGTTGTTTATAGATATATAGATAGATATATATATACACATACACACACATTTATCGATATATATGTATATATATATAAAAATAGCAATTTCATAGTTATATACAGGCATTAATAAAGTGCATAATGTTATCGGCTATTTTCAAATCCTTTTCCTGAGGAAGTGCTACCATATATAGCTCCTCCTATGACATGATGCTGGCTGCCAGTGCTAGGGTATGACTGCTACTCCCCTAGCTTTTAATTCCCAGAATACATCTCCCTGTCCAGAGCTGGAGCCTAAAGGGAGTAGTGACAGCCTCAGTCCTCCAGGAAGCAAGTCAAGGCACAGATCAAGACTTCTTCCTTTGCCAAGGTGAACACGTGTAGGAGCGGCTTCCCTCCGTTCCGGAGCTCTCGGGCACGTGCTACTTGGCGGTGGTCACGGAGCCGTCTTCAGGAATCTTCTCCTCGGAGCAGCTCCTTCCCGAGAGCCGGTCATGGTGCTTGAGCTCGCTGAAGCGCTCGGCCACGCACTGCGCCGTCAGCCGGGCCTCGGGGTCATGGTCCCAGCACTCGATGAGGGTTTCACACACCATCTGGATACCCTGCAGGGAGCACAGAGAGCAGCCATGAGGGGGCCAGCCGCCAACAAAGCCTCTCTCACAGAGCTGCTTCAGTGCCCCCAGAAGTTTGGGGGTTATTTCACATGTGTCCTGGGGGTTCTTTATGGGATCTGCTTCTTCTGTCATGAGGACAGTGTTTTCTTTTAGTGTTTTTAAAAAAACCCTACTGCACTATTTTAAGCACTTTAGTTGGACTGTCATTTCTGGGCATGTGGTCTGATATGTTCTAACAAGAACAACGATGCTTCAGACAAGTGCTATAGAATCAAGCAGGGTTTTTTTTTAAATAAATATGACCAAAATTTTTGGATAATATGACCTCCCGCTTAACCCATGCCTTTGCATGCCTGTATTCTGCTTGGGTTTTTCAAACAAAATTCTGATTGCCAGCAATATTGGGCTGTACATCAGCTCTTTATTAATTCCTTGTAGACTAGCTAAACCTATGTGCAAATATGGGCCACAGTCCCACAAACACTTAAACACATCACTCACAGTTGTAACTGTTTAACCTTCATTTCAATTCCGATGCAAATGTTTACATGAGTAAAAAAGCAGTTGCGTCTCTGTAATGAATTTTATAAACATAAGGTATTTGCCAGGAAACTGTGTTTTGCTTTATGACACTAAAAGCCCATTAAATAGGATTTATCTTAAACTTATTTAAAAAAAGTAACATTTCACAACACTGCATTAATTGTATAATTTACCTAATTGGTGATGTTGACTGATGTCAATGCTAATAGCAGAATGTTACTGTCTGTATACAAATAACATTAGTTTTCTGCTGGCATTGAAATTACAAGCAGTAAATTAAATTAAATATTAAACATTAACTTGAAATCAATAGTGCAACAAATCTCATTAAGGGGGGTGTGGGGCTAATTTTAATATGTAAATCCATTCCAGAATTTTATCATGATGAATAATGAGTTCATTACAAAAACACGACTGCAGAGGAAGGAAATGAATATGGAAGAGCCATTACAGTAAGAATAACTTCTATGGAGTTCAAAGCAGATCCTCAGCTGCTGCAAACTCTCACAGCCCTGTGGAAACTGATGCATCACTGCATCTTACATAGGGCAATGTGAAACATTGAAGGGAATCAGGCGAAGGGAATTAAATACACCTTCATTAAATGTCCTCTGAGTGTGTTATCAGGCACCCATTTCCTTCCTTAGACTCTTAGCTGAACTCTGCTGGAGCCAGCTGTGCCCATTCTGGTGACACACAAGCACAAGTGAATGGCCCTCCCAGCTGGTGGGGTGCTCTGTGCTGGGGCAGATTGAGGTGTGGGTTTTATACAGGGAAGAAATCTCTGAAGTCAAATGCAGGACACCTAGGTCTAAACCCATAAATCCAGAGATGCTTTATAAACCCAGAGATGATGAAATGTGCACTGTATCCTACAGTTCTACCCCAGCACCTCAAGCTGCAACTCTCCACACACTCAGCCTTGCTGTCGAGGGTTTTTAGTGCTGGCAGTACCAGATATCTAGGCGCCCCTCAAAATTTGACTTTGAATTAAAAGCATCTCCTCAATAACCCTACTCTTCTCAGCTGAGTACATAAGGAGCAAGTCCCTGCAGTCCAGGAAGGGGCTGCACTCTGCCACAGTCATCAGGTGGCAGATGTTCTTGGTTGGGAAGATGATTGATTTTTGCCACTCACTTGGTCTTTTTTAAGCAGCTGTCAGACTGATTTTAACTTCCCAGATGGAATTAAAAAGGGAGCGTTACATTACTCCTGATGGAAATAGTAGATGACTATTCTAAGAATATTCCATATCCTTGGTTGCCTGGGCTTTTATAAACATTTGTGATATTTTCTTTTTGTCACTAAAGCCCACTCAGCATATTTCATTGAAAAGTGGAATGGCCAAGCCTTACTTCTCTGATATGATTCACATTTTATCTCTGCTGATAAAACTGAGAGCAAAGGTGAAGAAATGCATGTGTTTGGCTTGTTTCCATTCAGTTTCATGTACCGAAAAATCTGCTATTGCCTAGGAAGTGCAACCATGGGGCTTATGAATGGAAGAAGCTGACCATGTACTTTGTGATATGCAAGGGAAAGAGACTGCTAATGCACAACCTGAATAAAACCAGACTGGCCTGTTGAACACTAATTTCGTATTTCCTTAAGCCTGTCAACAGCTGGGATACAACTGTGATTGGTTTCCATGGTAAAGTTCTGAGATTTGCTTTCTCTGCTGAAGTCCCTTTGTAGTAGGATGGTCTCCCTGGAAATGGGGTAAAACAAATTGAACACTGCGCTGTTTGCAAAGCTACCCTGGTGAATGGAGAAGGGGGTCATGCTGCTTTTGGTGTTGAATAATGCTGACACCAGCCTGACTCAAAGTGAAACATCTTGACAGTGAGGTAAAGATGTGGTAGACCTGGTAAACTGCCCAACAAAAGAACAAATAAGTGATAGTATTAATAACTCATCTAAAGCTGCTGAGCTGAATGAGCTGGCCTGGAGACATCTGACTGCCAGTCAAACACTGTATACTACGAAAGTCCAGTCCCACTTTTTAACAACAGCATCTTCTACTGTAACTCTTCTAAGAGAGTGTAGAGATTCCTCCCCTTGAGGAGTCCAATGCCTCAAGGTTACTCCCATGCCCTCAAGGTTACTCCTCGAGGCTGAGTGGAAAAGATTTGTCTACGGTTGTTGGCATGGGTAGCTGACATCAATCTTTAGTTAATAATTGGTTTTGCTACCTTTAGTATGGTTGCTTTAGTATGATTGCTTCGATATTGTTTCATAATGCACGGTATACAAGTAGTTATAGCTCGTCTACTGTGTAGCACATAACTCTGATTAAGATCTTTTTGTCTAGTCATTATCATAATAAATAATTTATATTTTAATATCTGGTTTGCCATCCTTAATCGTGTGGGATAAAGTTGTATAATGGTTCAATTGCACCTATATTATCCTTAAAATGTAAACTGTTGACAAAATCTGGGGCTAAGACTGGATCCAACAACCTCTCTGAGATGGAGTTTAGAAAGAAAGGGGATCCTTTCTTTACCCCATGACTCAACAGGAAGGCTCCTCTAAAAAATTTGGTCTGAAGCTCCCATTCTGCTTGCAACAGAGGCCAATGTGTGAAGTTGTTTTCTTTGCCCTTTCAGAGCCTACACACAGTGTGCTTTAAGGGCCTAATTATTCTGTGGCTCTTCAGATGATTGTTGGATCTCAGGCTTCCAATATTTTCTGTTTTGATTGCTTCTAGATTATTCTGGTGTGCAGCACAAATACCAGGGCATTGGGGCAGGCACAGGGTAGAGAACCGTGGTATCTGAACCACTTCAGCACGAGTGCTACTCTGTGATAGATTCTCCATGTGTGACAGACCTCTCCATGCAAAGAGAGGACAACCCAGCCTGTTGGGCAGGGCACTGAGGTAAGGCTCAGGCTTCAGGCAGCAGTCAAATGTACAGTGCAGCTCCCACCGCTCACCTGTGGTGCTCTTACCTGATGGTTAAGCCAGGAGCTGGGGATCTCCGGTCGCCCTCGGTCTCTCAGGACATTGTCCTTCATGCTTTCCACACAAGGGTGCTCTCGCACTTTGGAGCCAAATGGGGGCTCGTACTCTTTCACTTCTGATAAGAGAAGAAACAAACACAGGGTTTTTTAACTGGGCTGTGCTGCTGCTGCTGAGAGTGAAGGGAGCTGGCTGTCCTCTGAGAAGTAGGAGCTACTGATTAGCTGCTCACTGCCACTGTTCTGCTTGACCAGCTCCAAACAAAGCAAAGCCAGTTGGCATTTTCAAAAATGTTTCAAATGTGTTTCTCCCACTCACTCCCTCCCTCCCCTTTTGTTTCCTAGCAAACAAAACAATTCTCATTTAAACCCTTTAGCACATAATAATATTAGCAACAGTCCAAGAAGCAGAGTAATCTATAATGGTTTGTGAGCCTTTCAATCTCTGCTGAGGTAAAATGCACAGGACCTTTAAGGTGAGTTTTGCATGAGCCAAGCCTTTGAAGAGTTGGTCACCCTTAGCTCTCCTGGAGTCCACACACACTTAACAGGTGAAATACAAACTGAAATCTATCTAGATCATGGTAGATGTGAATGTGCAGATTGCTAGGATGAAACAGTTGCTTGGAAAGGACAAAGATACAGTTATGGAGCAATGCTGGAAACTGCCATACTGCCCTTGTTTACTCCTAAGCTGCATTCTTTTGTATAAAGTAGTAGTCTGCTCTTATTTTAGATTTCCTTCCCAAAATGGATCAGTTTTGGCCTGTGATACAGGGGCACAGTTTTCTGAAGGGGCTGCTGCCACTCTAGTTTTTGTTTGCATGTTGCATATTTTCTTTGCTTTTCTTTGGAGAGAGAAAGGAAGAGGCAGACATATGGGACCTTTGGAGAAAACTCAAGAAATCCCTGAGAGCGGAAATATTATAGTAAATGCTGGCACAGTGTAGAAAATGCTGTGGTTTCTTTGGGAACAGATGGAGACTTTACTCACAGGCCTAATGACTTGCTGCTATCAGATAAAGATTTATGAAGCTGGCCTGTTCTGCTGCCTCTTACTTCTTTCTAGGAATTAATTGAGGGCAAGAAAAACTGAAGTTCAATCTACAAAGCAGTCTGGAGAATGCATGCGAATGCCCAGATGATGTGTGAACAGAGATGAACGAGTGGAGACACTAACCACTGCTGCATGATGTTACAACCAAGTCCAACTGCAGTGCTCAGTGTTGCTCACTCCTCTAAAGGGGTAAAAAGTGCCAAGAAATGTGAATAAGGATTGAAGGCCCAGAAAAAATGGGAAGAACCCCTAATACTTGGGTTTATTTACTTCGGGAGAGAAAGGTAAGGATGGGGTCATATGATACTCTGCTGAAAATAACTAATGATCAAGATAACAGATCAGATCCTTCTGTCATGTCTCATGACAAAAACAAGGTAGTATTGAATACAACTAACTTTGGACTTTTCTCCAAAGTCAGAGCTGTAGATCTCACTAGTATGTGATGGCCATGAGACGAAGACTTTATCAGGCTAATGCTTAAAAAGAATAGCCAAGTTACAATAACAAACATTTTGGATGGCATATTAAAACTTGTGCTTCAAATGCTCAGCATTTAGAGATTCAGCTGCAAACAACTGTGTGCAGTGCAACAGGTCATTCCACAGACGCCTCTTACAGAGCTCTCCTTTCTTCTTCCTAGCCATTTGCAGCTGGCCACTTTCCAAAAAATGCCCTGGAGAATGGCTATAGTCCAAAACCAAAACTCCCATCTTCTAAGACCCAAGTGTCAAAGTCTGCTTTGCTTTCTTTCCTGTACAAGAAGGCAAACCAGTTTCACCCACGTTAATCTGAGTCTGAGATTACTCAGCCAAAGTAAATTTACAAGACTCTAGCCCTAGAAATGAATTGGGAAGTTGCCATCTTGCTAGTCAGACCTGGGTTAGCATGCAGCAGATGCACAATGATTATATTGCACATACCTATATGTTCAAAGCCAACAAAAATATTAAAGTTCACCAGGAGAATTTAAATTGCATGACCTAGATGGCCATTTCCTGCACCATCTCCATCAGTCATGGTTCAGTTGTGGTAGTGGTCATGGACACCAGCCAAGGTTCTGAGATCTTGTAGGGTGAGGAGTCAGAGGAGTCTCAAAATCCAACAGAGGGAAGCTGGTGCTGTCATGCTGACTTGTTCCCTCCCACTGATTTAATCTCAAGGTTGCTCAGGTTAATGAGATGGTTCAAGCAGGAGAAGGGAAAGCCTTTCCTGGGAATTGATAGGTTCATAATACATTTTTTCTGTTTGAGAAATTGTAAGTTATGAGCATTCCTCTTCCAAATATAAAGACTGAATAGGTTTTTCAGGTTCGGATTTTTTGTTGTTGCTTTGTTTTTGTTTATGGTAAAGAAAGAGAAATTGAGGTCAGATGCCAGTTCACTGTATTGACTTTCTACCAATACATTCATGCCTTCCGTCAGCGCTTTGAAAAGCATGCACCATCTTCTTGCTATTTATTATCATGCTTCTCTTTCCCTTGGAAAATAAAAAAAAGCCCACTAAATCTTCATGCAACAAATCATCCTAATGCTGTGGAATCTCAAGTGTCAGATACATTTTGCAGTAATAGCTGGTGTTATTCATGGATCACGTTTACATGCTACAGTAGATGTAACAGATGTCAATCTGAGGTAGGTTAAGATGTTTGTACCTAGACGCCTGTGTGTGGCTGTGTACAGATGCTGACTCAATTTCTCATGCCTTCTATGTTTCTTTTCATTGGTTTTAGACTGGTTGAGCACTAAAAATGACAACTGATGAAGTACCATAAATACGGCAGGAACCATGAACTACAGAACCTGTAGCATTCAAAAATGGCAGACTTCCTTCAGCTTTAACCTCCAGTATCTAATCTTTATGGTTGAGACCTGACTTGCACTACTAATTGCTGTACCTCTAGTTTCTTTTGACATTGGCCTAGCTACAATTTTCAGAATGGCTGGGATTGGATTTTTAGGCTCAGAGACATTACTGAAAATGTATTTGCTGTGTGTGATGAAAGCTTGGAAAATTTGGCTCACCTGCATCTTTTTCTGCTGTAAGTTTTTTGCACTGAACATTTCTTTGGGTCAGAAAAGCATATCCACAAACCTTGTTGATACTCCCTTATGTGATCTGTCTTACTGATTTCTATGGGACAACTTCTCATGCTGGATGATGAAGTTTTATTTGCAGAATCAAAGCAGGAGTGAGGTGAAAGGCCAGCAGAAGTCAGCTGTGAGGCACAGTCCACAAACAGTGATCTTGTGTTTGGGAACTTCTAGATCCCTTTGAAACACCCCTTTATTTAGAGCTTATGAGGGGGTAGAAGGGATAAATCAGTTGATGGTGGAACTACTACGACAGCTCATGCAAACACAGGTAGAGTCCTTCAGATAGTGTCTTTCTTCATGCTAGAAGAATTTGGGTAGGGAATCTGCTAAGTTGCACTAGTTGCACAAAGGGAAAATAAGGCCCAAAGTAGAGGTCAAAAAGCTGTTTCATGGCCAAGTTTAAGATGCTGACACAGTCACCCTTCTAAAGGTTTGGGAGTGCCCAAGCCCTGCCATCAGTGTAGGCTTAGGGGCTGCTCAGTCAATGCACAGTGAATCCTGAGGTGGAAAAGTAGAAAACACAGAGCACATCAATGCTCAACATGGGCTGTGGTGCAGTGACCTTATCCACTGCCACGTGGGCTTGCTGAAGGACAGCACTTGCTACCTTACATGTAGCACTGTGGTGACACTTGGAGAATTTCCAGGACATGGGTGCCTGTAATAGGGTGATGCTGCACTATGTGGATCTAGCAGCCAGGGCTGTATGCCACAACAAGCCAGTGCAGTGCAGACATGCCCTAATTGGGCTCTGCTTCACAGAAGGAGAAATTTAGATCAGCCCCCAGCTGCAGCCACCTCAGGGCCAACTGCACAGGCACAGCCCTGCTGTACAGGCCATCTAATTGCTCCCTGCTGCCAGAAACGTCACCGCTCCACGTCACTGTGATGAAAGCTGAGCATTTCATGAGGTACAGGATGCACAAATGTTTAGTTGCCAAACTGTGACTCTTGGGTGACTCTTTCCAAGTAAGCATAAGATGAATCCTGATTTTATTCACATGAAACATAGCTCTGGTAAAGCAAGACTACCATTTTAAACAAAGCCCTGCTACTATACTCAAGTCAGCCACCACTCCAGGCAGTACAAAACTGCTTGAGCAACACTGCCATTTTCTGAGGGGTTTCTCTTCTCCCTCTTCCCCAAGCCCATGTATCCAGAAGTTCCCTTTCCTCTCCTTCTCCCCTGCTGCCCCCAATAGTCCCTCACCCATAGCAGTTGTGATTCAAACCAGATGGTTTTCTTTTCTTTCTAGGAGGCTGTCAGAGAAATTACACTTGTCTCAGTCACCAAAGCTGTGTCACTCTGAAAGCAAGTGGTTGAGATGAAAATTATATTTCTTGCAATGTGCAGCATCTGGTGCACAGCTGTTGTGCTGAATGAAATACCAAGTTAACAGCAGTGTGGAACAGTTGAAGTTCTCCCAAAAGTAGTATTGCTGAGTTTCTAAATATGCCTCTTAAATTATACTCTGGTGAAAAATCAGTCAACCTCGATCTTTGCCTCTCCCTTTCCCTTGTGCCCCATTTCTGCTTCTCCATATTTAGCACAACAAAGTAACAACGAAAAGCATGGCCTCTCTCAAAAGCCGATCCCCACCTGCTTATTTACTACAGCAGCTTCCCAGTATGGGTTGTGCTGCTGGGTATTTCTGTTTAAATGTCTGCTGAGGCCTGAAGAGGCCTGGCATAGCATGGAGGCTGTGTTTGACAAAGCCTCTGTAGTGAAAGGACCCGCCAGCATCACCTCCCACACTCACCAAACACCTGCACACTGACAAATGAATCCCGAGAGCTCCCTTTGAAAAAGAAATATGTCCCTGTACCTCTACATGGCTGAATGGCAATTAGCTTCCCTTCCTTGCATGCTTCCCTCCCTAAATTAAGTTGTTAATGCTGTTGCCTCAGCTAAGACTCCCACTCTTGTCCTCAAAACTGCCCCGAGCTGACACCATAGCCAAGCCTGCCCTGCAAAGACAGAGCCTCGATCTTGTAGGCTTCTTTGAAAAGGCTGTCTGCAATCAGGTCAGCCTACTCTGCCTCACATGCAAAAACATTTCTCTCACTGCCAAACAGTCTAGGAGCAAAAGAGGGGTTTTCGTGAGCAGAGGCAGCTCCTCAGGAAGGCTGTGAGGAGAGGAGGGAGTCTCACAAGTGACAGATGGAGAAAGAAAGCAGAGGGGGAGCTGCAGTCATGAATCACTGTAAGGGTATTTCACCAGCTGGCTGCAAAGATAACCAGACTGCACGAACCAGGGGAAAATCTGAGAAGGAAATGAGAGTAATGGTGCAATGCTGTTGCAGCACAGTACCAATAACAATTTAAGGGATCTGCATCCTGGGAGTTGTGTTTAACTGCTTTAACCAGACATGCTAAGTGCAAGTTCCAACTCCTACAGATCTACCCTAGTGCTCCTGGGGTTTTGCTGGGAAACTCACCTCAAGAAAGGTGACTAAAATAGGGAAATAAAATTCAAGAAATATGTTTCTGGAGATGAGAATGACTGAGGGATGAAATGAATAGGGAAAATCAGGATGTGGGTGGGGGTTAAGCATCACCCTTGAAAGGGGATGCTGGGCCAGAGAAATATTTCCATCTACCAAAATGACTTCAGCTCTTCTCAAGGTAATAATGGGTCAATCTCTTCTATCTGAACATGCTGGTGATTTTCCTTCCTTATGAAACTCCCTTTATATCCTCTTTTAGCAGCTGCCTTCTGAGAACAGCAGCAATAAGATTTGCTTTTGCTACAATCTTCATTTTGCCCTACTCAGCAAATCTGAACGAGGAGGGACCCAGGCATCATCAAAGATAAAAGACTCCACAGTGAACAGCTCATATTTATACTAATCAGGTGAGTTCCTAAACGCAAGAAACAGAGACAGATCATGAGACAGGGCACAGGTCCTTTTTTTCAGGTTTTAAATCTCCCTTGCCACATTTATGAAAGTGCTAATGAAAGGCTGAGGTTGTGCCAATGCACTTAGAAACAGGCATGACCATGATCCATTAAGTATGGATAGGTTTGCCTTGGAATATGTCAGACTGAGGTTTGGTTCCTGAAGCACTAAATGTTCTACCTTTAAATGTTTGACTAGGAAAGAATTTGGTGTTCCTTTCATGCTTTTATGCTAGCACGTTCGGCACATATACTCGCTTTGCAGCTTTCCCGGCAGGGTGCAAACAGGGGCAAGTCTGTTGCTCACAATACAGCCCACCCAGCAAGACCAAATGCTGGTCAGACAGAGCAGGAGACTGAGATGGAGGCAGTTCCTCCCTCCTGCACATGGACCATTGTGGTGCAGCCACACAGTCACTGTGCATAGTGGCTTCAGTAACCTCCCCTGTGGCATCCCACAGATGCTGGTAGAGAAACAAGGAGCAGCTATGCACATCTTCCCCTGGGACATTGGTTTCCCTCCTGTACACTATGTTCCTCATAGTACAGTGCTTTAGCCAGCAAGACTGTCCTGTCCCTGCATCTATAGCAGCCCTTCAAGGTGGAACTGTGCCAATTCTGATGAAAAGGGAGCCTCTGTGGTTTTGGAAGAAGGATAACAAATAAAATCACAGTTGCATATCTACTATAATATCCACATTAGTGTTACCTTTTACAGCCCCACTCCTTAGACTGCCTGTGTGAGCCCTGAACTGTGCAGCAATATTTTTTAGAATGACTCTGAGACGATTCCAGCAGGCTGAAGAATTTTACATGCAACTTGGTCTTATTTTAGTTCCTGAAGTAAGGTGAAAAACTTCAAACATGGCAATATATATTGTAGATGTCTCAACAGCAACTTTTCTGATTTCTAGCACATACCACTGTTGCACACTGGGAATTCCAGGTCAATTTTAGGCAAAGCAGAAATGGAGATTTTTGTTTCAGAAGAAACTCTGAATATGAACAAGCATAGCAGATTTTCCTGGGGCTGTTCTGATAGTCAGTTCCAATAATTTCTATTTTGTTACTACACTTTATACAGCAAACACCCCTTGATTTCTCATATGGATGATCTCTTGCAAAATCACAAAGCATGATGTGCAGCAGCTGGTGATTTTGGGAAAACAGGAAACTTTCCATAGCATTATGATGCCTCTTACAGAAATTATCAATTAGTAAACGTGACACCTAACTGGCCCTTATTATGGTTGAGAATTAACATTCCATGAAAGTAAATGGGAAGCAGTTATCACTTCTTCAGTTTAATATTTCAAATTACTTAGGTTTCCAGTTATTTTGAGTGAGATCAACCAGACTGAGTCAATCCATGGCTACCCAAGATGTCATAGGGAAACCAGACTTCAACAATCTTTAGAAGTGACCTACCTAACAGCAAATTTATCCTTACATCAACTGAGGATCAATTTACTCGTGTGCTCAGTTGCTTGGTGTTCAAGCCTGCTCATGCACCTGTGCATCTCACACTACTGAAGGACTGTTAATTTACAGCATCCAGATATACTAGAAAACCTGGTGATAGTTAAAGAGAATCACCCTCTCCCCAGACAACCACGAGAGCATATCTGTCTCAACATACTTTTAGAGAGAAGAAAACAGATGGCACTTACCTCCAACAGCATTACAGCGAGATGTCATTTCCCAGAGGACCAAAGCCATGGAGTACACATCTGTTTGTTTGAAGGACTCCATGTTCTCCAGGTTCATCCTGGACTCCAAAACCTCAGGGGCCATATATCTCGCTGTGCCAACCTACAGAAGGAGAGATTGGAGAGAGCTCACGAGCTGAAATTGCAATTCATGCTTTGGATTCCACTGTGATTTAACTTCAGCTTTCACAGAAACAGTGCCATTTGACATGTATCCAAAAATTCAGGCTATACTTGGCACAGGCTGTATTTCCTGCTGCCAGGGGAATCTGACATTGTCCTGACTACCAACTTACTTGCACCTCCCTTGGTAAGGAAAAAAATAGTCCTTTTTAGTCCCTTAAGCAAATAATTTTGACACTGACAAGTTTCCTCACTCTTTGGCTATTCACAGATAAACTCTGACCTTTGAGCCTGAAGCAATTGCTGCTAACCAAGTGTCTTTCAGATGAGCAAGAAACACATTCTATTTTATTGCACAGCATATTAAAGTGTTAGCTGTTTCTTTCCATGGTAGGCTCTAAAGGAGAGTAAATGCAGGCCTGGGAGAAGAAAGCAAACACAAAAATACTGAATGCAGCACCACACATTTGAATCGAAACCAAAAATCTTGAAAAAAGAACCTCATAAACTTTATTCATACTGAGCAATTTTCAGCAATGACTTTAGCAGCTTTGCCGAGATCTAGATATGATTTTGCATTACACAAGGTGAAGTTTTAAAAGTCTGTTTTTATCACAAGAAAGGATTTAAGGAAGAATTCTTGGATCACTCAACAGTTGCTCTCAAATGACAAACTCTTCACAGGATATAAATAATGTACCCCCCTTGTAAAACTGCAAACAGAAGTCTCTCATCAGGCAAAGACAGCTTCAAGTTGGAGACTAGTTAATGGCAGAGATGAACAAACACAAGTGGGTGATGCAGTAGGACATATGATTTAAACGATCTATTTACACTACAGCAATCACTCCAGAGCCCAGAGGCAAGCAGGGCTGTGAAAGATCATTTCAGTTACTGGGTCTGCAACTTCAGACAGCCACAGAGTAAATGTAGTCTTGAAAGAGCCCTATGATACCCATTTTATAAGCTTCTGTAAGCATGTCTTATGACCTCAGGCTCAGGGCAAATGGGAAGATGTTCCACAAAAAGTGGAAATTATCATAAGAAGAAGGAAAGATCAAGAACACAGCTTTGTCACAGGACCTTGCAACAGCAGAAAATCTCTGTGTCAAAAATATCCGAATGGTTATAGGATCAAAGCCTTTATAAACAGAGGGCAGGAAAAAATTCAGTGTGAGCAGTCTCAGGGTGAAGTTCCCTGCTACATTGACACTGATTAATTTAAGTCCAAGCATGTGAACAGCAGCTATACACTGAAGAGGTACTTGGGACAGTCACGCCCCAGCATCACCGAGGTGAGCACCAACTCCCTTCCCTACATAAAACATGCATATGGAAACCCTGAAGCAGAGGTTGTTGCTACCCACCATTAACTCCCTAGCATCTTCTCCAAGCAGATCCCCAGCCAAAGCTTAGGAAGGTTACCTGTACATATGGCCTACCTGCAAACCTTGCTGATTTTAATAAGAGTTAATGATGCCTAAACACAGATCCCTTACAAACTTCTGTTCTGGTCAGGCATTTCACATGCTCTTCACAGCAATGAAAATGATTCTGCACCTTTGCAGGACAATGGAGGATGGAGCCCTATAACTAAAATACACAGAGGAAAGTGCAGAGAAAAATTAACTTGAAGAATGCTATCAAGCCAATCTTACACCCATCCTGCTTAGAATTTATCATGTATTCCATTCTGCTTATGTTCTTTTATCTGCATTTAGATTATTAGGTCTTTCAGTCAAAGACACTTTTTCTGTATCTTGAAAACAAGTGACTCCTGATTCTCAAAGGCATTTTTAGGTACTTAAACTCTGGCGATTCCAAGCTGGTTGCCCCTCTAGGGTCTGGATATGCTTCTTCTTTGCAAATACCAGTCTGCTTTCAGTTCTTGATTTTCCAAAACTTTTAGTGAGGGACCATCTCTCTTCCTGCACTGCATTATCATTTTTTGTGACATTTGAATCTTTTTTTTACTGGAGATCTTACATTTCTTTCAAGCTGTTGAGAGATGTTTCATGCCCTGAGGTGTATCAGTCACAGAGGCAGTAGATATTTCTCTTTATCTGATATGGTAAACCCTCTATTACAAGGGTGCTGATGCTGCTGAGGTACAGAACTGCTGGCCTTGCAGGCACCTACCAGTCCTCTGAACACAGAGGGAAGAAGGTCCAGATTTATACAGTCACATTAAGTAATGTCTGCAAATATTAACCATCATGGATGACCAAACTCAAAAGACTGCAAAGGGGAAAAAGGTGTTTTCCAGCCTGGTATTGTAGTCAATAATGGCTATATCTGCATGATATGGAAGGTAGTTGGGTAGATTGGAAAGAAGATGGCTTTGTAATCCTAACAACTTGCCTTCAATATTAGTGTCTAAGGATGACCAGAAAAACAGTTAAATACTTACATTCTTATTTATTTCATCAAAAGCTCAAAGTTTTATTGAATTAAAAACTGGGTTGACTCCATTTTGCATGGTATAAAATTGAATCTCCTGGTGGCAAGGATTTGAGTCAAAGGGTAAATTTTAGGACTTATGCATAAGGCAAATCTGGTGCAAGACTTCTTTAATAAAAGCTACAGTACTGAAGCTGGCATGTTGGGGAATTAAAGTGGATTGCTCTTGTGTGCCCAAAAAGAACAAGGCCGAGGTTGAAGTGGAGTCAAGTCAATCGACTCATACTCCTTGTCACAGAGAAGAATGACACCAGCTGGGACACCCCCAAACAGAGCCACTGAAGCTAAACAAAATAAAGCAGTCAGCCTCAACACCAGTGCCCAAGGACACCAACTCCAAAGCCATAACTTGTTCTGGGCAGCCCCTGTACTTTGCCATCAGTGCTGGTGTGGACTGTGGAAGTCACAGTATCAACACTATCCTCCTACTTCCAAGTGACTCTGAGCAATGCCAGAGAAACCAGCTTGCAATAATGGTCCACTTTAAGCGAAGTGTCTGTGGGTGATGAATTTCAGAGTCCTTGTCTTGCTTCAAATGAGACCAGTCTTATGACTGACAATCTGGTATGACTTCATTGAACTCTAAAAAGATCTGGCATGCTGGAGAGAAATCATATGTAACGGAGTGGTGTTTGTAGTATTTTAAATATGGCTCCACTGATAAACATTCGCTCCTGGCTCTGGATAATAGATCTTCTAAAAATGAGATCAGGACAGCTGCTTTTCAATAAGGAGGCTTTCAAAGGCATATCTTCATTTGATAAACAACAGCAAAGCTCCTGTGAACTCAACAGAGCACTACAGACCGAAGATCTGTCCCTGAAAATATTCTAAGGTAAAATATCAGTTTTGTGTGAGGTAAAAGTCAGTTTAAACGGACAGGCTTTGAGTGATCTATGTATGAAAATATAAATATAAAAATACACATATAAATATATGTTTAATTAAACTATTAGGAATTAAGTTAAATTGTCTGAATTTATACTATATGAGTTTTTATTAAAAGGGACAATATTTAGAGATGTATGTAGTCTTCAACACATTCATAAACATCCCCTAGCATCCCTGCCAAGTAGATGAGTATTATCCATGCTACTTAGCTGACAAAACATAACAGAGCAATTATTTTTATTTGACATTCTTGTATTTGCTTGCATGTGGAGAATGTACCATGCATTAAAGAGGTCCCTTTTTCTGGAATTTTAAAATTATTATTTATCAGCAGTTATGTGCTTACAGCTTTTGAGGATACAAGACTGACTTCACATATGCTGGGGTAGACCAGGATGGGGTCAAGTCAAGCAGAAGTGTAATGCCATCAGGCAGGAAAACTGTGTCAAAACCTCCCAACATGAATCAGATCCTTATTGTATTTGTCTCTGTGTGTGTGTGTATGTGTGTGCATTGCAGCAGCACCACGAACAGTTGCTAACAAGCTCAAACATGCTTAATACAAGTGAGAGGATGGTTCATCATACACACATGCAGATCTCCAATCATAACAAACCCTACATTGCACTTCTCTCATTGTTGCTTTAATGTTTAGAGCCTCTTTGTGTATAAACACATTCATATTAATTTTAAATTATTTTAAGTCAAAGCTGCCATAGAAGCTTGAGGTTTTTCATCTTTTCAGCCCAGAAACAGACAGACCAACCGGTACATTACCCGCACTCCCCCACATTCAACCTTCCAACTTACCTGCCCACTGTTAGCCAAGTCATCCACAGACAGGGAAGGGTCCAGCCTCAGGGATAACCCAAAGTCACAGAGACAGCAGGTTAAATCATTTTTCACTAGGATGTTGGAACTCTTTAGGTCTCTGTGTACAATCGGTGTTTTGGGACGACCACAGGGTGTGTGATCACTGTGCAGATGGGCAATTCCTCGGGCCAGGGACCCACCAAGTTTCCAGAGGTCCTCCCAGCTGATAATGTGCCGTGTGAGATATTCCTGCAAGTTTCCTTTAGCATGGAAGGCAGTGATCAACCAATACTGTTTGCCAAGATCTGTCTTACGCTCCTCTGCTGTCAAGAACTGGAGAACGTTTTCGTGCTTGAGGTTTACATCTGAAAAAATGTCTTTCTCAGTTTTCCAGGAAGCATATTCTTCATAGGAGAAAATCTTGACTGCCACAGTTTCATACTGTTCTGATGTGTTTTGCTTCAATTTGGCTTTATACACTTCAGCAAACCTTCCTTTGCCAACAACAACGTCCAACTCAATGGGCAGCAGCTCTGTGTTGTGGTTGATGTTGTTGGCACACGTGGAGCTGATGTCTGAGCGGTCATCATCTAACATAATGGCACAGACATCACTGCAGTCCTTATGCTTCTTGGGCTTAACATTCTTCTCCCATGCCTTGTTCAGTTTCCTCTTCTTATGAGTGCGGTAGGCATAAAAGATAACAATCACAGCAACAGAAATCACCAGTAATGGGACAAGACTTATGATTGTGACTTTGGAAATTTCATCTTTCTCCTCTGGCTTATGAGGGTCATCTGTAAAGAACAGAAGGAAAGCATGCATGAAGTTATATCATAGTTTGATATGTACAGCAAGCTGTCAATAATAATAATTTTTATCCAGAATGCAATACATTATCTTTTCCACTAACAGCAAATAATAAAAATTGTCACTGCTTTCTTGCTTCAAAATGTTGTTCTGTATGTAGGCCTCTGCATAGCAGGACCTCCCTGTCTGCTTACTTTATAAAAAGCCAGAACTGAACAAGTAAGAACCTAATTTAGTAACTAATTTAGTAACTTTTTTCTTCTCTCAGACTTTTAATACATAATGGATGAAATCTTCACTTTCCTGAACACAATAGCCAAAGTCTCCTGTACTTACTCTTGTAAGTATTCTTGACAGAACTGCTCCTTTAACCACTAATTACTAGAACACATTAATTTTTCTATAAATAAACAGACAATGAAGCCTGTGAACTCCACTTGCCCAGTTATTACTCTAGAACCAGTATATTTTAGTAGGATCCCTGCAAAACCATCTTCAGGAAGTCTGTTCACACACTGTATGAAAATATTTAGGCACAAATATGTATGCTTGCATACAGACCCCATAAAGAGAACTCCTTCTCATGCTTTGATGTATGTGAGTGCTGCTAGAACAAATTCAAATGTCTGCATGTAAACACACTCAGAGTGGTCACCACCACCACCCTCCAGGTACTTCTGCATGGATTTATGTATCAGAAAACTTCCCCTGTGAGTTCCTTGCTGGCTGTACACTGGTTTTCTGCTGTAAAGATGTTCATTTCAAACTCCATACCTGGTGCAGTGCAACATATTCTTAGGTGTAACATATAGGAATGTATATGAATAAGGGACCTATTCTAGATAGGGATGTGTTTTGGGAAGAGTACAGATTACAATCCTAGAGGTGAGAGCTGCTCTGTCACCTTTAAAAACTACCTCCTAGTTCAGTATTTCTTAGGGAAGATAACCAGTTTAAAAGGGAACAGTTTTGCTCCAAGAAGAGATTAAAGAAGGGTCAGAGTTTATATCTCAATCTGATTTGACTGAACATATGGAAATTTACTCTCAGTCTCCTTCTTCCTTTGTGTCAGATAAAATGTACCGTATCATCTTTGCATGAGGGAGAGGATTGTGTGGTAGAAGTCCTGGGAGCCTAACCTGAACAGACTAGAACAAATGAAGCTGCAACTACAGTTAAGCAAGTGGTCTGTGGTAGCAGCATGATGCTCTAGCAGATGCTTACAGCCATGTCATTGACTCAGGCTCTGTGCATCAGGCCACATAAGTCAATATGAATAGGAAAAGTTTAATAAGCACTGAAGGGAAGCTGTCACCAAGTACATTAGCCACAAACCTCTGTGCCTTTTAAAACAAAGGTGAGCAATGCTAAAACGGATGAGGGTAAAAAGTTTACAATTAGAACACAAGCAGTATCTCTGACCCTCCAATTTCGCTTGCAATCACTTTTCCATTGTAAGCTCAGTTGGCAATTAGCAGGAGACATCAGCTAGTCAAAGGCAGGTGATAGGACATCTGAAAAGTATATTTTTTTTATTTGGGAAAAGAATTTATTTGAATCCTGAACCAGAATGTGCTTCCTCTGTTCGAAAGGTTCATCAACCAGATGCAAGTGAGTAATTAAATCCTAGCCTCTCTTACAGGGTTTCAAGGAAGAGGAAGTGCCTTTCTAGCACTGTCATTCCCAGCCTAGCACAGGTCAATGACATCCACTAGCAATACCTACAAAGAATGTATTTCCTTCCATTATGCAAAAGAACTTAAGGCAATCCATCCTTCCAGACCTATGCAAACCACAAATCCTTATTCTCCAATAGTTTCTCTTGACAACAAAATTTTAGTAAATTTTAAAATCATTAACTTTAAAATGAAAACAGTACCTAAAAGTACATCACAGATTAAAGGCAACTCTTCTGCTTTTGAACATATTGAAGAGGAGGAAAAACCCGCTGTGTTTGTATGGCTCTTACGGAAGGAATATATTTAGAAAGTCAAATGTCACTGTCAGTAAATAGATTTGCATTGCTTATTCCCTTGTGCATTCTTTGTTTCTAGAAAATCTGCTTTATTAAGAACTTGGGAAACACCCTGGTGGAGGAGAACTGATTGCATTGTGGGATGGCTGTTTTGGAGTTTTGGCTGCAGGCAGGTGACTTGCGTCACTACTACGTGACACAAGTATGAACTGTAACAATCAGAGAAAGTAATTCTATTGAACATTTGGGGTTCTGTTTTGCTGGTTTTGGTTTGTTTTTGTTTCTTCTTGACCACAGAAAAAGCATGCTTAAGTCTGGACTCTGCCCTTGGAAATGAGTAATAAGTCATCTATATAATAGGGTACACTCTTCCATAAAGATGAAAATGTTTCTTTATGGCCTTTTAAGTCCTTTTTCTTTGCCACCGAGCTGCAGTTTGTAGACCAGATATTTGAAATACAAATATCTTTCAAAATGAGTGACAAAGCCCTAAGATGTATTAGTTGTCTTTCAAATTGCTCCCCCTGAGCAGTTGGAGGTAGCTGGGTGCATGTTCAGCTCTAATTGAGGAGAAACTCACCCAAAGTCCCCACTCCTTTACTGTTATGGCTACCTGTGTGAGATCTCCAATCATTCCTACAATGATCCTACAGTCCTAGAGCAAGCTGTATTATTTTGCTCTACAGCTGAGAACTCTCCAGCAGAGTTCACAGCTCCTTCAGCTCTTCCTCTTTTTGCACAAGAGAAAGCTCAGCTTGTGGTGCAGGGGGATTTCTCGGTAGAAGGGAAAAACTGTCGATATTGCAAATGTTACTTGAAAAAGAATGTTAAAAAAATTTAATCAAAGCAGAAGCTGAGTGGTTTGGCCACTTCCCCCTGAGCACTGTATCATCTTGCAGCCCTGCTGCAAAGTGACACATCCGCTTTGGCACGGTGGCTTGGAGGAAGCAGAGAAGCAGGGGGTGAAAAGCATACAGCTGCATAACCCCACCTAAAGCAGCAGGGACAAAGGCTGTGCTAATTTTCAGTATTTAAGACACTAAGCAAATCCCACTCAACATTTGGGAAGTGCAAGAATGAGCACACATCAGGGAGAGCTGAGTGTCAGGACTGACAAGGCCGAACACTAAGCTTAGGAGAGGACCAAGCTGCCTTACAGGAGAATTAAAGGGGATAGCAAGAGCAAAGAGCTGGTGGCACTGAGGTGTGTCCTGAGCAAGACATTTCTGGAACTGCCTTTGATTTTGCCTGATGATATGAGCAGAATCAAATCAGCCATTACAGCACAAACTAAGGATGGGGCACTTCTCTGCAAAATCAGGACAGGACCAAAATTCAGAGCATAGCTGTATATTTGTATAGTAGCTAGCCAACATATTATAGCTTGACTACAGGAATCTAAGAATAAATATGTTCACTTATAAATAAATGCCTATGACTGAAACCTCGTAATTTAAAAAATGGAGTGCAGCTTCCTCTTTCTGAGCACTGGAATGAGCAAAACCTGTTTGCACAGGCAGGCAAGGAAATGGTTAAATGAAACAGCCTTTCACGTTTTGCAAACGTGCTCCTAAATAACTTTCCCCACCCAGAACTATTATTTGGGTGGATAAGTCCTTTCTTAAGCTTCAAAAGAGCCTATTAATATAGCATAACAATGGAGAAGTTGAGCTAAAATAAAGCTTCCTGTATGCGGTTTAAACTAAGCACAAACCATCTGCATAACCCTTAACACTACCTAAGCCTTGAGGGAATAGGGCTCAGGTGCCAAGGAAAATGGAAACACTGTACAGCCCCCATTCAGTCAGGGAGCTTCAAAGCACAAGAGCTTGCAAATTCTTTAGGTTGGTTTTCATGCCTTTGATACAACTTCAGTTTCACTGAACATTGGAAGGAATAAGTGAAACAATGGCAATGAAATGAGGACACACACTTGAATGGCAAGGCAGCAGAATGCCCAGCCAGTTCTGACAGAACTACTTCCTCACTGTCTGCTGCTTCTGTGAGCTCTAAAGCTGCTGCCTATTCAACTGCTAGTCAAAGCCACACAGCAGAGAAAAAATATATTTGATATTAGCAGAACTCAAGTTAAATATATCGTCACTGATGTACTGCAAGCTTGTGCAGTGTCTTAAAAATTCCCAGAAACACAAAGTCACAGAACATGGTCCCAGACACAGAACTGTGATCCAGTTATTTTGCAAGATCCCAAGACAAAGCAGCCCTTTGAGCTGACTGGAGGAAAACTCCATTTTGTAGAAATTCTGAGGTTTCAAAGTTTGATTTGAATTCCACACTGGAATGAAAACTAACACTTTTTGCATGCTTTTGCTTGAACAGAATTTCTGTTCAAATGTTGCAATTTGGCAAGAGGTGTATGTGAGTGCTGAATCTCCAGCAGTGAGTACACTGGTATGGGTGGGTACAGGAGCTCCAAGTCCAAGACCTGCTCTGTTTGAATCAAGGGAAAGGTTTTCATAAAATGTGAGTTTGAACCTTGCATGTGTAGTGATTTCTGAGCAAGGCACTAGGCAACAAAATATGGAAAACCCTGCCCATGTCTTTAGTACTTTTTGGATGAAAACTAGCTCCATAAAATGCTTCACTTTCAGTGAAATGAAATTTACTCTGAGAAGCTGTTTGGAGTAATTTTGTTTATCTCTACTGAAGAATCCTAAAGTGGAAATGAAATTCTGTAGCTCAGTGTCTCATGTACCTTCCTGGTTTTGGCATTTTTAGAATTAAAATGCCCTGGATATCTTCAGCAAAACATTTTTTGCTGGGAAATACTGATTTTCAAAACAGAAACTCTGCTTCTGACTCTCCTATGCTTTTCCCTGAAACCCCTATCTTGAGGACAAAAGTGGTCTGGAAGTTGATACAACTTTTAAAAACTTCTGTTAGTTTTACAGGCATTGTTCTGGGGGGTTTGCAGATGGGGAGTGGGGAGTTTCTTTACTCAGGGTGGAGGGTGTTTCCTTAGGAAAATGGTTGATCCTGACACAAAATACTTGGTAATAATCAAATTCAAATGCCACACCTCAAATTAACCTGCATTTTTAAATCATGATAGCTTATTGGAAAACATTTTGATTTTTCATACTTGCTGGAGATGAATTTTTTTTCAATTTATAGTTTTGTTGTGCAGGAAATCAGTTCCACCCCTCTCTTAGCTCTGTGCTGAACCAGTTCATGGCAGAAGAAAGAGATTACTAGATTTTAAAACCAGAGTGGGCTCTATCTTACTATCCAGTGGAAAATAAACCCTGGCATTTCTTGCAGACTTTTCTGAAGGTTGAATTCCTTCAACAAGTTCCTGTATTTGACAGAAGCTTTTTTTGGACTAGGTAAACCAAGTCTGTCAAGGCCAGTAAGTTGTGCTTGAGCTGTATGTCTTCATCTTTTAGTCTGAAAAGGATATTACCAGGGTATCCAAAAGCGTACCTCTCTCCTGGAGAGGCACTACCTCCAGTAGTTGGCAGGTCAGCCTGGCCTGCTATAGAGTCATGGAATTATTTAGGTTGGAAAAGATCTCTGAGATCATCAAGTCCAAATGTAAACCCAGCACTGCCAAGTCCACCACTAAGCCATGTCTCTAAGCGCCACATCTACAGGTCATTTAAACACCTCCAGGGATGGTCATTCACCTACTTCCTTGGGGAACTTGTTCCAGTGCTTAACAACCCTTTTGGTAAAGAAATTTTCCCAGCTGTCCAATCTAAACCTCCCTTGTATAACTTGAGGCCATTTCCTCTTTCTCCCTTGCTTCTTACTTGGGGGAAGAGGTTGACTCTCACCTTGTTGCAACCTCCTTTTAGATAGTAGAAAGCAAAAAAAGGTTCCTCATTTTCTCTTGGCTAGACATCCCCAACTCCTTCAGACACTCTTCTCAAGACTCGTGCTCCAGATCCTTCCCCAGCCTTGCTGCCCTTCTCTGGGCACACTCCAGCACCTCAGTGTCCTTCCTGTAGTGAGGGGCCCACAGGATTCAATGTGTCCTCACCAGGGCTGAGTTCAGGGGGATAATCACTGCACTGGTTGTGCTGACTCCACTCTTTCTGAATCAGGCCAGGATGCCATGGGCCCTCTTGGCCACATGCTCTCACTGCTGGCTCATGTTCAGCCACTGTTGACCAGTGCTTCCAGGTCCTTTTCCTCCAGGCAGCTTTCCTGCCTCTCTTCCTCCAGCCTGCAGCATTGCATGGGGTTGCTGTGACCCAAGCGTAGGTTCCAGCACTTTGTGCCCTAAAGGTCTACTTAAAGGTATGGGAACTCATTCACCTGTTCTTTTGGGTATTTGGCCTAAATGTTGCTCTGCAGTCAACAAATGGCTGGTAAACCAGACCCAGCTCTCAGAGCACTTACAGCATGTCACTGTCCAGTGCAAGCACTTTTCTCTTTTCCTGAAAGGTAGCAAGTATGAGCTATTTTGAAGACCAGTGGCACACCCAGTGCTGCTTTCCCCTGTGGACCTGCAGCTTCGGCCTTGGCAAACGACTACCTAGGGGACCAGGACTCAAGAATTCTGTGTAATGCTCAGGGAAAATCCCCAGTTACATTATATAGTTACATGTGTTACATGTTGGAAGAGTCATGCATATGCATCTGTCACCTGATGGGAATGGCTGCATCTTAGTCACAGGGGTGGGAGGCAGGCAACTTGATTGCTTCTGGACGGCTTACTTCAGCAAAAGGGCTGGGCAGCAATGACCTAATGGATATTTCATCTATTGTAAGCAGAATTTAATTTTTCAACTGATTGCCAAGTATACTATTCAGCACCCAGGAGGTCTAAGAAACTCTTAAGCTCTAAGACAGAACAAATAATTTGTTGCTGCTTTTATTCCCCCAGTGCTGGCTAGAAAGTGTAATTCCTCAGTTTGCTGGCACAGCACCCATTTGCTTAAAATCTTCCACCCCCCTAATGCATTCCCTTCTTATCTCTCCCATTCTAATAGGTCCCTTCACTGTGTGTACATGGCATCTCACACACTTTGAATTTGTAGCTGAGCTTTCCTACTCAGCAATACGAAAGCCAACATATTTTAACTTTACATGATGTGACTGAGTTTTCTGTGATACATGGCTCATTCATAGAGCTTGGGTGTCTGCTGCTGTTTGCTGGTGGATTTCTGGAACAAATCAGTCTCTCCAGTTTCAATATGTTTCAACAGATGCCACACATTAACCACTATTTTTATTCTCAGCCTGAGTTTCACCCCTCCAACCTTTCCCAAAATATTATGTTGCCAGTGTTAGTTACAGTTTGTTTCTGTCTGTAATTATTAAAGTCTCTTCTATGACAACCTGATAAAAGGTTGGCCACATTCCCACACTTATTAAGCTCTCAAGTGATGCAAATTGTAACAAATATGCCAACCAGACTGGAAGAGCACTGCCTAGTTTGTTTTTACACAAATCTGTAACTGAGCGTGATTATTTTCCTAAGAAGCAAACAATATAAATAATACAGAGCAAAACAAAATTTTGGCTTCTTTAGCCTCTTTTCATTCTATTTCCTTTCTATGCCATTAAGTGAATCAGATGTTCAGCATTAGGCAGCCTCTCCTTTGGTTACACACAGCTGCAGGCACTGGGTGGGACTCTAGCCGCCTGCAAATACCTAAGAGGAAACATAGAGAACAAAGCCAACATACAAGCAGTGAGAGGCTCTGTGCAATGTTATGTAATGTTACTGACCTCTTTTATGGGGCAGCTGGAAGACAGTTACCTTCTGAACATGTTAGTTGGATAACAGAAAAAGAGATTAATGAAAGCCTTTGTTAAAATTCACTTGGAAGCAGTCCAGCTGTAATCATCTCCCTTCTGATGGTCCTTGAGCACCGGACAACTCATCACGTAAGTATTTATGGACTGGTGACTGTTTGTGCACAGATCTTAAGTCTGTTCTTAAGTCTGAGATCCTCCTATGTAGTCAAGTAAAGTCACTAAAACTTTGACTCTAGTAAGGAGAGGAAGAGGAGAGAAAGAAAGGAAAAGACAGGGACAACATATTAGAGACAAATGAGAGATACGAAGTTAAGGACACTTTGAAGCATTATCCATATCTCCTGCAGCCTGGGCACAGGACAATGCATCACACAGGCATGTTTGTGGTGGTTCAGGCAGCAGAGCAACACCAGCTCTCCCAGGTAACAACTGTACACAGCGAGCAATCACAGCACTTGACACACTGCAAATCCACAGGCTGTAATTCGTTCAGGCAAATGACGCAGCCACAATTGATTAATCAAATAGGCATGTCTCTTATACTCTCAATTAGCCAGCTCTGTAAAGCCATGATCAATGTGAAGTTTTTTAGCAGCACAACACCCTCCCTCCCTTGACACACTTCCTCAATTAGCTTCATTATTCTCATAAACTCTTGTTGACCTGTCAGTCATCTCTATCACTGAGGTTTTGGTATTTCAAGGCAACTGTCTGGATGGTTCAGAGTTACTGCTAAAGGTTTCTCTTATATTTGGGTGTGGTGGGAATGCCCAAAATAATGACTTCATCTTGCAGTAGGTGAGCACTAAACCCAGTCTACCTGAACAATCCCACAGACACCTTGGTTGCAAGCTGCATGGAGATTTGCATAGCATGGCAAGAGACAGGTGATGATAAAAAATTATCACCATATAAGTTATTAGAATGAAACAACTATAAACCAAACAGAGCTGTGTTGAAATCCTGGTTCCAACTTTTGAGTTCTCTGCACTGTTGCTTGGATTTGAATTTGATGCCCAAGATAACAACTGCATATATATTGACCATAGTATTTAAAGTTTTTATTTAACGTATTTATTTATTTGTTTTCTTGTTTGTAGTCTCCACTGCTGGTTTGCATTTTGCTGATTGACTGCGAATGTCTAAATGAGCTACACAGGAGGAAGGAGTTACATGGCACATCAGGTAGGTAGGTCATGCACTAAGTAACATGCAGGAATCCCATTTTCCTGTCTACGATGAGTACCTGGTCATCTCTGTCCATGGAGAACAGGTCAGATGTGGGGCTGGAAAGGGCACAGTCCTGCTTGGTCCCTTAGGGTAAATAAGGCTTGACTTCAGTCAAAGAACTTGGGGTTGTTAAAAAAACCCAGCTGTGTTAGGCAACTGTCATGCTCGCCCTGGCTAGGGGCTGGGACATGTGGTGAAGGGAATGCTGAGGAACAAAGCTGCCCAAACATCAGGGCAGGACTGGGACTGTGCAAACAACTACAGACAGACCTGATTCATCACAGTAGATTAAAGTAGAAGATGGTAAAGCAAGATGCAGGAGATCCGCCAGACACAACCAGACATCAGGGAGCAAAAAACCCTCATAGTCTAGTCCTGGGTTCATTTTTTCCACGACAGAAGGACCAGGCCTCTGCCACCTAGCCAACTTCTAGCCACCCAAGGCCTTTTACCTCTGATTCTGGCTAATCTTTTCCAGTGGTTTTGCTCCCTGGCTTTGCCTTCTGCTAACACTAACATTAGACTTTTGAATAAATAATAATTATAATACACTGGCATTGAGATTTGCTGTGAGAAGAATTTTTCCACCACAGGGCTGTAAGCTGCTAGCCAGTCACCCACAATTTTGTTTGGCAAAAAAGAGAGGGATTAAAAAAATAAACAGAGTAGCCAGATTTACAATTGTTACCTGTCTCCTGCATGTTATTTCTCCAAGAACTACAGAACATTATTTGCAGTGATTCTGCACTCAGTATTTTCCACCAGCTGCCTGTGGCCTGGAATGACAGGGATCTGAATCAGGGTCAGCCCCCTGACATAGCAGAACTACAGGCATGTTTAGGCACATGTTTGACTGTGTCTTGCTTATCTTGCAGATTGGCAATTTAAATAAACAGGCATTAGATTTTGATGTAACTACTTCAAACATTTCTAAAGTCACTTTTGAGTAAGTCACACCACCTCCAATACCAAAAACTTTTAGATGCTTATATCTAAAAATGGAGTCAGGAGCTTTGCCCTTCACCATCAAGACTCATGCAAGCCAAGAGTGCTACAAACCAATTCTTCCATAAGCAATAACAGCTCAGCTGTGAATCACTGGAATTCAGTGACTAAGCTTTGGTGGAAATCAGAACTTTTTGCCTTACCCAGGGTTTTTTCTTACCTCAGAAACACCAGAAACAAACTAAATCTGATTTGTCTTAAGTGTGCAAACAGGAAGAAGAGGTAGCACCTCAGTCATTTAAAGCAATAGCTTAAAAGGAAATGCTGTGATTAACAGGTGAAAAATTGCTATTTTTTTATCTCAGTTTCTGTGAATAAATTATTAAAATCACCATTTGATCAGGCTTTTTAGAGTAGCTCTTGTCTTGCTCTCTAAAACTCTTGAATGTGTGCAAAACCACTGCAAAAAAATTCTTGTTCTGGTCTACAAGAAATGTAGAGAAAAAAAAACAACCAAGAACAATGTATAGAATAGATCTGGAAGACAGTCATTCCAAAGGCAAAATTATTACAGGCTATTATCTAGTTGTCTGGAGGAGCCATGGAGCAGCTGGCTGTGATGTTCTGCTCAAAGTTAAACACAGACAGGAAACCGCATGTCTGATACTGTAAAAATCGTTTGTCTTCCTGCCATGGCTAACCAGGCAAGCAACCCAAAGGGACTGTTTTCATTTAAAAGAAACACTAATCCACAACAATAAAAAAAGGAATGACAAAGCCTCAATTCTCCCCCCTCCTGACTGGAGTTAATGCCTGTGTTTGTGAATGAACTGGAAATGTTACAAAGTGAAGTTTTACATTACTTTAATTTTTATCTGTAGTTATTCATTTAATACATACAAATGCAGCGCATGGTTTTCATGAGTCACCTGAACTGCTTACAGCACGTGACCTAGAAGGAAAGGCTCCACTTGGAAGAGTGAAAGAAATGTGGGTAAAAAGACTAGGTTTAAATTTCTGCTGCTCCTTTTAGGTTGATCTGGAAGTGTGAGTGAGCTGCAGAGTTGACAGCAATGAAGGCACTTGGTGCTGAATTTCTAGAATGGTTTTCATAACCATACACACTAAAGACACACACTTATCAGTGATTGCATTCAGCTACCTAGCTCCAGGAAAAACAGCTATAACGTGGCTAACTCATAACAATTTAGCCAAAATCCACAAGGGTGTGGTTCACGTTGTACAAAAACACTAGACAGCTGACACAGAGTAAGATCTGTTCTCTGGGATCATATTCTCTTCAATAAAACCAAGGCAATATGTTAGAATTAGGTCCTGGGTGTACCTTTTGTGCTCATATCAATACCAGTATATACTCCAAATCCTTTAAAGATCACCCAAGTAAGGGTTGGACATACAACCACAGATCAGCAGTCAGGTTGTCTGGTTTCAAATCAAGTTTGGGGAGGGGAGGAGGAAGATGGGGATGAGGGATGGCACCACATATGGATAGCCTGGGCCAATAGAAGCAGAGACTTGGTAGCTTGCTCTTGGCTAATTTGGTGTGGTTTTCTGAGCTAAACTAGTTGGCCTTCTTGGAGGCTGGGAAGTGAGAGCTACAATCGCTCACATAGTCTTTCAGCTCAGTGCAGTCACACACCATGTTTCCCAGGACTGGAAATAGCATCCCAACCCTTTGTTATCTCAGGTAACAAGGACCTAATTATACCCCTCTCTGAGGAACTTACGGGTGATGGGGATGGGTGTGGTGTGCCACACCCCTTTAGAAGCCTGTGTACATAAGTTTCTCCACAGGAGACCTCACTCTTGCCTGTGAGAAACCTGGCTTTGTCTCAGTAAAAAATCACAGCAGGTAGGACAAAATAAAGCACAAGGGGTATATGCACATCTGTGTGTGCAGTATGAGGTCCAGCAGTGCTGCACACACCTGCACTGCCTTCAGTGTGCCTGCACGGCCGCTATCAGAGCTCATGAAGTAGAATGGGGAGGGGTTATGCACTTGTGGTTTGGTCTGTACTCACATTTCCCAGGTTTAACTGAACTCACGTACACTTCCTTGTGTCACAGTAGGTGTGAGGGAACGTATTCCCCAGAGAAGGAACCTAACTTCTTCACACCCACCACAGGAGAGGTGCAGATAGTCAGTTACACCAAAGAAGCTGACTTAAAATTCACACCCTATCGGGTTACCCTATCAGGTTATCTCTATGCAGGTAACACACTACGGCAATCTGTAGGACCTTAAAAACAGCATTTGTCTTTAGTTTAGATTTTATAATGTAATTAGAATGTGTTGAATTTTGATTTGTCAGCAGAACAGCTGTAAACATCTTGCTTTCATCTTCTATCAGCTTTTAAGTGCATACTTGAGCTAAATACCAGACTTATTTCAAAATGAGGACAGCCTGGCAGGAAGAAATACTCTCAGAACACAGAAAATAAAGGTTGTGGTTTTGCAAGATTTGAAAAAGACCAAAATAGCACCTGCCATTAGAAGTTCTCCCCCACAAAATGTAATTCCAAAGGACATCAGTGTAATACAGTTATTACTACTTGCAAGGAATGTAGGAATGCAAGGTAAATGATAATACGTACCTGGTGTAAAAATGAGCATATCATTGCATTCTTCACCTGTGCAGGAACACATGAACATCAATCCCCCATCGTCCTTCTTTTCTCTCATTAAACACTGCTCTGAATGATAGTCATCCAAAAAGTGACCATACAGTGTTTCCTGGGGATCGTGGCATATTGTTTCTAATGTCACATTTTCATCATTCTGTCTCCTAAAAATGAAAAGGAGAAAATTGAAATAAAAAAAGGAATATTTTATAAAGGGAGCAGACAGGACCGTGGCTGCCCAAAATTTGCCTCTTTTGAGAATATAAATGGCATTTAAAGAGATTCATATGCTCTTCTCTGTCTTTCCTGAATGGGGTAAATTTGGCCCTGTCTGGGCTCCCTACATTTGTACAATGGCACAGTTATTCCTGTATCATATTACTGCTAAGCTCACAAGAGTGCCTCTGCAAATCTCACTTAGAATTATTCAAGCTAATGCTCAATGAAGTGCTGTGAACTTCAGAACATACTTTTGGTTTTTGTGGTCATTGAGCAGACAGTAAAAATCTTTGGGAAATTACGATAAAAACTGAATTATTTCCTCAAAATCTGAGGAATTTCTAGTAAGTTGGTATTTTCATTTTGCTTTTGAAGCCTATAATCAGCACAGTTTGTGCATTGAAGGAGTTATATACAAAAAACCCCCCAACCAACCAAAAAAACCCATCAAAATACCAATCATAATAACTGATGCAAGTTAGAGCTGCCTCACAGTCAGGAAAATATTTACAGCTGATAATCTGGACCATATTTCTGTGTTTTGTCCTGATCCATAGATTTAATTTCATTGTCAAAAGACTTGAAAGTGCAAAAAGCACTTTACAGTTCTCAACTTGCTTGCCTTTTGGATAAATGGTCATGAAAAATCCGAAATATTTCTTGAATTGTATAACAGCTCCTTTTTATGGCAATAATAGACACTGATGACTTACTAAAGAAGCACAGGACAAATATGAAAAAGCACACTGATCTGGACTGATCCTGAACTGAAATGCCAGTTATGCTGAACATCTCAAGTCAATGGACACAACTAATCCCTCAGCATACAAATTAGTTATGACCCTCTGTAAGTGGTTCTAATTATTTTACTAAATCAGCAGCAATGCTGCAAACACTCAGCTGTGTTCCTTTAGTCCAGTTATTAACTTATTAAGAGCACTTCTGGCTTTCTTTGGTAGGACTGGATTTCCATTTATGGAAGGGCAAGTGAAGCCTCAGTTTTTAGACTGGAACACAAGCTTAAAGCCAATAAATCCTTAAAAAGTATTACAACTCATTTTCCTAAACTCCTGATTTCTTTGAACGTAGACATAGGCTATATAAAAAGCACCATGCTTTCATCAAAGTCTCTATCCACATGGAATTTTTTTCCCATTTAGAGGAAGTATTTCTACCTATACATGGCAATAAGCCTCTTGTGATAAATCTACATAATCTAGTTTCCTTGAAACCTGAGAGAGAATTGTCTTTGTTCAGCAGCTGTCAATACAATCTTCTCTTGAGCCTCAAATCTGTTCCTACTTGAGTGCTGTGGGTGGATACAGCTTAATGGCTTGCACAAAACCATGCCTTTTTTCCAATAACAGCTTAAGCTGGAACAGAACTGTTTTAGAAGAAAAAAAAAGGTCCCCAGAACATTTCATATCAGAATTGTTAACCTCAAGCAACTCTTGGTATGCTGTGCAGAGATATGAGTTGGAAGCAGGAGAGCAAATCCTGGTGAGGTAGCAGGGACATTCTGAATATCAAAGCAATTGAGGAAAATACTAAGCAATGATGAATGAGGGTGTGCTCCTGCTCCCGCCTGTATGAAGAAATAACTTACCATATAGCAACACAGACTTCACTACTCTTCTCACAGATAGAAGTGATGTTGCAGTTGCTCCTGCACTGATGTTGGTTTGAGCAGGTTGTTACTTTAATATCACAAAATTTGCATAGGTTTGGCATTTTCAGTCCACTTTCCTTATTTCTGTCTACAGGTGATGTAAATTCAGCTTAAGAAAAAAAAAAGGGGAAACTCAATAATTGTAGATAATCAGATTGCATTATTGCTTATTATGAAGATAAGATTTTCATCAGCAGAAAACATTTCCTCCTACCTTAAATTAGAAAATCTTTGATCTTTCACAGCTACCAATTTTCTTTACAACAAGGTAAGTGCCACACTGTCAAGACCAGGTTAATCAAAGTGAATTTGAAAAGCGAAATGAACTTCTATTGACTTCAGAGGGAGCAAAAGTTGCTTCATAATTTGCAGAATCAAGCATTTTCCAACATCAGTTTGCACTGAAATGGCTCCTCTGCACTCACCCATTTGCATTACTCACAGGCAGCATATCTGCCCCCCATGTATAACACTGCATCATGGTCTCTGTGCCACAATAACTGCGGGTTCCATAGTGAGAATGCACATGAGCTGTGTGACATCTTTATAATATGGACCAGGATGAATTTTGCAGTTTTGTCTTTACTAACCTAAGGCATAACCTAGGTGTCATCCCTAATCTGATTACTGTTCACACATAAAAACCACAGAGATGGAACAGACTTTGAGCTTAAGGTAGATGGTCTGCCAGAGGTTGTGGGTGAAACTTGAGCTAGCAATGCAATAGGGTGTCTGTGCAGCTCATGTGATCTACTGCAGGAGTCTAACTAGGTATCTGCAGGGGACTTGAACTCAAACTAACTTGGAATGACAGCCTGTCTTGTAGATGCCTGCTTTAACCCAACAGCTACTTTTCTGCACCCAGAAATTCAATAATTACATGCTTACTGGTTCCGAGTCTTAGTTCTCGCCACCTGCTTCAGTGTGGCAGCAGTAAGAAAAGAGATATTTTTTGTGCCAGTGTTTGAACTTCAGGAAACATACTTTTAGCTCAAAAACTATTTTGAAAAGACAATATAACTACAAGGAACAGAAAACGCTGACACAAACTTCTTTCTAAAGCTAAAACGAACATGCAACTATCTGAAGCGGAGCAGACAATCAACAATGGTTTCAGTCTGACTCACTTTGCAATCTAATTGGAAAAGTAGGGTGAACCACTTTGAGGAGATGCTGGGCTTACATGCAGCACAGCCATTCTCTTGTAGCCACCTGCATGTTAAAACTGTGTTCATATTGCTTTCTGTGGCCAAATGTTGCTAGTCAACCAGTAATAGGCAACCAGGGATTTATAATTTCCCCCTCTCTACTCAATTAGCTGAGAAATCAATTTTTTCCTTCTAGAACTTCACTCTTTACTACCATTAGACTATTTTATTACAGGAAATAAATATACATGATTTTTCCAGGAGGAAATAAAAGGGCCTCTTGCTAATATTTTCAATGGATTTCTGAACCATTGTGAGGGACTGAGAGAAAAGTCTTCTCTCTTCATCTAAATCACATATCTTTCTCATCACTAGCATGCTCTGGTACTGACCTAAGGTTTCTGATCTAACAGCCACTATAATCAGTGGCAAAACTTCCAATGGTTTTATGATATAGAAGAAGATGCTATGCAGAGGGGATGGTTAGGATGAGCTCACTGGGTGTGGCAGTGTGCTCCCACTGCTTTTGGCTTAAGCGAGAGCTAACAGTGGTGTGGGCTGCACCTGGCTTAAAGCTGGACTCTGGGAAGACAGATAACAACACAATAGCTGAAGGCCATAAAACTTACTCAACAGCTGAGGGCTAGTTGAGCATGCGCCAACCAAAATACAGCTGGCATGCAAATACTACTATAAGTCAATCATCTTACTCCATAAATAGAGAACAGCCCAGGGTCTGCTGAGCTCTCCTGCACAGCAGTGGGCTGCATGCCAGGATCTCCCCTTGAACAGGGATGCTGCTTGAGATTGCTCAAGGTTGAGAGAGTTGAGAGAATCCTTATTGCATCAAATAGTATGTGAAAGGGGAATAAGCATGCTGAAATTTTGAAATCTTAGCTGAGATAAAGGATTGCTTGTGCACATATAATCCTTTAGACCTAAATTGCCAGCCTGGAGCTAGGTCTGGATCCAGTCACACCTGGAAACCCCCTGAAAAAGGGGTTTAGAATGCGAGGTGGTCCTTTCTGAACCTTGTAACTCAACATGAGGGTGTCTCTGTCAGTTTTGTCCCACCTTGTACTCTATGCAGCAAATAACCAATGGAACATTGTCACCAAAGCCTGTTATAGCACTGTCACTATCAAATTTTGTTAAAGTAAACATTGCTACTCTTCTAAGGGAAGTGTGTCACCCCATTTGCAACACTGGGAGCACTTACGTGGGTGGAGAATGCTGGCAGTATATTACGGGCTGGCAGAATTTTAAGCCCCAGGTAAACATTTCTTGTTCTTAATTATATGTGTTGCAACAACTCCCAGTAGCCATGTAGAGGAACAAAGCCTCATTGAAGTAGGCGTGGTAGGAACTCAGAAGGTCTTGAATGTAGTGTTCTATGAAATACATGTTAACATAATCCTCACTATAGCAAATTGTACATCTCTTCTGGATGGTGCCTCTTGCTTACCATATGCTGAAGAGAAACTAATAGCTGTCACAACTTATCCAGGTGGCAGCAATGATTGAAACAACCTGATAGTGAGGGACTGTCCCTCTACCCAGAAAAAGAAACAATCCATGGTCCTAAAAGCCTGGAATACAGACAAATACTGATGGAGAGGTGAAGTGACTCACCCAAATGTACACAGGAAACCTGTGGCAGGGTTCCAAGCATCTCAAAACTGAGCAGAGGGGAAAGGCATCTGCTGCTCAAACTGCAAAGACTTCAGCTGCATCTATGCTGCTTTCATCTCTGAGCTCACATGGTGGCTGTGGCACGATAGATGCCTCTGCCATAAACATGACTCAGTTCCCTCCAGTGCCCATAGCACTGGAGCCAAGAGCCACGTGAAGGTGGGTCCTTAAGTAAACTGTTTCAAGCACATTATATTTGTTGAGAGAAAGGGTTTGGTTGCTATGCCGTCCCTGGCTGTGCCAGTTCTGCCAAGGCTCTCCCACTGGAACAAATGGATGAAAATAAATATGTTTGGACCTCTTCCAAGGAGGGATATCCAAACAAAACTACTTCATTAAAAAAAAAAAAAAGAAAAAAAAGAAAAAAAAAAGCCATCTGGAAAGCAGTTTGTGACCCTGTAAGGTCACAAACCTTAAGTTTCCAAGATAGGCTAGTTTAATCACTAGCAACAGTAGCAAAAAGTTGGGCAGTTAGGCCCAGGTAATTTCTGATCAGGTTTAATTACTGTCAAAAGCTAATGGGGTTTTGGGACTTCCAGAACTTGTATTTCCTCCCTGAAATTCTTCTAACTGAAGCTGACAGATCAGTGACTCTATTCATGCCTCTAGCAGTTCAAAGAACTGTCTAAACTGCCCAGGTGGACAAATTTTATTCCATGTTTCAACATTTGGTTTAAAGTGAGACTGCAGTTTACTTTCCCTAAAACTGCCATAATGCTCTAGCAGGTGTTGGTGTATTGTTTGTTATTACTCCTTGGCCTTGTCTACTGTGATAACCCATCTAGTTCCAAACTACAGCCAAGTTTGACTTTTTCTATCTGATGCTGAAACCACACCCTGCAGATGGCCTGAGAGGAAATCTGGAGTTAGACAGGAACTTTGACATCACTCTTTGATCACACCCAGCTACTAGACTCTGAGGACTTAGAAATCCTGAAAAGATGGGTCTTTTTCCAAGTCACATGAACTCATACCTATCTTTAATCAACAAAGTCCTGCCTGGATACTGACAAGTTGGTAGGATTCTTCCCTAGGAAAGTGTATTCACTCATTCCCTGAGGGACTCATAAGCAAGGAGTGGTTCAGGACCAGCAGACTGTTCCTCTTCTTGTAGTCACTTATATGTTCATCTCTAAAAATATTTGACTATCCTGCTGCACACTTCATGCTATGTGAGCCAACTCCTCAAGATTTTCTCCTGTTAAGACAACCAAAGTCACTTGAACACTGAGGACAGAAGCAACCTTCGATTTTGCATAAAAAAAAGTGGATATAATGAAAAAGTCAATGGAGAAATCACAGATTTGCACAGGTGAATGAAACCATCCTAAAATATGTGCTTGTTTCCTGAAATTTGAATTTGCCATCCACTCTCTAATGTTAATTTTCTTATTTTTACTTCTACAGGAAGCCTAATTCTAGCTTTCCTTGCTTCTTTGTCCATGGAGAGGGCTCCAAATAAAAGACTGTGGTTTCTTTGCTATGAAACTTTCAGCCAACCAGTTCAGCAGAGATCAGCCACTGTGGTTAAAATGCATGGAACATGCAAGCCAACCTGTGGGCTGGACATTATGGGAGAGACACTAGAGCAGTCATATTAGAAATGTCTGCTCCATGGATTCTGGTGGAGCCAGGCTTGCAGAACATGATTTCTCTTCTATGGCTTACATCTTTATTTATGATTTCTTGGGACACCATAACAGGACACCTCACCCAAAGTCTATTGACTTGGCTTGAAGTGATTTGCTTTGCATCTGTTGTCTGTAGACATGTAACTTCTATTGAGGCCTAATGTTGTAGTTTACTTTTCTCTTACTTTTAATATCTTTACAGAATTCTCACAAGATAACAACATTAAATAAAGCTCAAACCAACTTGCTGTCTTTTTGGCAATATCCACACTGGAATACTTTTTATGTCTTAGGATGCATTTCAGAAACAGCAGCCAATTTCTCTTACTCCTATCCTGTAAAATTCTGTCACAGCACTTCTATTCTCTCCAGTGTCTCTGGCACATGTATACATATAAAACAGCAGGCAGATCCCATCCGCCCCAAAAAAAAAAATGCTGAGAGAGACTTTGAGATGGGAACTCAACTACTCAGCTGCTGTGAGATAATTCCACTTGATGGGAGAGATTATAAGATTTCACTCCACTACATCATGGAAATCTGCCAGGAGGACAATGTCTTTATCAAAGAGCCTTGAAGCTGATTGTCCTTGTTCTCCAAAGAGCACAGCTCCATGACATCATATATCCATGTTTGGAAAGCACAGTAGCAGCTATGAAGAACATCCAAACTGTATTACCTTCTCATACAACAGAGACATCAAGTTTTGCCAGGAACTGTACTAAACACAGCATGACTTCTGTTTTGACTACTATCCCCCGTACATGATTTACAACCCTAGTGGAACTTTGACAGTTATGGAGACACTGCCAGCTTCATTAAATTTGCCTTACACATACTGATGAATTAATTGCAGGAGTGAGAGAGTCAAGGAAAATGTATGATCTGAGCTTTGCTTTCAAGACCAAGTCCTGATGGCTATTCTTAATTATACTGATTATGTCCAGTGTGGTAATATAAGGAAGTGAAGATGGAAACATAATCAATCCTAAAGGTAAAAAAAAAATCATGAGTTACAAAATCACAAGACTAGCCAGACAGATCATGGAAATAAAGGAAGGGAAAAAACAACCAAAAAAAAACCCCCCCAAACTCCAAGCAACCAAAAAACAACTGCTGGGTTCTCCCTTGCCATTGCTGGCTGTACTCTTAAAAGTGCTTTTTGAGACATGTTTTGAAACTTTGGCCAGGAACAGGAGGGTTGGAATTACTATCTAACTGAAAAAAAAAAAGGAGAAGATAAAATGAAAATAAATCATTGGGATCCAGGAGGTGGATCTTCAAAAAAAATAGCTGTATTGCATTACTCATCATAAAATCACAGGAGCTGGCAACACTGCAGATCACCTGGTAACTCCCACCATAACACCTTTGGGGTAACCCTACGAAATATGTATTTTCAGTTTTTCAGTTGCAGCTGCCATTTCTAAGCTTAATGTCATCTGAGCTGAAATGGAGTTTCACTCTGGTACATACTCCTATTTTTACCATGTGAGTATGAGCTCGCAATGTGCACACACTATCTTGGACGCTGCTTTGGGTACAGTCCTTTATCTCAATTATGAACTTCTTCAGCAGGATTGCCATGGGTACAGGACTTTCATGATTTTGTGACTGTTTCTATTAAGATTAACAACAATGATTATCAAGAGTGCTGGGACAGCCTCTGTAAAGCCAAACATGTGCTATCTTTTATGTATGACTAAAATATGTCAGAGGAAAACAGGTTCCATGAATGTTTGACTATCCCTGTGGCAGGACTCCAGGAAACCACATTCCTCTGGATTGTTTTGCAGAATCTCTCAGCCTCGATCTTTATCATACATAGTCACAGATCACTGACTACCACAGAGCACAAAGTTGTGCCTTTAAGTGTACTGATTGCACTTTTGCAAATTTCAGGGTCTCAGAAATGGATAAAAGCCAAAATAACTTCCCGTTTGAACACAGTACTTTGTGAACTACTTGGAGGAGATGCGTGTCATGGCTTCCCCCTGTCACGTAAAGGCTTTTGCCCACCATATGAAAAAAATGCAAGTTACATCTATCACACCAAAGAATGACTTGGCGGGGCCTACAGGCTTTTTTGGGGTTTGTGTGACCTGCTCTTCAGTCATGACTGAGAAGTCTGCTAGGAAAGAAGAGTGCAGACTAGGTAAGCCATATTGACCAGCTAGACCTAGCCAGGAGTAGTTTGGCCACCCCTAGCTGAAGGAAGGCCAAAGCAGAAGAAAGGAAAGCCATAAAGCCACCGATGAACTGCACTGAATCTGGGAAACCATCATTTCTCACCTACCAGCAGGCAAGGTATAGGGTAAGGTGCCTGCAGAGGGAGAAGACAAAAGGAGCAGGAGTTGGAAAACTTCATTTAACTCGCCTCTGCAGTAGAAGTGCCTGGCTTTTAACAGCAAGTGGAACTGCCAAAACTTTGCTTTAGGGATTGCTGCAGGCATTGACAGACACAGAATCAAATCTGGCAGGAGCTGGGGGAAGGGACACAATCAGAGAAAACAAGAGAGGGAATAGCACACTAAGCTGGAGATCCTGAAGATGAAAATAAATTTTGCATTTAAAGCATTAAAATAACACTATTTTTATTCATTATTTCAAAAATGAGTGATCATTAGCAGTTTCAGTCATGGGCTAGGCTCTTAAACATGCCTAAGAACAGAGGTTGCTGTCGTGACTCCTGACTGACAGCAGTGCAGGTGAGAGGAGACTCCAGCTCAGCACTTATAATAGAAGGGTGAAAGCATTCTGAGAACATTATTGTGATGCCTCAAATAATGAGATGGATTTTCACCTGTGGATTTTTAACTTGCAGCACATTTTCTGGCCACTGTTAAGCACTCCATGGTTGGCAGAACAAAAGAATGCTGCCCCCAAGCAAAGAGGGTAAAAAAAAATCTAAATTATGGCTTCCCATAGGCTTAAATGGACATTTCATCTTCTCCTGACTTTAACCTACAGCCTCCCTAATAAAGCTGGTAAACAGCACACAGCACCGGAGAACCATATGTGATACAACACCAAGTTCAATTTATTCAATTATGACTACAGGGTTTAGGTTTTTCCTGCATAATGCATTGAGTTTGGGATTTACTGGAAGTTGTCTTTGGTGGTTAACCCCTCCTGGGACTTCAGACATACAATGAACATTGAACAGAGCAATGCTCATCTGGTTCTCAAGATTAGCAAAAAAAGCTTTCCTCCTTTGTTGGAATAAGCATGATTCACGGTTCAGAACTGACATTTGCATAACTAACTCTGACCTGTGCACTAAGAAGTATATCCTGCATCTAAACCTCCTTTTTTGTTCTCCTCTGCTCAGTGAAAGCTGCCATTACTTCACTTGAAACAGAGCTGAAAGAATATAAACACTTCAGCTTTGTAAAAATATTATTTTTCCAAGTTATAGGGTCTGAAAATAGACAGCAGTCATTCAAGCATAGTACAGTTATTTCTGTGATATTTTTTCATGACAGATAAGTCTCTGTGGAAGACCCCCTAACTTTTAGAACATACATAATTAGGAACAATTCTGACTGAGAAAAACACAAATATGCCTCTACTCTCTGCTACAGAACCTCACCAGTACAAACACATGCAATTGTACCTTCTACATAGCTTGAATGGAGTTTCTGAACCCATTGCATCTCTTCCTTCAAACACTTAAGAAAGCCTGTTTATAGTAACCTGCTTCTCTCCACTCCTGTTCCCTCAGTACCACTGCCTGCCTGCTTCAAAATATGATAGAGCACTTAATTCTTCATAATAGCAATGGGGAAGGTGAATAATTTGTCCTGATGGAGGCCCATATTCCCCCCAAAAGCTTAATTTATATTTCTTACCCTTATGTCTCTAATGACAAAAGTAATGAGGAACATCCATCTTAAAGAGCCATTTACCCTGTTTTCAAGGGTCTATTTATTAAGCTCCCAGTTTCCAACAGGGAAATTCAGAAACCCACCCAGTACAGGTGGAACATAATTTATTTGCTAAAAATGTTATGGCTAAGTTATCCCTATTAGCCATGAAGTATTCCACAGAGACACACCCTGGCACTTCAGCTTATCTGCAAGGCTACTGAATGTGCTCAATGTCACGAGCAAACTGAAAAGCCCATGAGATCATAAAAGAAAGTGATGATATTCTTAAGGTAACAGTGCTGCTTATTGAGAGGCATCACTTTCTTACTTACATGCAGTCCTAAATGCCTGTCTTGGGATATCTGCTTAATGCAAAGGCAATCTTGTCTGGCTTTTTAAGTGCATCCTCACTGGACAGGCTACAGCTGGGAGGAAAGCAGAGAAGTTTTGAAGTCTATGTCTCAGGTCAAGAGACTGCACCTTCTGCTTAACTTCTGGGCAACAGAACACATTAGGATCCATGGTACAGGCAAAGAAGCAACTTTCAAAAGTGTTAGGAGCTTCCTGCAGTACTGTATTGCCAAACCCTGCCATCTTTTCCATGGGGAATTGCAGCTGTGGTACTTGTGATGAACAGAGTTGGTGGGCACATGGGTACAGTTCCTATTTTTCCCTTACAACGGCAACTCTTGTGCTGGCTCTTCATTGTGACAGCAGAGCACGCTGTGCAGGGGGAGCCCTGCCCCCAACTCCCACAGACCACTGCAACACCAAAGACACAGAGAAATCTAAAATAGTAACATACTTGCTTGGCCAAACACTCGAAAATGACACTCTTACGGGACTTCACTCTTATTTAGTAAATAAGGCCTCATCCTGCCTAACTTTCTGAATGGCTACAAGTAACTAAGTGCTGTCCTGGCAAACACACACCATCAGATGAGTTCATTGTATTTAATTAAAGAGGTGGAGGTTTTAAAGTTTTCATGTGGATCAACAAATCCTGTTTAAGCTGGATCCTGTTAAGTCCCCTCAATACAGGTTGTATTAGGAACAAGTCTAGTCAGACTCAAAATTGAGACTTACCACACATAAAGTTGTTGTGGTTTTTTCAATTACTTTAAAATCAGCTATAAGCTCAACAGGTCTGAATTCCCTATGTGAAAAAAGCTTTTGTTTGTTACTTGATTATCTACCTGCAGCATTTTCAGCAGTAATAAGGAAGACTGGATAGACAGCAGAAAATAATCTCTTCCAAATGCAAAATGGAAATTACTTGAAGACTGTTCTCTACACTGGCAGCATACTCAGAAACTCAAGTGGCAAAAAGCCAAATCTTTCTGCTGAAACTACAGCTAATGCTCACTAGTTAACCCTTGCTACAGCTAAACTCTTGCCAAATGTATCACCTCTACTGCATTCAAAAGAGCACACTAAGATAACTAAAACATAGAGGAAACTAAATAATAACTAGAAGTTGCTGTGGCTTGCCAAGAGTTAATACAGGTGGGCAGAGGTTCATTAATACTGTTTATTCACTCAGGAGACTGGCAGGCACTTCCAAACCCTCCCTGGCCTCAGAGACCAACCGCCAGGAAAGGTTATGAGAATATGTTACTTTGGAGGAAGACTTTTGCCTCCTTTTTAAAGGAGTGGAAATGAAGCACAGACATAAAGACTGTGACAAATCACACAAAACGGGAAATTCAAAGTTACGTCTGACTCCCACAGGCTCCCTTTGATACAACCAGGTTGCTTGGTGAATCAGAAAAAGTATCACTCCTGCACTTGCCATTTTATGCTATTAATTCTCATTTTTATTTGCTTTACCAGTATGCCCTAAAAACTACTGACATACACTTTCCTGACAGGTTTAGAAGTCAGAAAGATATACCAGTCTTCCCTTTTGAAAGGCTCTGACCACATGCAGCTTTACAGAGCCCTCATCAGATCCCTCCTTTGGGGATGCCACTGCAAAGGCCCCCTCTCACACACACACCTCTTCTGACATCTTATTTTTCATGTTCCTTTCTGATGCAAAGAAACTACAGATTTTGAGAACAACAATTGTCTGCCTCATGGAAAAATCCTCAGACCATTTTCAGAAAAATAACTAAATTTTTTTTTAAATTCATTTTTTAAATGAAAATTTAGAAATTTGTTTCTAAAGCATTGCGAACACAACATATCCTCCCCTTTTCCCTTTTTTCCCTTTCTCTCTAGTGGGGCCATAGAGGAATATCTGCACAAAGAATTTTGCAAAAAAACATCACTCATGCTCCCCTGCTCTGTTATTAGTCCACATCCCTCATTTCACTTTCTCCTCCCTCCCAGAGGAATCAGACCGCACCTTACCACACCTCCCTCCCCCTCCACAGGCCAGCCTGACCCAGAAGAGCTCTCCAGTCTAGACATCTATCTGACAACACAAACACAATGAAGAATGCGGTATGAGGAGCAGCAACCCACAGCTGGGTAAGGCGAAACTGCATATTTCAGCTGCAGCAGCACTGCTGAGGGCAGAGAAAAGTCTCTGTGGGTCTGTGGCTGGAGCTACTTCTGGGGAAAGGTCAGGCTGCCCAACATGCCAGGGACATAGGGGACCTGCTGTCTGCTGCTGCCTCCAACCCATAGTCTGCTTTCAAATGTTACTTGCCCTGAAACAGGAGATGTCACAGCCCTTTCAGGAGAGGGAACAGGGGCTCTGCAGTTAGTCTTTTCTGCCAGGCATCATCACTGCAAGGGCAGATGGGATTTGCTTAGGACTCAGCAGCATGGGTTATGACACTTTGTGGAGCACTCCAAGGATTTATGTTTCTTTCCAGACATATCTGCAGAAGCACCACAGGCCTCATACTTGTTTAAATCCACTGTAAAAGTAGATTTGAGGTGATTTTGATTTTGAAGTGTAGAAAAAGGACTTTTCGTGTCTCAAGTTAACATTTATGGGAGACATCTGAGAAGACAGGTACTGCTCTCTGACTGTTTCTTCAGCAGTACAGAGGCCTATCAGATGCCTCCTCTTCACAGGATGCTGGAAGTCTTTTTTTAGGATACAATTTTTTTCAAGGGGAAGAATATGAAAGGTACAGAGTATGTGAAGCACATATATCCTCTGTCTGACATGAAACATTTGATTTTGCTGCAGTTCTGTAATGTGAACACAAAAAAATAAAATTCAACCAGTCACCCCAATTCTGCTTTGTTTCAGGGGAAAAGTGTGATGAATATTTACCTGAAACTGCCACTAGTCTGGGAAAACACTCTGTAAACCCAGACAAATGTTTTACCTTTTTTTCTGAAACTTCTGCTGAACTGTAACTTGCATCTCTGATTTCAAAGATCCTGATTCTGACTATAATTCCTTTCTCTAAACTGGAATCAAGATCCTGTGGACCAATGAACAAAACTTTAGTCAAACAAAGCCAAACACAAATAATGGATTTGGGATTTAAAAAAAGTAAATTGAAAGCAATCCTAAAATGTAACATGGTAATTGGAATGGGCTGCATCTGTTCAAATACCAGTTTAAGCATCACATTTACAAGAAGGAAATACTTCAGAATTATGAAGCACGAGGGGCAGAAATAGCATGAGTAAGACATAAAAAGATTTTATGCCCAATGGCATAGTTTGGAGCACATAAATCACAGGCCTGCCATTCAGTGTTTTAATTTCACCTAGGCAGAGAGATTTGAACAGAAGTTTCTCATCCTTTTTCCATGCACAGCTCCATAGTGAGCCTCTGCACTGGCCCTTCACAAGTGTACCTCTTGTGCCAGCTTCTGGAGCATGTTCCAGCTGGGAGTTAGGGGGTGCTTTGTGCTTCCAGCCAGAACCCACATTCTTTAGGCATGATCTCAGCAACCTGTACAGCCAGGATTGGAGCTGACAGAGCAAACTGGCTTCAGCCACAGCTCCTGAGGCCATATTAATCAAGGATGAGGTCTGCATGGCAAGAGTCTCTATCTGTACAACAGAAAACTGTATGTGTGTACACCGGTTGCTGCTGAACCAAACCAGAATTTCCATGGTATTTTGTAACACCCCAGTAAGTGTGGGGAGAAGCCGTGTGCACATAAAGACTCACAGCTGCCCAATCAAAATAAGCATTTAAATGGATTAACCAGACAACTGTTCTTTCCAACTTGCAATCATTACACAGCTACATAAATCAGAGGGATTTATAAATATGTGTTTTTCCAGATAAAAGGAGGATATTAGTGGGATTTTTAATGTGTGTTCACTGCCACTATCTGTCCCTCCCGGCCATTAACAAACAAACAAGGAAACAAAATCAAAAACAAGGATGTTATGCATGCGAAAATTATAGTAACAATTCTAGACTTGGGGATTTTGGTTTAAGCTTAACATAAAAAGACAACTTACTAATGTAAGCAGCATGAAAGATCTGATTTTATTTAGTTTTTTTAAGACCTCTGAACCTGAGGAATGTTTGAGAGATCTGGAATTTAAGTTAAGGCACATTTGATGACCAGAGAATGCTATGATAAGACAGAATTCTATGCATTTTCTTTCTCTAGGCCTGAATACAATCCATCCTTCCTAGTCTATTTGAAAAACTGTTTCCAAATAAGAAGACTCATTTAACAAGTCCACATCCTTAACACACACACAGAGGCTCCTCTGTCAGCTACTGATGGGCAAACATGTTTATGCGGAAGCTCTGTTCAGAGCTCCTTTTTACTGTGAGAAGCCATTTTCCTTCAGGAAAATGGTGTTTATGAACCATTCTGTCCCCACACAGCAAGTTTTGAATGACAGATTCAGGAAAACAGTATTAAAAAGAAATTACTCTCTTTCATAATCCATCAGCTCAGCTAAAATAGTAAATCAGAGGAAAGTTAGACACAAATGTAATCCCCTAGGAATAGAATCGCTTTGAATAGATTTGAAGAAAAATACACATCCTTCTATCCTTCTCAAATTCAGTAGCTTGGATGGTTATATTTGTCTCTGTCAAGTTACATGCAAAGAAGCAGAATAATAGAATTCAATACCCCAGGGATATGCTATCTTGATAGATACATCTAACTGCCACAACTATTAATGGTAATTATATACTGAGTATTGAGAAAAGGGCATATGCATAAAACTACACACTTCTAATGATATTCAACCTTAGGAAAACTTTCTTTTTCAGACTTCTGTTGTTTTAGACTGCTGTGGCATACTGTTAATGAGTTCTCAGATTTCTTGGTAAAGAAGTATCTCTCTTAACAAAGCAGCATCTCCTTTGTCTGCCAAAGGTAAATTTACTAACATATCCCCTGGGTATTAGCTGTTCCTTTTCATGCATTTGCAAATTACTCCCTCCAGTTGCCTTTGAGACTGTGAATCCCTAGCTGGCAATACCACCCTGCTGAAATAAGGGCACGAATGATCAGCTCCTTCATTTCTATTTGAGGCTGAAATTTTACTGGGCTTAAAAGAAAATAAAAGCCATAAGTGAAACCTGCCCATTCTTAAATAAATAGGTATTTCACCCTTAAATACCTTTCTTGAAACTTCACAGAAAGGTCCTCATATTTGCCCTTATTTATAAATCACATGCAAAGAGAATTCATTCACTATATCATAAAACTGAGTATTTTAAGGACACTTGCATCTATATGAGTGCATGGCCCACCCACATAAAAAAAAATAACCGCGGACACCTAAAGACCTGCATGTAGGAATGCAACACTTCCCATTCCATACAACAACACATTACTCACTGCTTGCAGCACCCAGCCCCAGCAGGGCTTGCATTACAATGTGAGGGGAGGACATCCCCACATTAGGTGCTGCTCAGCAGGAAGGGACTTGCCAATCTAAAATGTTTAGTCTACCTGCCTGAAGATGTGTGAGGGACTGCAGGCTCTTACACTTCATTTATGATGAGACAGAATATAACTGTAAATTTGAAATGCACACATCAAGTTGAATTTCTAGGGTTTTCCCCTCCCAGCTGCTTTACATAATAGTTGTTACTCTCAGTCCACTATTCCAGTCCTCCAGCTATCTCTTCAGTCATTCTTAAGACCATAATCTTTCACCAGGACTCCAAGACAGCATATACACTTGCAAGAAACATTGCAAAGAAAAGACCAATTTAAGCCTCTACAAAACAGTTTCTTCTATTGAAGAGAAAGCTGGGAAGAGATAAGACAAAATCACAAGAGCACCAAGCAGCAGCTTAGAACTTACCACTGCCTCTCAATTTTCATCTGAATACCTCAAAATTCTTCCAGTTACTTCAATCATTTTTTTCTAACAACTGAGAACTGTGAAAAGCAAAATATGATGACACTTGATAAATTTTTAGATGGTGCAGTTCCTTTCTGGCACAGCGTTATGTTCCTCTGTTACTACATAACATTTCTGCTGCTGCAGGACAGAAGATGTTTATTGTCACATATATGAGTTAAATTTAATAGGATAAGATCTTCAGCAGATGCTGTGATTTCTGAGTGTTGCTATGCCAAATTATACTCATTGATGTTTAATATTTTAGAGCCTTCAAATGTTTCTGGATATTGGTCATCATCATCCTTCATCTGGAGGGCACTTATTCAACTGTAGATATCAGCAAGAGTCTGCAGGATGTTTAAGGGCTTCTATGAAATGCCTTGATCTTTTTAACCAAATGCCAAGTGGATTAATAATTATGTAATGAAAATACTATTTCAACAACTGTCGTTGAGGAGGCTGTGCATAACATGGTCACAGCAGCCGAACTACTCAGCATCCCTTTAAACACCACGAGCCAGTTACATGCTTTGTTATGGTTTCTGGTGAAACTGTTCAGTGACATGGGCAGCTCATTCTCTAAAGCTGTCACTTTGGCATTTCTCACAAATACTGCACTCATGTAGAACACAGTTTGTTTTTAAAAGTGTTCTCATAAGGCAAAACAATTCCAAGCTTTCCCAACACAGTAATAGCTTAGACTATGCCAGAGGAAAGTGTTTCATAGCAATAGAGACATTTTTTAAATTCCTTAGATGTAAAATTTTATAACTCATGCATATTTGAAATATTCCTAATACAACATTATTTAGCAGAGCAGTTTAACTGTTTTGTAACTTCTGGAGATGCTAGTCTTAATTCTGAGAGGGATGTGAGTGATACCAGCCTGGTGATGGAAACCTGCTGCATCACAGATTCAAAGACTGAAAGAGCTCTCTGACTCTATGGACGGTATTTCCAGTCTGGTCTTCTGAAAGTGAAGCCATTCCACTCAGCTAGTTTTGCAAAGCCCTAACTTACCTGGGTATGTGTTTAACAAGCCAAACCCTGTCTTAATTTAGAGATTCACATTTAAAAGTCCATCACATCCCTTGACCGTACCCTAATAATGAAAGTATCCTGTTTGCTAAAAATGCACATCTTGTATCTGGGGTGGTTTCATTCACCTACAGCTTCCATTTGTCAGAATGGATCCTTTTTCACCTTTCATAACATTCTCCCCCACAGAGTCTAAAATATCAAGTTAGCACAGCTTAAAACCTTATTTTCCACCAACTAACTGTGGCAAACTTCCACGTGAGCACTGCTACCTACAGCTAAGCATTCTGGCAGAGCAGATTTAACTAGGTTGCACTACCTTAACTGTGCCTTAAGGCAAATTATCCCAGTTAGTGGTGTTTATGTTATGTATGGTATCTTAACAAGGCATGGCAAAGTACCTGCATATCTGACCAATCTGACCAACCCTATCTCATATCCAGCCAGAGAACAGGAACTGTACGTACTATTCCTAATTCTTTAGCTCTTCCTATGCCCAAAACCACAACAGTCCATCATGTTGAAAGAGCAGGAAATTATTAACATTAAACTCTCACCTGAAAATGCAAAAAAGACAGCACGGTTCCCTAAACAAACAGTACTTCCTCCTTCCTTACCCACTGTAGGGTAAGGACAATAGAGTAGAAATTGATGCTCTGGTAAAAGCAAACTATATCTCATTTTTAAAAGCACAGTGGAAACTTAAATCAAAACCCACATTTTAAAGGGAAAAGAGATGATTGTATGACTAGTTAAGTACTCATGCTAAGCAACAGCTTGGAAAAGCAGGTGTCAGTGCTTTCTATTTCTAGGTATGTGGTTATGATAGTGGTAAATGTGCCTTGTCATTAGCTTTCATGGGTAAGATACTTCAAATAATCAGTGGTTTGCTTCTAGCATTTGCTACCCACCTTCACTCATGAGAAGGCCAGTAAGCTTCTGCCTTCAAACCACCAGTAGGTACATGCCTCATAATCACACTGTAAGCCGACAGAAGAAAAAAGCCTAGTTTAGGAATGTGCAAATTGGCTGAATCATGAATAATATATATGTGGACAACCGAGGGAGAAGTCAGGCCTTCAGCTGTCAAACAGAAGCAAGTTACCAATGCTTCCATGTGCCTCACCAAGCTCCTGGCACACAGCCTCTTAAACTGAAAAAAAAATAGGGGAGAAAAAAAGTGCTAATATATTATTGAATTTGACAGGGTGTTTGAGACTGTTGAGAATTTCTGGATGCTCTAAAGGCTTTAATCCATAATTTCTGTAGAGAAAGAATAGGAGTTATGACTCTTTGAACCTCAGTTTCCCAATCAAAATAGACAAGTGTTGAAACAATCTCTGCTCATTTCCCACAAGTTCTAGAATTGTCTACAGAAACTGTAATTAATACATGGTTGCATTATTTTTTTGCCACATTTTAAGCAACACAAGTTGAAACTGTGGAAATACTAATATAAATGACTGTACTGAAGTTTAATGGTGGCATCAAAAATACAATGGATGAAATCATGGGAAGCTGGAAATCTGTGTTTGAGTCTCCAAAGACTAAGAGGCTTCTCATTTGCTAGTTCACTGCTTTTTGCCAAGATGCAAAAGTTTTTCTTAGTTGTCAGTCACCAACAAATCTTGCCTCCTCTCATGTAAAATAAGAAACATCTAATCCCTTCTAGTCTGTATAGGAGGAACTTTCATGTCTAATACAGATACTTTGAAATCTTTTTAGGGTCAAGTGTGTATTTTTAAAAATAACTCAACGATATACCTGATTCTTAATTCTGAATCCCAGTTCCTGAGTATTGATGATTTAGCTGGAATCACATTTTTATTTTCCTTCATAAACATTAAGATCAGGGGACATGTATGTATAAGAATCCCCAGGCTGCTGCTGCCATAATAAATATTCATCATACCAATATGACCTCAGGGAAAAGTGAGAACAGCAAAGCCCCCAGTCAGCCAGAAACCTTATGGCAAAAGTATAAAATGTAAGAAGTAAGGAGTGTATAAGAAGCTGATGGAGAAAGAAAAACAAAAAAAAAAAAAAAAAGGAAACACGTTTTAGTTGTATTTTCTTTTCCAGAATAGTTTATCAATGCCTTCCTGCTGAATGTCTTCCTATATCTATTATCCAGAGCAAGGAGAAAGCAGATATGGCTTTAGTTACAACCAGACAGTGTGGTATTCCTGCTTACATGCAAACTTGGGTTATGGCTTTCAGAGCTGAAAGCCTCATGGCCTGGCACTGTACTTACCAGATGACAATACTACAAATGCAATAAAAGGATCAGCTTCCCAGATTTTTGACTTAAGGCATTCCCTTGTGGTAAAGTTGGGTGAGGAAATGGAAGAATAGACTGAGGGGAAGAAGGGAAATTCAATAGCCCAGAAGCATGTATTGCTGACCTAGTTACTTTGTGAAGGCTTAAATAAAGAAGCTTACGAAGTCATGACTATTACATGGTCCCCTCTGATCTTTTCATGAGGATGAGAAACGGTTGTTTTCATTTTAGAAAGGAAAAAAGATTCTGTATGTAAAGTGTCTCTTTGTTGTGCTGTGAACACCCTGGAGAGAATATCAGTCACCCTGCAGGGGCTGGAATAATGAATGAATCCATCAGGGAACAGGCTTTCTTCTCCTGTGACATGCTTTGGGGGACCACCCACACACATGTCAACCCTTTTTCTGCAAAGTGCTGCCTCTAAAGCCTTCCCCTGTCTCAGCCAGCAAGGATCCTTCATCCTAGAGCCCTTCATTGATGGAGTTTAGATACTCTCAGGCTGAGGAGTGACATGACCATGGGTCTCCCACTTTCAGGGCAAAAGCTCTAACCGCTGTAGGAAAAGGAGGCAAGGCAACCGTGAAAATTGGTAATAGGAGCTGTGGCGAGGTAGAAGGTACACTGCAGGGCAGCTGGCCTACTGCCACAGCACAGTCACTGCAGAATCACAGATCTCCTTTTATGCCAGAGACAAATGAGAAGGGTAATTGCTGCATGCTGGTGGGCAGAACTGTTCGAAGGGAATAAAAGACCAACCACCACCAGCTGCAAATGACAGCTCTTCTCCATTGGTTCCTGACTGCAGATTGACAAATGTTTCAAAATTTTTCAAAATCTTATAATGGGCTTCCCATTAGTGAAACACACAAAGATTTACTCCTTACTTCCTTCACCCTTTCTGTAAGTTTCTCAAGAAGAATGGAACACGCTGAAATCACTACCCAGTCACGTTAAAGGAAAGCTTAAGATAGCTACAGAGCTGAGAGAGGAGCATCCCAAGTGGAGCCTGAATTTGCACAGTGGATACTAATTGCATAAAGAAGGAACATTCTAAGAGACTAGGCAGGTGGAAGAAAAAAGCTGGGAAAGGAAAAAGACATAGTTACATGTATCCTATTTCCCCAAGCACACGCTAAGTGGCCAGAAGTGATTCACGTACACTGCTGGCTGCGGTACTTGGAGGTGTGCTGAGTCCTCATGTAACTATGACTTCACACTTGCTCCAGCCACAGAGCTCCCAAAGCATATGGAAGCTGGTCAGGACAGCCTGGTAATGTTAAATCAGGAGGACAGCCAAAATGGTAAGAATTTTAATCTTCCTTTGAACATGAAGACCTTTCTTAAATTGTTGCTGAAGCTGGGCTATCCAAACCACTGATGTACTGCAACTTTATATAACAGGTTTTCAGCAGTGTCTAAGATGCTAATTAGGCTCAGGGATCAGACCAGATCAGTATCTCAAGATACACAAGAATCCTGGATAGCTGCTTCTGGTTTCTTCCCTGAAAATAACCAAAAGAGATAACCCATTAATCATCTTTGGCCTGCTTCAAAGTTCAGCCCCTTGTACATCAACATTAAAGATGGGCTTATATTAGTTAGTGAGATGAAATCTACAAAATTGCCACATTATCATCCAAAGCCCCAGGCACCATCAAACCATGCCAATAGGTGATGTATAGGCATGATGAACTTAATCCCATTCTGGGCTGCAGAATCCACAGCAGGATTAAAACTGGAGGGAGATGGCTCACCTGCATATCACATCTAAAATATTTAGATCCAGGAGAATTACAGGTCAACACTTGATAAATCTAACTGAACCCCCTTTTCTTTCTAAATCAATGAATTGAGTACCAGCTCACTCACGATCCTTCTGGGTAAAATGCTAAACAAAATTAAAAACCACATGCACAGTCTGAGGAGGTGTTTGTCCTTTAGTCCTCATTTCCCATTCCCCACTTTTCTTCCTTATTAACTATACCAGCACTAGAAACTTATCAGTGATGAGGGAGCTTCAGTTTTCATACATCTTAGGAAACGCACACAAGTGTTTTCAAAGGAAAGGCCTGGTCTTGATGAGAAATCATCCTTCTTAGATATGTATCTTTTTTTGGGACTACCTACCCCACATCAATTCATCTGCATCCTCCGAAATTGCCCTACCATGACTCTTCCTGGGCAAAAATCCTTAAAGATATCTTACAAGAAGTTTGGAAGGATTCTCTTTCCCTTGACTGCCTGAAATCTCCCATTCTTAATGTTCTGAGGACTTCAAAAAACTGCAGTTAAATTACTCTTTAGCTCCAAGAAAGAGAGCCAGATCACTCTGGCTCCTGTAAGACTGATACCACAAAAGCCCCCTCAAGGGAATTACAGCCTCATAACATACAGTTGTCTATTATTTATTCTGTGGCCAGATTCTGCCAGCTGGTATAAATCAGGGCAGGTTCCTCGCCTTCAACAGAGGAAGCTGATTTATGCCAGCTGACAGTCTGGCTGCACGCGCTCCACTTGCACAATGCTAGTTTTTAAAGAGACCTGTTAAAGTGCCCCAGGCACGTAAGAACCACGCTTGGGTCTTTACTTGGAAAACGTTGCTCTGAGGAATAGAACTGCGAGACCTTCCTGCTGCTCTCCGGGTGTACTGTTCAAATTCACTTGCTTTTCTAACAGAAGAAAAGTCCCTAAACCCTGACAGAGCCACTGCAACCTTGGGAACAAATACGCATTTCCTAATGTCCCCTGCATAGACCAGTTTTTTGAACTGAGCTTTAATGCTGCATTAAACGAAGCCCACAGGAATACCAATGCAATGTTTTGGAGGAACTGATCAGCTGCACAGAGGGCAGAATTGATCTTTCAAAACTTGTGTTAGTGGTAACTATAAACACACTATAAAGAATGTGGTGTGACTTGCAAATCACTGGCTGAGCGTGCAGCTTTGGCTGCTTGATAAATCTTCCTTCTTTACCTCAAAACCTCAGGTATCTACTTACAGAACAGGGAAACAGCTCATTTGAGCGTGTGGGCTGAAGCGTTTGGGTACAAGCAGAAGATAGTAGGAAACAGAAGACAGCTTTCTAATACCTCTGGTTTCAGATTGCCATTGGAAAGGCACAGTGTTAATCCCAGGTATCACTGTAGGGATGTAAACTGCTGGGTTGTCAGCTGAAGGATGCTTTAAGTGTGAGGAAGCAGACTTCTCTCTCTGTTCCTGAAATCTATTAATTTCAGTCAAATTTTTGCCAAAATACTATTCTGGGTGAGCAGAGAACTGGAATCCTGGAATCAGACTAATGGGACTGTTAATAATCAAAATTGTGGTTCCTTTGCGTGACAATAATTTCTGAATACAGTTTGTTATGATGTGAAACAAAGACTAGAAGACACCAGCCATCCAGAGCACTGCCATCCCCACCCAAAAAGGAGCCAATGAACACATGGCTACAGGTCAACCTTAAAAACAGTCAGGAGAATGTTTTTCCAGCGCCGCAAAGTGCTTCAACATTACATACATTTTCATATTCACAACAGAGTGAAACCAAAATCATTTTAGGTGGTATGTATAGGGATGTTTGTACATGCATGCCCAGTGAGACAGTGACAGCCCTCCAATATCCTGGGGAGAATGGATAGGGGGAGCTCCAGTTTCAAATGTACATTCTGTGTGTCAGGCCATGCACTTAATCCCACCTTTCTTCCATTGACCAGTGTTTGTTCTAATTATTGATTAATGATTATTTCTCTATCTTTCTATATCAGAAATTCCACTGCGGACTATGGAAGGGGAAAAAAAAAAAAAAGGAAATGTTTCCTGACGAAAGTTTAATGGAAACTAGTACATTTCCACAAATTGTTTCAGTTTTGACAAATCAGCATTTTCCCATGAAAAACAGTGTCAAAAACTCTCAACCAGCTCTAATTCTAACCAGATTAACTCGGGATGAATGCCAGCAGGAAGTTCTTGCTAAATACCAGTTGTTGAGCAAAGGAAAACTACTTCTTCCTGAGATGATCTTCCCAGAGGTGAAAAGGCTTTAAAATCCATATGAAAAAAAGGACAGGTAGTTCCAGCTGTAACAACTACAACAGCATTCACAGCAAGAGAAAGAGCAAGGAAATGGCATATTCAAAAAAATATGCACAAACATGGACAAATCAGCAACTAGTATTTCCCCTGACACTGCTAATGTTATTGTTTCTTAAAATCTAGAACAGTTGCTAAAGCTTTACAGCAATGCAAACAAGCTTACATTTGTCCATATGAACTGTAGGGCAGAGTTCTTTAATACCTGCTTCCATTTAAAGTCTGCTTAAATCCCTGGAAGCTAATGGACATACAAATGGAGCATGCTGACACCAGGAAAAACAGAATTAGGGAATTTCTGGTGAGATTTGTTAGTTCTATCTACTCCTCTGGATGAGATTCCATCAGTGGATGGCGTTTGAAGCAATTTGCTCTCTTTACATATCTTACCCTAAACTGTAAAACTGTACAAAACTAAAACTGTATTCTTTCAGACAGTATGATATAAAATGCTGTACTCAACAAATGCCAGTGCTGCTGCTCTGTTGCTGTGCCAGAGAGCAGACATAATATGAAAAACAACTGTTGAAGACTTAGCTGGGTCACTGAGAACCCAATTCTGCAAACGTTTAGTGTCAACCCATTGCTTGTAGTGGCATTTGCCCTGTCCCAGTGCGTGTGCCCACTACTTGCTGCAAAAGCAATATATCCCCTGTACTAAGAAGCTTCTCCCCTGTTTCTTAATACAACACCTGCCAGTGAAGTTAAACTCCAAAAAGACTTTGGCTGTCAAGCACAAGACATATTCTTAACTTTCCAGAATAAGAGTTCATAGAAAAGTGCAAGTATTTTCACATCGCCTTTTATTTTATTCTTGAAACCATCTTATAATTGTTTAAAAAACACTTCCCATTATCCTGTAGGGGAAAAAAAAGAAACAAAAACCTCTCTAACACCAACAAAACTTAAGGTAAAGACCTATTAAGCAACCCAAATCTCAGCAGTAACTCTCTTAGGCTAGGATTCAGCCAACTTTCTTTTTGTATCAGGACTGGCTCTCCACTACTTCATGCTGGGAACCCCTTGTACTCTCCAATATCTTTAGAGACTGATTGATAGCTCAGTCAATTTTACTGAGCTTGCAATGCTCTGGGAATACAAACTATCTTGCCTACCTGGGTATTTCTCCTGAGTCAAAAGGCTCCTCTGCGGCAAAGGAAATGATGCCATTGTCTCCCACCTTCCTCAGAGCACCCTTTCATTCCTCTGCTTGTCAGGTGCCAGAAGGGCTGTGGGAACCATGGGCAAATCAAGACTTTAGCAGCCTGTGATCCCAGGACCACAGAGGTGGCTGGAAGCCCTGTCTTTCACTGTGCCACCAATGCTGGTCTATAGCCATGCCAGCCAATGTGGAGATTGCATGGACCACTTTCCATCAGAATCTGTCACTGCACTAGTGACCATGTTTCACACCTAGCTGATACAAATGAACCCTGTGATGCAAGATCCAAGGGTAACATTGGGTACAACTAGTTGGTTTTGCTCATTTTGGCAGTACTGAAAATAAGGCACAGCTCCTCTGAGGTCAGAGAAGTGGCAGTGAATGCTAGCAAAGTGCACATAGCATGTATGTGCACTACTGAGAAAAAAGTTCCTATACCACAAATGCAAAAAATAACAAAATATCACTTTCAAAATATCTCGCAGAGGAAATATAAGCATCGGAAACTCCAATAACTGGCGCTACAGCGATACTATGCTCTATTTTTTTTTTCTCCCCTCAAAAGAGCAAATGCTTTCTAAAAGCCTTTGAAAAAAAACAAACTTGCAAAAACCCCTGCAAACCAAGCCACGAGGAATTTTCCTTCTGGTAAGAGCCTGACACCATATTTCCTCCTATGTTCAGAGTTAACCTTGTCACAATGACAACTTTTATCAGGCACCATTATAGGATGTTGCATCTTTGAAACTGTAACAGTTCATCCCAGAAAGGAGTATTTCATTTTGAAGCAATGTTGTTTGACTAAATATAGGTCATATAATAGTGTTTTAAAATATGAGTGAAAAAATACTATGAATATGAGAAACTCTGAATTACTCCATTGCCCTTTTTTTTGAAATTACTTTTGAAACTGTTTCAGGAAACCTGCTACAACTCTGTGTAACTCTACTAACGCTAATGGAACTATATTCACTTGCAGCAGCTTAAGATCTGGCTCATAATTTTTTAATAGAAACCATTCCGATATAGAATTCACCACCTGAGTATTAGAGAAGCATGTTAATGCCAAGGAACTAAAAATAGCATGTAAACAAAAGTGTTTTTCAAAGTCTTAGGTATAAAAGCCTCACAATTCAAGGATACCCCATAAATAGAAGAAAATGCAATATCATCTCTGATGTATCCCTACTTCCCTCCTGAAATACCTGGAAGAATGCCAGTTTTAATGGGGGGCAGGAATGCATTTTAGACCCAATCCTATTACAAACATGTTCCATCCCATTACAAAATGTTTGCTCTCCTACTTCCCTTTTGCAAATATCTGAAGCTCTAAATTTGATTTTCATACGATAAAATTAACTTACTCTGATATGGCTTTCAAAAAAACCAGACAATAATGCAAATAGAGTTTGGCTGAATGGAGGAATTAGGTTCCTGATGTTCAGATGAACAATTACTCCATGGATGATTCCAAAGAAAAAATTTCTGGTTATGATAACCCAAAGATAAAATTCATATTCATTTGAACACTAGCACCAATTTCTTACATGGGAAACTGCTGGTTTGCACTGACATTAATTGATTAAATGTTCAAAAAATCATTCAAAATAATTAAAAAAAATTACACCTTCACTTGCCCCTTCACTCTATGCAAAAAACGGTCAATTACTTTTGTGTTGTATAGGACATGACAATATCTTTTTCAAAGGGGATAATTCCTATTGAACTTGCTAATGAATTTGTGGATTTCACCAAAATCTTTATGGGAATGTGTCATTCTTGTCTAATATTTTGCTGTTAAGAATGTTAAAATGAAATTTTAGCCGGTGCTTTGTTAACCAGCCGTCTAGTTAATTAGTTGGCATACCTGGGAACCAAGTTCTTCTGAGGCTGATTTAGCTTCTTTTTTTCAGCCTCACTGTACTGCTGAGTTATTACAAAATAAGTATATATTTTTTTCTCATTATGTTTTGTTTTCCCCCAAGCATTTGGCAGCTCTAGTTTTCATTCTGGTGCCGAATAACTACCTACATCCAAACCTCACACTTTCTGCTCCACAGAACTGTTGCTTTTTGATCATCTCTTCTTATCATAATATAATTCTATGGCACAATGGAATCCTATGGTGATTATCAAAGCAGCTTTTGGGGCTATGGGATAGATTATCTGACAATAGATCTACTCAGGTTTGGTTATTATAGGGTGTAATGAAAATGAGCATGAAAAATGCTGGAATTGTAACCAGTTTATGTTCTTTTTCCCCACTGGACCTGTGACAAGAAAGAAGAACAAACTCTTGAGCCATGCCCACTTTTAAAAATCTACCCATAGGCTGAGACTGTCTGTAACTGATTGAGTGGGAAAAAAGAAGTCTAATAATAACATGAGATTAACAAAAGCTGAGCTTCTTCATTTAAAGCTTTTTGCCATGGGAATCTGCAAAAGTTTGGGGCCAGAGTCAAAAGAAGCCACCACTAGGTTGAGTATGATTTGTATTAATGAAAAAATATTAAAAATATATAAAAAATTAACAAGAAGCTGCACACCGCAAATTTAATATAATTTTGAGTTGTGGGACACCATAGTGTCTTATTCTTACACTGTTCTTTTCCTCTGCACTAAGCTTTCATGGGTAACTTTGCAGGTATGCAAGACCTGTTGACTTTGACAGGGCTGTTAATGAAGCGTGAAATTATCCAAAACTGAACATAGCTAAAGGCAGTAGCTATTCAAGAGTTATCTACTTTATGTTATGTTTCAGCCAAAATTTGGGAATGCTACTGACCATGAATGGACCAGACAGGAGAATCAGAGGGCCCAGAGCAAAGTAGAAGTCCAGGTGTCTACACACCTTACCTGAAGACTAAAACTAGATGTGCTATCACAAGACATTTTAGAAATCTACTTAATTTTTCACAAATGTTTCAGATGCAGTTTGCTGCAATCTGCTGTTCTCTTTTTAGGTTCACCACTTCTACTGCAACATGATTTAGGGCCTAACCTTGATATTACAGATGTTAATTCACAGATGTGGATAACTACTGGTAGGACAGAGATGGAAAGCTCCTCAGGGCAGGAGTCTTGTTTTTGCAGCGGAACTTTAAGCTCATAGTATATTATAAATTACGATATGAAGAATGCTGCAAGCCACAGACCCCAAAAACCTATCTAAGGATGTCTTGGCAGAAGCAGGGTAAGGATTATAAAGTGTCACTTTCAAAGTGAGTCAAAGACATGCTCGGTGAGTGCTAGAGGAGTGAGTGCTGCTCACAGTCACGGTTAAATCCGCTCTTAGCAGAAACTCACACGAGACCCCAGTTTTCATAACCAAGTGCAGACCCATGCAGCAGCGGGCTCAGTGGCCACGCACAGGCACTCGCCCTGAGAGCCACCCGGGCACCTTCCAGCGCCGTGGCCGCGGCTGTGCAGGGACAGCCGGTGCCCAGCGGAGCGGCGGTGCCGGGGCCGAAGGGCGCTGCCCAGGGCCGCGGGTTCCCCGGCCCGGCCCCGGCCCGTGCCCTGTGCCCCGTGCCCCGGGCCGGCACCAGGTGCGGGAGCAGCCGCA